>RPOG01000212.1:54565-595280 GCA_008086565.1 Thalassoma bifasciatum
TCCTGGGTCATCAGGTTCATTTTCTGCTGAATTTGTGAAAATTGCTGCTGCATGGTATTCCATTGTTGTTTCTGATGTCCAAACTCTTTTTCCATTTGCTGCTCCTTCACCGCTTGTGATTGCATGAATGACTTCACCAGGCTTGTGAGCTCCTCCAACTTATCCTCTGCTTTTGCCTCTGCCGTGGCACATGGTTCAGAGGATGAGCAAGCCCCTTGCTCTTTGTCATCTCGCTCATTTTTCTTGCCTTTTGTCATCGTGGAACTGCTACATGGATCCCACTTCTGACACCAATTGTTAGAATGACCCTTAAACGGCCGAAGGATTGCAGTATCCACACATGACACCAGACCAGTTTTCGCATGTGCATCAAAAGGTGATTTATTTACAGAAAAAGACTCTCAACAGCAGCACAGGAACCCGGCAGGGCCCTGACCAGCATCCCAGTAAGATGGTTTCTGGCGCCTTAAATACTGGGAGGCTAATTGCCTTCCCTGGGCTGATTCACCTGTGGGTGTTTTTCCCCCAAGATCCTACTCCCTTCTAACTGTACTGACACCCTGTTTGCCCCATTTCTCCTCAGTATGTTTATCATTTACAATAAACCCCTTCACAAATNTTTGCCTCTGCCGTGGCACATGGTTCAGAGGATGAGCAAGCCCCTTGCTCTTTGTCATCTCGCTCATTTTTCTTGCCTTTTGTCATCGTGGAACTGCTACATGGATCCCACTTCTGACACCAATTGTTAGAATGACCCTTAAACGGCCGAAGGATTGCAGTATCCACACATGACACCAGACCAGTTTTCGCATGTGCATCAAAAGGTGATTTATTTACAGAAAAAGACTCTCAACAGCAGCACAGGAACCCGGCAGGGCCCTGACCAGCATCCCAGTAAGATGGTTTCTGGCGCCTTAAATACTGGGAGGCTAATTGCCTTCCCTGGGCTGATTCACCTGTGGGTGTTTTTCCCCCAAGATCCTACTCCCTTCTAACTGTACTGACACCCTGTTTGCCCCATTTCTCCTCAGTATGTTTATCATTTACAATAAACCCCTTCACAAATGAATTTAACCATTATCCCGCACCATTAGTTACATTATTTACAAACTGGACCCCAAACTCAACTCCCCCCTCCAATAATTCGGAGTTGGTTTGACCCGGAACGTTTATCAAGGCATACGTTCCCCGCCGGATTCTTTTAACCGGAACACCCTGGAGCAGACAAGATAATTCAGGTGAGTGATCACAAAACCCTTTTTAAAATAACACTTCTGCACTTGCACACACTTTTTACCATCATGCACACACATTCTTGCTATCATGCACACACAATGCTGCACATTACATTTTTAAACAATCACAATCACCGTAACACGGAGCTCTCTCACCCTCCTCTCTCTTACAGGTAGAGCGACGTTCCGAAGCCCCTCCCTGCTGGACTCATGTCAATTATTAGTTAACTTACGGATTTTTATAAGTTATTGATAACCTCAATTTATACTTTACACGTTTATACGTTACACGTTTCAACTATTTATTTCACGTTCACGATATTTTCACGCTTCACGATAAGGAAAAAAATGGGCAATGTAAATTTCACGTAACTACGACACGTCATAAATGTTCCGGTTTTCGGTAGTCAGACTAGTAACGAGGCTCTTCGTTACACTTGGTAAAGCAGGCAGCAAACAAATCTGCAGTAACCTCTGTAACCCACACCCACCACCACCCCCACCACCATCACCACCAGCCACCACCTCCACCTCCACCCTTTCCTCACCCTCAAGGAGAGAAACTGGGAATCAATACTCCACAATCTGAGGAAGTGAGTGTGCCAGCATCCATGAGCTGAGGTTTGGGGCACGGAACATCAGTCAGATACACACGCACGTGAGCATCCAAACAACTAAACACACACTCAACGCAAGCACGCACGCGCACACACTGAGCACACATGTGAATGTTTGCGTGGACGTGGGGACTTCCCACACGAGCCCCTGACATCTTAATTCAGTGGCAAAGTGGTACATAGTGGTGGGAAAAACGGAATGGAAAAACAGTTATTGCTCTTGCTGAGGTCAGTTTTTAGAGACAAACCCCTTCTTGAAGTGAAAACCTGAAATATGTGCCTCAATCGCTGTCCTCACTGCGCCCTTCAGCGATACGTGCTCCTGCCCGAGTCAAACAAAGGACAAAGAGGGAGAGCAGCACAAACATATTTGCATACACTCACAGTTTACTCTTCAGTGAGAGCAAATGTTGTGTGGAAAATAGATCCAAATAATAATTGTAGGTGCAGTCTAATTAAGATAACGCTTTTTGTCCCATTGAGTCTAATCACTTAGTCATACAAACAAATCTGCTTGCTATGCATAGATTTTATGGATAAACACAAATACTCATACACACCCTCTCGTACACACAAACATAAACACACTGAGGCCACCATAAATTACAGTCATCCCATCTGGGAGCATTAAGAAGCTGTTAATGAATAGGGTGCAGGAGCAGCAGCCACAAGTGGAGAGGCGCAGCTGGAGGAGGGAGGCGCGCTGATGGAGGGAGGGAGGGAGAGAGGGAGGGAGGAGCAGTGGGGGGCTCTGGGTAGCATCTGGGCAGCAGATATGTGTGTAGTCATGTAAAAGAGGTTGTGGTAACAGTGCACGTCTTGGGGGGAAAAAGAGAGAATCAAAAGATGTGTTTTGAAGCCTGTGCTCTTTGTGACCCGTCTGGTAGGAAATGCAACGAATGAAAACCCACAATCATAATCCATCCTCACACGCAATTTTCCACTGGAATCACGCTAAGAACTGGGGAGCTCAAACATTGTTGAAATATCCAACTACTGGGCTCCATATTTTTGAAGTCACTTTAGTTGATTGAATAATGTGAATTGAATAAGATCATTTAAAAAGAGCTCCATGTTGATTAGTTTTGAAAAGACAAGTAAACAATTATCATCTAGTGACACAAAGGCACACTCCATCATAAAACTACATAGTTGCTAACCCAATAGCCACAAATATGAAACTGCTAATTTTAGCATTTGACCATTAATGCTTTGGTTACTACAACTGCAAGATAAAGGAAGACGTTGGTAGACAAAAAACCCCCCAAACATTTACATTCATTTTTTTTACAACTTTTTGAATTTCAATTTGACAACAGCTATGGTGAGTGCTTAACTAGCGAATGCTAATAATATTGTTAGCTCTGAATTTGAATGAACAGTTTCTGTGTTAAGCTATGCTAACGCAATTAAACAAGTAGTAGCACATAGTAATGTTGGTTCACTCATGCAAGCATGTCCACTGAGATAAAGACATGATAGCCATGCTTTTCTTTTGGCTGAGCGTACAAAATGTTGACTTAAGTTTATGAAAGAAAAAAGTCACAAAGGCTGTTGGGACGCCAAAGTTAGGTACAGTGATGCGTTTTCAAAGCTACACTTTCCCAGTACTTGTGTTTTGGGAAGAAGAAAGAGAGTAAGCCAACACTGATTTGGCTTCTCTGTCAGGCCACTTCTCTGGCCTCTTCTCTGGCCACCCAGTACACAATTGATCCAAAGTTTGCACAAAGTGACATTTTTTAACACTATTTTCAATTTGAATTAATTTGATAAGATGAATTTCTCTTTGGATTCTGTGGAGGGTCAAACATTTCACATCAGAACCCAAGATAAACCTGCAATCTCTCTGTAATGCAGAATGGGCAAACAAATGGGCAGCAGGGAAAGGGGGCAGCCAAACTCCAGACTAATGACTCCATCTTATCTATGGGAGGTGTGGAAGGAGGTGTGGCGACAGAAGGCCCAGTTATCTTAAGTGACCTTTTAATACCATCAGCCCTTTCACAGTACCTCCACTAGCAGGGTGTTCAAAGTGGACACATGGGCCGTATACAGGGCAGAAGTGTGCCTCAGAAGGAGACAAAAGGCGCCACCTGTATGCTAATGCATTGTGGGGCTTTCAAAAGGGAGCAGAGGGATGAAGTGTGCCGCTACGTTTAAAAAAGGCTCTGGGGCTGTAAACACACACAGGGACTAAAAAATTGATTTTGCCCCTTTCTTTTTTTAAGAAGTCAAAAGAAGACAGAAATATCTGGAGTGTGCCACTTTATGGAGGAGAGGGTGCTGTAAAATTGATTTTCTCCTTCTTTAAGGCTGCAAAAGAGAGAGACAATAAGCAGCATTGAGGATGGGTAAGCGTAGGACGGTGCCGAGGAGAGAAGAAAGGGCATGGGCAGTAAAATTCATTTTCAGTCATTGTGTTAAGTAATGAGAAGGTGGGAGAGAGATGCAGTGTGCCACTTCACTAAGAAGGCAGAAGGAGATGGGGGGATGGATCTGAAGCAACGGATACAACCGAGAGGCTGTAAAATTCATTTGCCCTCCTTCTCTTTAAGTAAGAGGAGAGCAGAAGTCACCGCGGCTGAGTGTGCTGCCTTTGTCAATAAGCAGAAGGATGGAGAATGAGCCAATAAAATTCATTTCCTCCCTCTTTTTTTACCTTAAAACAAGGGACTGGAGTGTGCCACAGCAGAGGGATTGCTCTTCATATGGAAAAAAGGAAGCGAGGTCAGAGGCTGTAAAACTCTTTGCCTTGTTTCCCTGAGTAATAAGGCAGTGTGGCAGCATGTGCCGCGTTGAATAGAGGGTGGAGTAATTGCTATTAAGTGGATTTTTTCTCCTTTTATAGCCCTGGACCACATATGCGTACTCCTTGCTCATTCATAAACAAACTTATGTAAACACATCCACAGCATGCACATTCGTGTCAGCTAGATTTACCGCTATCTCCATGCTCCTTCAGTCTCTGGAGCAGCAGCTTTTTTCTTTCACACTATCTGGTTTCAGCTGAAAAGCCCCCAGCCATCTATTTACCACACTGTGTCTCAGTGTGTGTACGTCCAGACCTCTGCAGTGCATATTTTTCACACTATCTTTTGCTATGTTTCAGCTGCAAAGCCCCAAACCATCTTCCATTATATAAGCCTTTATCGGTACACGTTTTCTTTCCATGGTATCAGCAAAACCAGAAGCAACTGATTTTTAGAAGTTACATCAACAGGACATTGTGGGTATCAGCAGGACTGTCACAGTAGCTGCTGCAGGAAACATGAATATAACATATTACCTCTAGTTAGCGATCATGTCACTCTCCATAGCTCAGTGTGACACTATGGGTGGCACTATTCTAGGCGTGCCAGATGCTGTTGTGTCCTCGCTCTCTCCCTCTCAAGGGCCCCTCAGCACAGGGAAGTGAAGGTCTGGGCACTCTGGACAAATCACTACTCTCAGGGTGAAGCCAGAGCGTGTCACTTTCATTTCAGCATATTTCAGGGGGTAATGAGCAAGAAATGCGGATGGCTTCTGCATCCTTGGGATTGACAGCGTGAGCACAGCGTGTTCTCTCTGAAATTTGGTTATGCTGGGGTCAGTTATCTGAGATCAGGTGCATCTTGCATCTTGCACGCAGAAAACAAAAAACAAAGAGGAAAAGAAAGAAAAACTTGGCTCTACAAACTTTATTACTGTTCAGCTTGTTCATTCTGGTTTCTTCTGGAGAAAAAGTGCTCAGCTGAGAGACTGTTAAAGCTCTCTGTTTGGAATTACCCATCCCAATACTAACACCTGTGATGAAAACATTTCAGGAACTGGGTTTGATTTATGGGTTCACCCCTTCATGCTGTGGTCTGATACCAATAAACTCTCCTGAAATCAAGTTTCTTCCAAGTCAATGAGTTCTCACTGCTCCAAATAGGCACTCACAAAGCAATATTGAAGAAAATACTCATGACCTGGGGGATGGTCACATCGGCCAACCGTGCCGTGCTCAAGCACACTTCAACCCTAAAGTCCAGCTCGTTTTGTTAGTGTGACCACAAGTGAACCATGCTCAGGCACAAATCACTACCCTGCTGTGGCACGATTTGATGCGGTACACCTTATGCACAGAGCACGAGCATGCAGACACAAAGAGCACCATGACGCCGCTCCTCTCGACAATCATTTTAATCAATTATGGGGGTGTTAAGTCTGGTTTCTGCTTGACGTGTCCGTGAGGTCCAGGTAGCTCTGTGCGTACAAATGACGTCATTTTGCTGCCTCGCCTCGTTTCATGCAGAAAAGTTCCACGTCGTGAACTTGTGAAAATTTGTAACTGCCGCACAGAGGAGCTGCCAGTGTCTAAAGTACAAAAACACAGGGTTTTATTTGATTCATCACGCCAAGATTACTATTATAACTGTGTGATGACAATTCCCTGTGGTCACGCTCAGCAGAGAAGGGAAATGGGTGAAAAATAATACTGGAAACGTTGTATTCAAATTCAGACTTCTTATACTCCAGTTTGTGTCTCTTTTTCCGCGAGTCATGTTCGTGCGGACAGCATAACCCAGCCTTTAGAGGGCTGTCAGTCCAAAACTACTTAACTTAAGCCAAAAATGTAACCAAAGCCATGACCCTGTTCTCTGAGTTCTCCATTGTGCTGACTCTGACAAGACCATGTCTGGAGAACAAACACTTCATAATGCCTGTGTTGGCAATCATGCTGAGGTCTCAAAGAAGCAACATAGTCTACAACAGTGGGTCTTGAAAAGTTTGGAACAGTTAAGTCACTAGCTGGTTTCTGATAGTGGCTGCCATATTGGAAATAACAACTCAAGATGGTGTCAGTGCTGTCAAACAAGATGCCAAGAGGTACAGCCAAGCCGCTGCTGTTGCTCCTTGTCTGACAGTTACAATGTGTCCGCCTGTCAGTGAAGTCAGTTGACCTATTTTACAAACCTTGCCTTACGTATCTTCAAAACAGATGAGTCATAAAAAAACGAGTTAATTTTGTTGAAAAAAAGTGGGCATTTGAAAATTGGGCCCCCTTGGCCTTCCTCAAGTTTACACTTGAGAAACTGCAGTTTTGAACATTTTCACAGCTGTGTTGAGTCTCGCCCAATGCACAAACTGAAATCATCAAGCTAAATTGTTTAAGCTTTAAAAAAATAACAATTTAAACACCAGGATTTTTTTTTAGCAAAACCGTGTCTATTTAATCCCACACTTTCAGACATAAACCCACAAGTTGAACTTCACAAGACGAGAAAAATCGAAAGGTACTTTTTGGAAACTTTTCTTGTTTCACTACTTCTATTTGACTTTTTCTGTTATTACTTTTGAATGGTATTAAAAAATTGAACTTTATACTCATTTATTTCACGACTACCAATAAATTTTTTTTTAAAAAAGCCTTTTGTGCAAGGGAGTAGTTTAAAGTCAAAGCCACCGAACCTCAGCTTTGACGCTTTTAATTTTAAGTGATTTTGAGAAAGAAAAGAAAGCTGTCAGGTACATGTGTGTTTGAGCTCTCCAGAATGAAGCTGCTTGGTCAAATTACCTTTCAAAGGCTTGATACTCACCGAACAGAAACATCCCATTATATGATATGATAAACATTTTTTAGATGTTTCCATTTCTTAACTCTTAATGTTTCACTCAGATCCAAAACACATGGAAAAATGTCCTAACTTATCATAATAAATAGAAAAACACCATTAAACTCAATGATGTGGACAGTGGAAGGTGCTCACAGGAAGGGGCTTGAAATTGTTGTTATGGTGTCAGAGAGAAGGTTTAGACTCAACCAGGTTGTACTTTGGCATATCACACTTATCCAAGCAGAGCAGCACACAACTCTGAAGTAAAATATTAATTATGTTTTTATGTCAGTATATCAAATGTTGGATCATCTCTGTTAAAAATCAGACTCTTGGCGTTTTCTGCAGGGGTGTTTACTGAAGCTGATATGATTTTAGTATTCCTTTCACTCCTGTCTTGTATTCCTTAGGAGCTGTAATTGTCTATTAGAGTCATTTAGTGTGCAGGTTATTCACACTCCCGGGCTGTTGTGGTGTTGTGTCAAGGCATAGCAGGGGATGATAAACAGAGTCTCTGGGTGGTCTCCTCTTTTCCCCGGACTCTGTGGACACACTGTAAAGTCTGCTGACAGGAGAGCAGCTCTTTCTTTTCACCCCAACCTGCGTCTCTGCTCTGCTCTCCTCTTCCTTTCTGTCCTGTCGCTTGTTTGTGGCTTTCCAGAGTCTATGGAGCTGCCCTCATACATATTGAAGGGGCTTTTGAGGAATCCACCAGTGTGCTGCTTTTTCATCCAGTCTCCCCTATTTACATTTGAGTGTCAATCTCTGGCTCTTTTTCTCTTTTTCCTGCGTCCGTCTGTATCTCTCTAAAAAAGGCACTTTTGCATTCCTCTATTCAATTTCTGGTTTCTCACCCACTTCCATACAGCCCCCTCCCTCCTTTCTCACACCACTTAGATCCAATTTTTTCTCTGCCTACATTTTTTGGCTTTTATATTGCAGATTAAAAGTCTCGTGTGCATCTCTTTAAGCCTACCCACCTTAACCCACACTTCTCTCAGTGTTTTTCCCTTTCAATCCCTACCCCCCACTCAAAATGTTTATTTCAGCACCCCTGTCTACCTTTAATGCATCTTTAAACCCTTCTCTTTCTTCAACTGTCTCCCTCCTGCCTCAAAGTTTCTCCAGTAAATACAGTAATAACCTCTTTCTGCTTCTTTAAATCGTCCTCATACTTCTTTCCACCTCCTCTTTATTATTTTTGCTCTATCCTCTTCTGATTCTCTCCCCTCTCTGTGTTTGTATGTGATGCCTCATCTGAACATCTTATTACATCTTGTGCCTCTCCGCTCTCCCCCTGTCCTCCTTGTTTGTTTCCTGTCTATTTCTATCTTTCTCACTCTTGCACCCTCGTATTCATTTGGCATCTTTCTGTCCCTCTTTCCGCTTCCTCTCATGCGCTAAGTTCTGCCTGAAATTCGTTTATTTACACATCCAGTTTACACCTTTTTTTTCTAAGTCTCTCTCTCATTTTGTTTAATCCTCATTATTAGAAGTAAATTTCCGTCTAACGTGTAGAAGATATGATATTTCAGCTCTGCTTGAAACAGCACACTCATACTCTGTTCATTTATTCGTTTCTTCGAGTCACCTGCAATTCCTCAGACACCACTTCCCGAGATTCTGACAGCCCAAATGATTCATTGCATCTCAAAATTTCAATTACCCCAAGGGAAGCATGCATAATTACGGGTCAGTGAAGGTAACATGTTGGTTAATTAGCTGCACAGAGGTTCCCCTGCATCATTTATCCGTGAAAATGTATTTATTGTCTCCTTATGCTGGAGCCCTCCTTTGCTTTTTTTTCCCTCCTGCATCCTTTTCCTCTTTGCATATTGTCTTCCTTAACTCCATCTTTTTTAAGCTCTTCACTCTCATCTCACACGCCTCTTCACATTTTCTTTCATTCTTGGTCTTACACTCTTCGTTATCTAACATTGTGTTTGCATTTTCTCCTCAATCCTCCTCCCCCTCATCCGCCTCCTCCTCAGCTGCTCTTTGTCTCTCAGTTTTTGGCTTGTGTGCCGGGGTTTTGCAGGCATACACAGTTGTGTGTCTGTTAGTGTGTGTTCCTGTGGCAGCTTTTCCTGAATGTCTCAGCATTGGAAGCATAGCCTGGCCACTGATTGAGTTGTCATCTAGATGGTGTTAACTGAACCCTGATCCCTTACTGATCATTGGATACGGCTACGCATAATGAAGCACCTCTTTGTTTACCTCTGATAATTAACTACAGCTAATTAAGAACCGGCACCTACCACTTCATCTCTCAGCTGCAACGCTACGGTTACTCCTTGATTACTTTTGTTTTGCTTTAAAATTGCCCCACCTAATCATTAACTGCACTTTGAATCGCCTCAGGAAAGTTAAAGGAAAGTCAACAACAGTGCCAGAGCAGCAAAAAGCACTGTGAACAAACTTGTCTTTAACTGGAAAACTGTCAAGCAATGGGTGGTTTTACTCTCCATCAACTTTTACTGTTATGATGAACTGATCAAAGACACAAGTACAAATATAGTTATGTAAGTAAATGGGAAGCAAACCAAGAATTTAATAGTTTACTTGTTTCTTGAGATTGAATTTCCTGGCTTAATAAACAAACATCATACCAGGTGTTCTGTGCGGTCTTTTTTCGAGAGAAACTAAAGTGGGAGACAATTTAAAACCAAACCCTTTCTGTATTCAGTAATGTGCAGTTCCTATGCACAAGTGGCTCAGTCTGCTACCAACCAGTACTGTAGTTACACTAAACGTAAGTAGTGTTGATTACTGGAAGATAAGGACCCATTACCCTCAACTAATTCAAGACTGCACCATCAGTTTCTTAAATGCTATGTTTCAGAGCTTATAACTGTAGAACCATACAGTCAAAATTCATCAGTGACACCTAATTTGAAAGATTACAGCCTAGAGTTTTAAAAAATGTCATGTTTCATATGTGTCTAAAGTCCAGTCCACACAACACTTTTTTTTCCTCTTCAGTTTTTTATAGCCAATTTTTGAACATCATTGACTTCAAGATGCTTCATGCCGGGCACAAGCCATGCACCACATCACTTCTTCACTTTGTCATCGACCTCTCTTTGAAATTTGAGATTTCTAGGTAGCAGATGCATTCTTATTTACGACAGTCTTGTCTGTCGTCTTTGCACAAAAACAATCAGCTTTGTCAGTGTTCAGTGCCCTCTTTGTAGTCAACTTAGCCTTCTCTGTGAAAGGGTTTTCTAAGAATTGTGAAGTTGTAGCTCCCAGTCACAGTTGGCACCCCTTCTGTTGCGCACGTCGATATAAATGATTATGCGTGGCAAAAAAAAAATCAATTCTTTGCACAAGAAGTTGAGAGGTAGCATCACTATTTTTCATGACCATGTTGGGGAAACGTTTCAAATTAGTAATTATCAACAATAAAAAAAGATAAAGATATTTAAAGCTTTATCAAAACAATTCTTCCATTCATTACCCATACACATTATCCCATCAGGGGTCTGGGGGCTTGAGCCCTCCCAGCTATCATCTGACAAGAAGCAGGGTAAAACATGGGCAGGTCACAAGCCAATCACAGGATACATATCTACAGACAACAGAAACACTCACACTTATTGGTAAGGATCTGTCTATGGACTGTGGGAGGAAGAAAGAGTACTCGGAAGCAGCCAATAATTGCATGCACAAGGAGGACGTGCTAATGCTCCACAGAAAAAGCCCTTCAGACAAGCACTTACTTACTTCTCATGTTTGGATCCTTATTGTGTTCTTGAAGCTTCTGTAGGGAACTTCAGTTTGTGTCGTTTTTGGTGCCTCCTGTAGACAAAGGAGTCCCACTTATCTCCTCTGATTTTCTTCTTGTGTATGTAAAAAGTGTGGTTGCCAATGAAAAATCTTATTCTGGTTTCTTTTTGCAGAAAATTGCATCATTTACCATCAATCTTGGCCATTGGAAACAGAAGACAAAGGCTTTTCAGTGCAACACCTACCTGACGACAACATTTACACGTGTCAAAAATAACTGAAATGTAATGAGAGGCATCGGTGTTGATTTTTGTCTTTTTTATATCAAGCTTAAAACCCCTCAAGACAGCTTTCATCAACTTTCTCTTTATTAATGTTTGAGATACAGATGATAAATCAATCGGTCTTTACAGAGTCTGAGCTTCAGGTGGACCTATACAATTCTAATTACAGGAAACACTTCACTTCTATTGTTTGCAGAGAATGAGCTCAGAGACGCAGGAACAAGTCCTGCAGAGGAGCTACATTGACTAACAATGGACGACACAAACCAAGAAACAGTACACACACACTGGACTGAGCACAGCACAGTTCACACCAGCACAGTTCACTTATGTAAATAACCGGTTGGCTGTTGTTAAGGGAAGTGAGCACGATGACAGTGTGTCATTAAACCTCTCATTTGTATTCACGCAGAGGGGGACCGAGCACTTCTACTTTAATAGGCATGCTGGAGGGGCAGAGGGGAGAAAGTGGCAACAAGAATGCAGCTCACTGTGCATCTGTTAGGAGCCGTGGAAGGGTCCTAACAGCAGATAAAGATGGTTAAAATCACGCAGACGGCTATGAGAACATCCTCAAGCATTACATGATGGTTTCTCCAATGCAGAGGTGTGTTTCTTGGAATATGCATGACACCCTCCACAAAAACTATACTTCTCCCCATGCAAAGGTAGATTCATTTTAAGAAAAAAACATCCTGTTTTTTGGTTTTCTTTTCAGGATCATAGAAAGTGCAACTCCATGACATCATCTAATTACTCTGGTCGCATTGGTTGAAAAAAAGAGCAAATTATGGACAGTCAAGTTCCCATGCCTACATAAAACTGTTTCCCTATCATTTTCCTGTATCTTATTTTCATGCCACCGACTGACCTCAGTGCAAAATCTGTCAGGATTTGAGGTGAATAGGGTTGTGTTTAAGTGTGTATGTGCAGTTGCTTTGTGTTAACTTGTAGTCCTGCACAGATCTATGCGTGTGTGTGTGTGTTTGTGTGTCTGTATAAATCTGGTCTGAGCTGCACTTTTGTTCCACTTCATCTCCCTATTTACTCATTCAGAGTTTCAGGATGGTATGAAATTAAAGGTCCACTTTCCTGATAGAGTTTTGACATAAATGTCTGCGGCGCTGAAAGCTTTTTGCACAACAGTTTTCGATTGCGATGCAAATGACAATTACGCCCGCAGTCCCTCTCACCCTCTTATCTTCCCACCGAGCCAGAGAAAACAATTGGACTCTAAAAAATTGATCCACAGGGATGAGCGCTCTTCATGAATACAAAACACATCATTTCGGGCGACCTGCTTGACACTGAATAGCACGCAATTACTTTGTATATGTGCCTTTCTGCATTTGCACTGTGAGATCTGAGAGTGTTAGTCAGTTTGGACAGAGTTTAAAATGCAGATTGCATAAAATGTGAGCACTCAGAACCACTGAGCATGGAATATTTCACCGACAATATACAGAGGAGTCCTCTCGAGTCTGTTTCTTTAGCTGCATAAAGTCAATAATGAAAATGAAGCTTTTTATAAATGGAATGTAGTGTGGGTGATTATTCAAAGATGAGGACAGCTCAGCACAGGAGAGATCCCAGGTTAAGAGGAGATACAAACAGATATTATTGGCTTCTTAAATCTGTTTGGAGCACCTGATGAGTGGGACGTATAAGAGTAATTAAACCTCCGGAAAAATGGCTGATTTATCTACCTGACAGTTAAATCATCTTGTGAAAATGTCAGACTGTGACAGCCAAACCTTCTCAAATTTCATGAACTGCCTCACAGGGCCTTGAAAATCCAGATAAGCTGATTTGAAGCAAAAACAAAGTCTTAAAAGCTTCCTCTCAGGGCTGCATGGAGCCTCATATACTGTGAAGTAGGATACCTTTCAGATTAAGAGTTACATTCTGGTTACATCAGGAGTTTATCTCGCTGCTACACTTTTGCATTCCCTCACTGCTTTATTAAATAAAGACCAAATCCCTGCAGAGAATCTTATCAATGTCCTCAAATGGAGTCAATCCTCCAAACTCTGCGGTTATCCATTTGGATTCATTATCTGAAACGCTCCCCATTTCCCTTCACTCTCTTTTTATACTTACTTTTTCTTGTTTGCTTTGCAGTGATACCTTTAAAAGCTGTTATGCTGCAAAGCAAGCAGAGCAAATAAAGTGCCATGTCAAGCAGAAGCAGGCTCGAAAAACCCCTCTGGCAGTATGGCTCACTAGACTGAACAAGCCGCTCGCAGTCCAGATTATCCATGTCAATGGAACAGAAAATGAGACTCTGGATTTGCAATGTATCTGACAGCATGGAGGTTACATGCTTCTAGTTGAATCGGACTGTCTTAGGAAGATTTTGTTCTTGTTTTTATTTTAAGTCTTTAAGGCTCATCCTGATCAAAATAAAATGGATATTTGAAATAACAGCTGTAAACCTTAAGAGTGAATTTATGATTCACTGCAAGCTGCGCTGACATAAACGTTTGAGCTTACAGGGTTCAGAGAAATTAGATGAAGAAATATGAGTTAAAAACAGTAACATAAGTCGTGCAAACACACCAAATGTAGCCCAACCAGTGCTCAACTAATGGAGGTGCACTTCAGTGACAGATAGAGAGCCCAAGGGAGAAACGTCAAAGTTAAATCACTCTAAAGTTGGACCCAAAATATTAGAACAACTGCTCTAACTGTGCTATAGCCTTATGTAAGCATGACATAGCACGGTAACAATAATGTTTTGCAGCTGAGTGATCTAGATTTTTCATGTAAACTGTTGCAATAAAAAATATATGACATTTTTACTTGCAACTTCTTCGATGAATGGATATCGGAGCTTCCTTTCACCACAATTTTCCTTTGTTCAAGAGGTTATGTATTTATCAAGAGTTATGTAGTGCTGTTGTTTGAATCGTGACAGCAAACTTTGTAAGTTTGTACCATAATTCAGAAGCTATCTACATATAGTGCTACTCACAGCCAGGTGCCATAAGACACATCCACAACAGGTAACGTTAGTGGATCCTGGTTATTTCCTGCCAGAGCTCATCTACAGAGCAGAGCAAATGTACCCTGGATCACCATTTTATTTACATTGTTAGTTTATATACATTATCACAACCACCTTAGCCCGTGTTTTAGCCTTTAGCCTGTACTCTATCACTCTCCAGTTTGGCTTTCTTCTGCTTTTCTTTCCCTTTTGGTCAGACAGTCCAGCTCTAGCTGTCATTACTAAATAAATCACAAAAATTGTTTTCAGCAGAGAAAACACAGATCTCTCTTCTAACTGCTAAACTTTGTCTGCTGGCGTGTTGTCACGACTCTGACTTGCCGTGAATCAGCACTGGCAGCAGGATGCCAGTAAGTTACTGTAAAAATCTTTACAGCAGTATTTCTGTATTCCACTTTATAGTATCATTACTGAATTTGAAGAAATTAACATTTAACCTTAACAAGTTCACTTTACCTTTACCAGCAGGGGAGTAATGTTAGGTTCGTCAGTAGACGTAAGTTATGGGGGAAAAAAGTTCAGTTATGAGAACTGTGCCCTGTGTGACAACATTTAGTTTCACCGTAATAAAAGGAAATGTACTTCTGATTTTTCCTTCCCTTGGTGTCAATTTCACTGAGCAGTTAAAAAAAATCCTTTGAAAAAAATCTGGCCCACTATGCGGCAGTTTTTACCAGGTAACATGGCATTACAGTATAATAGAACAAAAGTAGGTTACAGTGTAGCATTAAGAAATAATCTATTTTGTCAATGATAATCTCATTTGAAGCTGCGTAAATGTAATCAGGCATCAAAATATGAGATTTTTGCAAGATTACTGAGAAAGTCCTCACAGTCCCTTTAAACAACACTGATTTGAGAACAAATTACAAAAAACCCAACCATATTTCCTTTTCCTATTCCTTTGGTCTGTCTGGGTCATGCTCCCACTCCGAATCTCACTCTCACTCCCAACCCAACAAGCTTTTACTGTTTCCAACTTATGATTAATAATTCATGCATTCTTTTGTTTTAGAGAAGTAAGTTTCAGGACTTTTCCTTTGCTTTTACTTGAGTAAAATGTACCTATATTTGTACTTGAGTCGAATATTTTAGTACCCTTCCACCCCTGCCTAAACAAACTGTACACAGCCACATGAAAACATGCAGAGCTCATCCAGAGAAACCTGCGGCGCTCGCGGCTCTCGGACAGCGCTCTGATTGGCCGCCTCTGGGACAGTGGGCGGGGCTCGCAGCAGTGGGCGTTTCACAAAATCACCCACCACGCAGCTCAGGCGTTCATTCACTACGGATTTCTCGCATATAGAAGATCTCTGTTCGACTTTAACCCCTCTTTGATTCTGTTGATTTGTTTTTCTTTCCCGTCGCGCGTTTCCACTAGAGGCGTGTTTTTTATCGTGCAGTCTCACGGTGCACAGACGAGCTTTTTCTTGGTGAACTTTGAGTCATTTTGCACAACCCTACCTGAGTTGTGTGTCTGTTCCCTTGCACGCCTTCACTCCTCTCCACCATGGATTTGGTTTGGATTGTGGGCTTCGTTGTGAGCGTCTGCGCCTGGTTTGCTTCAGCGGAGCGACACAGCGTCTATTGGAACAGCACGAATCCAAAGTAAATACCTGTTCTTATTTGTTTGTTTTTTCTTTCTTTCACTTGTGCTTTTGCTTCTCTGACTCTCCTCTCAAATGCACTTCTTTATCTAGCATTGCTTCATCCAGATAGTTTGGTATCTTGAGAACGAATGAACTTTTAACTTAATTATCAGCGCGGATTGGATCATTTAGATCTGTCCTCAGATATGTTTCATGAGTTGCATCTCATACATATTTAGCGAGCTTGCTGTAATGAATTTGTGATGGAAGCAACCCGCTGCTGTTGTCATGATAATACAAGACAGTTGGGAGTCTCTTTTTCTCCCTCCCCCTCCCTCTGTTCTGGGCTCAAACCTGTTATAATGCTGCTGTTTACCTGTGATACTTTGTCTAACCTGTTCACATTTAATCCCTTTCACAATCTGTAGAAGCCAAAGGATTAGTTACATGGTGTTAGGTCATTTATTTATCTTTTGAACATGGGCAGGGAGCTAATTAATCAGCTTTTTGGCTTCTTTGTAGTCAAACCGTCTCCTTTCTGGATGCATGAGTATCACAGGGAGGTACATGCAAGGATAAAGTTGTTTTTTTGGGTGCAGATCTCTGAAATACATCTCCTAATTGGACTTTTAAATGCTTCTTGGTCTACTTATTTTGCAATCTACAGGAGTGCAGTGATTTGGTTTAATTTAACCATTAAAAGCCAATGTGTCTTCATCCTTTTGAGTTTCTTTGGTGCCTTCATTCACAAGCTAAAACAATATTTTCCTTGGCAAAGGTTACATCTTTTGGGGTTGGTTTTTACAGGTCTGACTCAGTGCAAAGTGTTGAAATATCTGTTGCAATATCCTCCCATCTGACACAGAGTCCTAACCTCTGTATCGGAGTGGGAGGCTGGCTGTGTCTCCTAAATCAAGAGATATCGCAGTGGGGTTTAGGTGGCTGTCAGGGAGACACGAGGGTGTTCATATTTCACGTTGCAAGACGAGTAATAATGGTGTATGACAGAGACAGAGGAGGTAACTTGAGGCCTGCCCAGTAGGTCACGCTGTGGGAGAGAGATAGATTGCTCTGGGAGGAGAAATTGGAGCCCAAATTGTCGGGTTCAGGGGGCCGGTCGGAATAAGTGGGGGTCAATTAGAATTATGGTTGATGATGGCTGGGGTGAAATGGCTCGAGGTACAAAGAGAGGTTAGGTTTATGCTCTGCACATGAACTCCTACGTGCACCCACACACTCGTACATCCTGCCAGGCAAGCACAAACACAGACTGCTGGCTGACAACCAATCAATCACAGAGCGGGGACAATCAATCACAACAACAGACGTGTCAATATCAGCCGTGATGGGTTTGCACACCCTCTCTCTCTCTGCTGCAATCACATGGATGGACAGATTTTCTCCCTCCAGTTTACGTGATATCGGTGACGGTACTGGAAAAAGTATAATATTAACACAACAACACAAGTCTGTATCGAACTGGTTGGGTAAACATTGGTACAACATTATTCTCATTTAATCAAACCAGAAACCAGTGTTCTGAACAGCTGTTGACTGATACCATATTTTCAAGGCAGAAACTGGTCATTATGTCTTTATGAGACTATTCACAGATATTAAA
Organism: Thalassoma bifasciatum; assembly: GCA_008086565.1. Taxonomy (NCBI): domain Eukaryota; kingdom Metazoa; phylum Chordata; class Actinopteri; order Labriformes; family Labridae; genus Thalassoma; species Thalassoma bifasciatum. The sequence goes on from RPOG01000212.1 coordinate 72,227, forward strand.
AGGCTAATTAGTTAAAGCTACACCCCATAGTTCAATGCATTTAAATTAATTTTGTTAGCCACCCGTGAAATATAACATGATACCGACAATGAGCCTTACACCAAATATCAACCCTGATTACCTGCCAAGGCCGATAGTTATGGGGGATGGGATGGGTACCGAACTCTGTCAGTAGTACCAAGTACTGATCCATGTAAAATCAAATGGTACCATGTTTAAATACCTGAAGGCATCCTTCTGACCATGAGGGAGTGGAAGAGTAGGTGGTTCTCCATGTCAGACATGGGCATCGAGCAGGTAGAGCTGGGTTTTAATTTGTGCGTTACTAAGAAAAACACTGCATAGTTATTGTCAATTTATTAGGTTGTTTCTAATATTAGTCAATGGTTTTCACATTGAAGAAACTTGTGGAAGAACTGCAATGTTACAGTGCAAACAGTTGAATGTTGTTTTGATATATTTCATCCTTTATATATTGATACATAAATGTTATGTTGAAATATTTTGAGATTTTATTATTGAGCAATTAATATTAAATACCAAATAAACACACAAAAGTACAAAAAAATGGTTCTATACAGTACATATGCCCATTCCCAGATAGCTATCCTTAATGATATTCAGACAAAGTCTAGTTTTTATACGAAATTTCTTATTCTAAGCTCAGTACCAACACAAGAATCTGTAATTGCACCATGGGAGTTGAAGAACTCATTTCAGTATCACCCCCCATACACCAATCTGAAACCAAACTCCAATGGTTTTACCATTTATTCCACCAACAGCATATTATCTCACAGGTTTACAGGAGTTGTCTGATATTGTTATTAGGACCAGTATTGGTAATAGTATTGGCATTGAGATCCATATGAACCTCTATACCAGTACAGTCAGATACCACAGTCCAGCTCCCCCACAGAAATCAATCTGTATGTTTTAGTCAGTGGCAGTACATACAGTACATCTCAAATCACAATTTTTCCATTTCTACTAGAGTCACATTTTTTATTCTGGAGGGAATCACAAAGATTCTTGTTCAGCAGGTTTGAAAATCTAGGTTTCTGATTCTGTTGGGTGAATAAAATCTGGTACGACTGCATCTCTACAGCTTGCTTCCTAGCAACATTAGAGCTTCAGCATCGTTGGAAAGGCAGTGTAATTATAGCACCAAAGCTTTTCCCCAAAGTCCCATATGCCAAAGTGTGTAGCAGTTCCCCGCTGTAGAACCACAGTGATCATTCCTGTGTATGTATACTGGTAATCCTTGATTCTGCACTTGCTATTTTTTTCCCGGGTGACTGTGCTAAATCTCCCCCTTTGGCTACTCTTAATCCTGTATTCGCAGAAAAAAGCCCTGACTTTCTGCTTTCATTTTGGTATGTTTCATCACTCCACAGCAATCCGCTTTCCCCTTTGACCCATTACTCGCCACAGTGAGTGTTGACACTTGTTTTCACTCACGAGACCCTTTTTTTTCCACACTGCCCGGATTTATTGCCGTCCCTGTTGGTTAGAAAGCTGCTGTTAATCAAAATGATCTCAGATTGATCACTCATGTCCATGTGGTGTGGGTTCATTCCCTTGTCTCTCTTTCTGTTTGTTAAAGGATTTAATGACACACGTACTCATACATATACATGCACAGTGGCCCTTCTTGCCACTAATTTGTGCATGTGTGTGTGAGCTCGCCCTGGGGCCTGGCTGCTGACTTCCAAGGTCGTATCTGTCTCCACTTTAACGACTACTTTCCTTCAGCAGGAGCGAAATATCCCCCTGACACAGAGTTTTTCCAGCTCTTCCTGACCTTTTACTAGTTAGCATATTTGTTACCTTTGTGTCTGATTAGCAACAGCTTAATCACCAGCACGGTTTGCTTCCCAGAAAGAGGGGCTCCAGTGTGCCCAGTCAGCCCGGATCACGGTGTGCCAGCTTGTTTTTGTGTCTTTTGTATAACATCACTGGATCGAGTGACTCACACACTCACATACACATTAACCAAGTCATCCACGCACACACACATGTGCTGCATGCTTGTGATTGATGTTAACACCGTCCCAGGAGTCCTCAGGACTCTACAACTCCCTACGAGAGGCAACAATCTGCTCATTCACTGCTTCCTTCTTTTTCCTCACTTTCCTTTTTTTTCCTGCTGACAGAGCATGAGCCCACCACCACCACCACCACCCACTCCCCCTCCTCCTCCTCCTCTCTTTGTACCTGTCTCCCCCTCTCTCCACAACGTCCCTCCCTCTCCTTTTTTTGGCCAGGTTCCCTTTTCACTTTGGTTCTGTGGTCTCTGGTTCTGTGAGCATGTTAACTGTTTCAGGGCTCCTCTCTCCAACGTCGTTTTCATACGCTGTTTGTTTTAACATAATCATCGCCACCTTGTCTGTTATCGTTACCCATTTCTGGCTAATCTGCTGAGGCCTCGATTTTCTGTGTAATCCAATGAGCTCTTTGCTTTTGGTTTACAGTGAAAGTGAACCTCAGAATAGTTTGAGCCTTCGCAGTGGTGTAATTTTCTACCTACCAGGACTTTTCCTAAAACCCACACTAGTTTATTCAGAATACACTTGTGATTCAATAAATAATGCAGAAAATGTCATAGATGGTTGGCCCAACATTAAACCTTTAATGGTTCCTAACTGTGGCTGTCAAATATTTCCTCATGACTGGTTCTGGGAAACTGACTGAGTAAAGTTAAAGATTTGTGAAAAGGAGGGTGCAAGTGATACTCGTGCTAATACCTTTGTCACTACCAATATTCATATTCAATTTAATAAAATCTTGTATTGTACAACACAATTATGAATTCTGTAATTGTAAACATACCAGAATAATTACTGGTACTGACCCAATACTGACATCAAGACTGATATTCAAACACAATTTAATACCAATATGGCACCAATACTGGAAGAAATACTTGTGTAGTAGCAACATCAGTAATGTTTTTGATAAGCATTAGCACTGTTAACGAATCAATACCAGTGGTCATCAGATATGACTGATAACAAGATGATAACAGTAATTATAGTGGTATTGTACCAATACCAGAATCTATTGTTGCTGTAAAGATACCAATATCAAGCTGATACAAGAAGTAATGCTGGTGTTGAGCTGTGAATCAACACTGATATTAAGCCCATAACCGTATTAAACAAACATTTAGTTAATGCCAATGTAACCACCAATAATAAGCTTATACCAGTATTTAAAACAAGAGTTGTACAGATACCAATATCAATACTGACATTGAATTAATACCTGATTCTGTATTGATATTTCTTTACGAATAAAGACACTGAGTTTAACTGTTTAACTGAGTATCAATACTGATAACCAGCCCATACATTTGTTATGCAGATATTGGATATTTATCTCAACAGTTTTGATTATCTTATGGAAAAGTTGTGTCAGCTTTTTTTCTTGCAAGTTCTGTTATCCAGTTCCTCATTTTAATCAGTGGTTGATACAGATATCAATAACTGAAGATTATTACTATACTGTTTAACTCCCTTAACAGAATCTGCTTTTATGCTGTGTTTGCTCTATTAAGTGAGTTATTTAAGGTATGTTTCACCCATATGAATGATTCCTCTGTCCTTTATTTGGTCATTTGGGGTGTTTTGTGATGCTCCCCATACAAATTAGTGGAATGGTCTTCACGGTGAGCCACAGAAAGAGAGAAGTAACTGGTGTGACTGATTTGGGGTCAGAGTTCGGGATGTGATGAAGTGGCACAGCCTCTATCAATCTGTCAGTCATCCTGTCACGGCGGTGGTCCCTGAATACTGCCCGCCACTCAGGGCCAGCCCCTCTTCTTCACATGGTCACAGCTCAGCCTCTGGGAAACTCTCATTCTTCCCCTCTTTTCTGTCTTTTCTTAGCCCTTCACTCCTTCTCCAGCTTTTATCTCAACTTTACAAGCTGTCCCTTTTCAGTCTTTTATTTTTCGACTCCAACTCTGGCTCTCAGGGAGAAGGAGGGGGAGCATGCTAAGAGGTGTGGAATTTTTTATCGTTCTTGGCACCCATGGCGATCCGTCACAAGGCACTTTGCCCTTTCCTTCACGCTTTTTTTCCTTGTCAGCTCTCGCCCTTTAAGCTTCCTTATTCTACCCCTTCCATGAAAAGCCACTCAAGGCTACCCAGAAAGCCTGTTTCTTTATTTCTCTTCCTGGTCTGTTTTTTTTCTCGTGGGTCCGTGTGTGCTTTCCCATGAATGAAGCAGTATAAGTGGAAGAGCACGTTTAGGAACTTAAACCTTGAAAGAACAGGAATTAGATGAAAGAGAAACAAAGGTCTGAATGTAGGAGTGGGTGTCTATTTGCTTTATGTGTGTGTGCGCATGTGTGTAGGAGATAAAGATAAGATCAGATCACCCTATCAGTGAGATTTAGTGGACACAATAGATAAGGATTTCTGTAGATTCCAAGTAATCTTAACTGGAGCTACTTCCCTGGAAAAACATCCAGGTTTCCCACTTCACACTAATCCAGCCTAAACACCCATATCTTTGTCGTCATTCTCTTTAGCAAAGTCTGAACACCATCTTTTAGCCCCCTCCCACCTCGCTCAATCTGGCCTTGTAATCTGTCTGAATTCAATCTGCAGGAAAAACACTGTGAGGACTGTTACGGTTAGTCGGCTCAATGGTCATTGCAGCATGTTGACGCTTCCGATCTCCTCATAATCATCCGTAAGAAGACTTTACCCCCAAAGCTGATTTCCCTCCTGCTCAATATTCCCACTTGATGTTGTTTGTGGCATCAGAAACAGGAGGGCTTCTTTTATTGACCGCAGCAGATAGAGGCAGAATCAGGCCAAAGGTTTAACTTCCCTGTAGCCGTGCTTGTCGGTGTTACCAGAGTCTGCATGCTGTCTGCTGCACGTTTCCCTATGAAGTGTAGCACTTCCTGGCAACGTCTTTTCCCGGGAAAACAGCGTATCCTGTCTGCACAATAAACAATACGGTTCTCACACAGTGACACACGCAAGACTGCAGAGGAGTTGATTGTGTTTCCCAGGCTTGTATGAGTTTAAACTGTGAGAATAAGTAGATTAGCAGTGATTAATTGTGCTTGATTGTTTTTAATAGCTGTTTAGCCTTGAGGACGATAAAGGAACCGCCCTCTGTTTGTCAGAAATCTCACTCTCTATTTCGGATTCTCCTCTGATCAGTGTCACCTCTGTCAACCCCGCCAGTGTTTCTCCTCCTCCCCCGTGCCCATCCTCTCGCCTCTTCCTTATCTCTGCTGCAGACTTCCTCTGCTTCTGCCCACACTTATCCTTTTTTTCTCTCTTTGCTGCTTACAACTGTACATTCCCACACAAAACAATCTGCGAAGAGAAAAAATCTCCATTAGTGCAGAGATTTATGGTTTTATTATGATTTAACAGCAACTTTCTCACACATGAGGAGGGAGATTCTGATTATGTGGCTTGTTTGGGGACATTCGGTGTTGTTTTGTGTTCGACCGAGGAGAATTAGCTGATATTATCTCTCAAAATGAACTATTGTGTTTCTTCAGTTGTGTAAACACGAGTCATTGTGTAGCTTTTGTTTTCTTTGGCTTTTTTGTGAAGTTTGTTGCATGATTTACAGTGTAAACATGCACCTACAGTATTTACTGCCACCCCCTAGAGGTCAGTTGTTGCACTACAATCAAAGACAGATATCTGTATGCAGGAACAGTCTTCTTCTACCATGACTTATTAATTTGTGGCCCTATACTCGTGTATGGTAAATTCCCCGTGAAATTCATTAGACTGTGTTTGCAGAAAGAAAACCCCTGTGCACGAAAGTTTTACCTCCCGGAAATCAATCCGCTGAAATCGATTTTCTCGTACGGATATCTGCCTCCTGAGAAATGTAATGTTGGTGGTGACCTTTCTGTTCTGCCCCTTTTAAGATACAAATGGCTCAGGGGACAGCGTGAGACAGTTGGAAAGAGCATATGTATTCATCTAAGCCTCTTTAGAGCCAATTATTTCTCTGCTGGACTTAAAGCTTTGTCGATTTGCTCGGTTTGCTGAAGCCAGTTCAGGCAGGAACGTTGACGGAATGACCAATGACCGACTCAGACAAAGGTTGAGTGACAGACAGGAGAAAGCTGATGGAGACGGATGACAAAAAGTCACAAAAGAATAAAAGCCTGGGATATGATGTCAAAAAGAGGAGGAGCCAAATGAGTTGGACCATATTTGTTTCTATGACAACGTAGGGTGCATTGTGCTTGGCTTGCAAACATAAATGAAGGGTCAAAAGTGGCATATTTGGAATACCAGCCGGACAGGTTGTGATTGGTTCAGCTTGTCTGGGGGTGGGTGGGGGGAGGGGCAGAGTTGACATGAGGATCTGGTTTGCTTATTGAGCGATGAAAGACGGACAGGGGGTGGGTGGGGACGGCTGGCAGTGATGGATGAAAAGATAGATGGATGAAACAACAAGAGTTTGAGCTGTGACGTTAAACAGGCCTGCTGAACCTATGGATCGCTACTTCTCCCGCGACTTTTCCAGCCATATCTCGACTCATGTGGCTCCCTTGTGTCCAGTTCTCCTTTACAATCCAGTTATGAGCTCACACATTTCTCTCTGCAACCACATAAGTCCAGCCAGTGTGCCTCTTTTTAAACTCCAAAATACCAATGAAAAGTAGTAATACCCCTCCTCTCTGTGGGAACAAAAGCCTCACCCTGCCTGTTTCACCTCTCACTCTGTCCCCAGCCTTCATCCCCTCACTCTGGGCCTCGCTGTCCAGTTTAAGCCCCTGTATTAAGCAGGGTCTGGTGCTGATGAATGGGCCACGGCTCAGACTCTGCTCCACCCAATAATCCAGGGCTTGGGCGAGCCGATTAGGTGGTCCCCGCATTCCCGTTCGCTCATCTGTGACCTCGGCCCGTCACCTTTTGGGTAACATTAAGTACGCGTGTAAAACCCGGGAGGAAAACAATCATGTTTTTGTGGTCAGGGGGCCTCAGGTTAAGCTTAAAAGAGCTGTCTCGGATAGGGGAGTCATAAATATGTCCTACAGTGACCATTAACCTTAACACGCATCTAAATCTACATGTAAAGAGGGCGATTCTGGTCATGGAGCTAAAAATGCCTGACTTTTCAAGGATAAAACTCTCCAGTGCTGACTTGGCGATTGTCCGACCTTTGATCCACACTGCAGCCCCCTTTAGCCTCAGAGGTTCGGCATTCCTCAGGGCGATAGAGAGCAGAGATGAGAGGCTGATGGATGGATGAAAGGCAGGGGTAGAGGTGGAGAAGAAAGCAAAATGCTGGCCAGAGAGATTAAAGAAGAGAGATTAGACTCCCTGCTCCTGAAGAGGCTCCAATAAATCAGGAATTCCTTCTCTGAATAAGAGGAGGAAGAGTGTGTAGTCTATTTTTTTAGGTAATATATGAAGTTATTTTTCAACTGCTATCATCTGTGTGGCTTTTTTTCTGCCTTATCATGACCGAAACACACTCCCAGATTCCACAGAGGTCCACACACACACACACACACATACGCACACGTTTTCTGACACAAACAATCCCAGACACATGCACAGCATCATCGCTGCATATCTGCCATAGCTCCACAAATCATTTTAAAGTAGTGAATGCAAAAAAAAAAAAACTCCCCTGTGCTGTATACTCCACTGACTCTCTGGGCGTCACTGTCATTAGAGGAGAGAATCCTGGGTAAACAATGGGAATATATCGCGACAGGGAGAGGAAAACAGTCTGGAGGAGGGAAATAACAAGGGACACACACACACACTGCTGAAGACAGAAAGAAAGAGGATCCAGTCTGCTAAAGTGAAGGTGGCATGATTTGACTTTGTTAGCTAAACCTTTTCACACAGCGGCCTCGGCTCGCTTTGAAGTGTGTCTCCCCGATCAGTCAATTAAGGAGATGATGTGGAACATTTCAATAGCTGAGGCGTTAGAGGGGAACAAAAGGCAGCGGGATAATTAAAACTATTTGCCATTAATAAAAGGGGGCTAGTGGGCCTCCCTGGGTGCGTATTCAGCCTCTGGTCTCTGTGCTAAGTGAGCTGTTTTATCACACTTTGAATGGGGACACTGTATGAAACCGTGGGGTTGATGAAGCAACTGTAGAACTCACGTACTGTTATTGAAAAAACTTCAAAAGCCATCCCCAGCTCAAGCCCTTTAACCCCCCTTTGCCCACGCCTATTCATGCCCTAAACTCCCCCTAAATTCTCCGCCTAAAGGGGCTGGGAAGTGGGGACTGAGGGGGCATAATTACCCCCCTCTAGGGCAACTTTAATACCCCTTTTTGTGTTTTAATTGCGCCCCCCTTCGACCCCCTTTTGATGAACACATTGGAAACATACCACAACCGGTCGGGCTGAGGTGAGTGAGCGAGTGAGGGGGGTGTAGGGAGACTGTTTGTGTGTGTTTGCTCTGTTTGCAGGGGGGGTGATAACTCTGTCAGGCAAAAAGCAGACAACAGTGTTTGTTCAATAGTGTTATCGATTCGCCTGGAATTGAAAGTGGCAGGGGGAAAAAACACTTTAGCGGCCAATCTGGTAAACAGAGCGTGGCAGGCAAACTGCAGATAAGCACTAAGCTGTCTGGACCGTGGCAAAATGATAATTATTGCTCTCCCCCCCCCACACTAAAAGTTAGCAGGAGCACACAATCATCAGCACAGTTAGATGGAAGTTTCATCAGTATCCTAAACTGGTACTTGTTTTCCTGCAGCCCCCGCGTTGCTGTTGTAATGTTGACTAATCTGCTCATCAGTATTGAGGGAATGCAGAGAGGCAGAAAGGGGGTAAAGGGAAAAGGGGGAGGGAGCTGAGAGGTGGCAGGAGTCAGGGCTTGAAGTTCGGAGCCACAGCGTCTACCCGTCCTTTTTACCAGAGGAAACCAGAGAGACCCCTGCACAGTGCACACAAACAACAACAGCAGCTTACGAGCAACAGGGGCCTGTGCACTTTGATCGCCAGGCACACATATGGAGCTTGTCACACTTACACAAACACCCTCAAATGCTACTTTTAGGGGGGTGTTATGGCGAGGGGGTTATGGGAAAATGGTGTTCAGTTAGCACTAGGGCCGTGCAATCAACTACAAACTAGATTAGATCATAATATGGCCTTCTACAATATTCTAATCACAGAAAGTGCAGTATTTCTTTAACCTCAAATGTGTCAGAATATCAGAAACATTGTGTCTCTTTAGATGTTTTTGCGCTCTAAATCCATGATACTCAATCCTGCTCAACCAAAGAACCAAATTGTTGAAAACTACCTTTGCGAGAGAAACAATCTCAGAAGTGAAAAGTGGCAAAAACATCAATAGGTGGCATTAGACAGAAGTTTGATGTGGCAAAATTGGCGAAAAAGCAGCAAAAATGGGTGAAAATTTGGAGACAACTTGTCTGAAAGTAACAAATTATGGTCAAAAGCGGCAAAAAGTGACTAAAATGGGCAAAAATTGTGGTTTTTTTTAACATAATGAAAAGGATCATGCCCTTCAATATAGCAAATGATATCAAATTTACCATATGAGTCAGAATAGTGTTTCTTTATTATGTTACTTATGTCTAGTTGTGTTTATGGTGCTCTTTTTATTGAAGATTGATTCATTGCTCATATTTATTTAACAACACATAAGATAGGAAACCTAAAAATAATTACATAATAAAGCACAGTTGCAATAAAGGGATAAATAATTGCAATTTGATTATTTTTTGTAGCTCTAGTTAGCACCACGCAGGCTTTAAAACCTTTTTTTCAGACCTGTAGATCTGATAAAACAGTGGTCATAACTCAGCTCACTCCGGCTGGCTGCCTCTTTTTGTGGCTTCTTGAAAGCCTGATGAACCATCTGTGTATTCATTACAACAGCAACAAAACCCTATATTAGACACACATTCTTTGTGTGAGTTGTGAAAATATTTAAGTCTGTCAAATTTCATCCCTTCACGGGGAGGCCATAGTGATCCAGAACAGTAGGAGACGGTAAACTGATAGGCATCACATGGGGAGGAGGTGTGTGTGTGTGTCTGTGTGTGTGTGTCTGTGTATGTGTGTGTGAGTTCTGTGGGGGCAAACAGAAGGTAGCTACTGCTTTAAGTTGTTGATAGATGGGAATTACTGGGAAGTGTCTGTGAGAGTATGTGTGTGTTAGAGGCCAGTGCTCCAGGCCGGTGATAGATGACTGTGGCTGAGAAGAGAGCATTAGCTGTGAGCCACCCCTGGAGGAGCTACTCAGTCAGGGGGAAGGGGATGGAGCTGAAATACCTTCAGTGACCATTCACACAAGATGAACCCACAGTGTCTCTTGAAAGAGAGATGAGGGTAAGAATCACACACGGGTCAGAAGAAGCCAATCCAGCTGCATCAGCTTATGCTAAAGGGCTGAGATTAGGGTGACAATATTCTACAAGCTCAAAAAAAGGACCACCTTCACAGCCTCTTAGGGAGAACAACCAAAGATAACCAAAAAATGACAAAGTAGCTTGATTACCTATGAAATTATTTAAAACACTTCTTTTCTGTGTGGAGTGATAATTTTCTGTACTCATGAATAAGAGGTTGAAGCCCATTCCCACCTCTTAAAATAAAGGTAATGAAAAACTAGATTTGTTGAGATTGTTTCTCTCTGCATGTATAAAGTCAATATTATGGGATTAAAAGGCAAATTTTTACTTTTCATCTCATAATCTTGACTTTGAAGCACAAATTTTGACTTTTTGACTCAAAATTTTGACTTTTTGTCTCACAACCCTGGCTTTTTAGCTCAGAATTTAGACTTTTTTGCATAACTTTGACTTCCTATCTTGAGATAACAACTTTGTGTCTCAAGTTTTTTTTACTTTTTCTTTAATATTTTAACATTTTGGCTCAATACTTTGACTTCTTCATCAAATATTTGACTTTGACTTAATATCTCAAAACTTTGGCTTCTTTTTCAAAATTCTGACTTTTCATCTCATAACTCTGACATTTAAGCTTAGAATTTTGATTTTTTTAATCTGAAAATTTGGACTTTGTATTGCAGAATTTTGACGTTCCAGCTCAAAACCTTGACTTCTTAACTCAAAACTGTGTACTTTTAACTGCAGAGTTTTGACTTTCTATCTCGTAATTTTTCTTCATAATGAGTCCAAAAAAATTCCCACTGGTCACAACCACTATGGAAAGAGAGTACTGCCAAATATGTGCAGTTTTTCTGTAAGAGTGCATTTTTTCTTCAGCATTTTCTGTCTGGGCAAACCCGTACATTTTAAGGAATTATATGAAATCCCACTAGACATATTTATACCACCGAAGAGAAGGACATGTTTGTGGAAGTTTGGTCACCCTTGCTATGATGCGTACGTTTTCTGAAAGTGCTCTGTGACCCCTAGTTTAAGAAGTGGAGGAAGTTTACTTAAAGACTGTCGTAAAGAGGGTGGAGAAGGCGGAGGAGTGACAGGAGGGAAGCAGAGAGGGAGGGATGGAGGAGAGGCAGACAGTCTGACTGTCTCTCTGCGTTTGTAATGAGAGGGAGTGCGGTGGGAGACTCTTACAGGCCGTCACCAGACTCATGTTGGACGTGTCTCCCCGTCTCTTACACCCTAATGACTGGGTTAAAACATGTGTGACCTTCTATTTTTACCCACGTCCCCTCTCTCTTTAAGTGTGTTGCTGCTTGTGTCGAGGTTAATTTGTCGTCATGCTCAACTGTCTGTGCAAGTGTGTGCAGCCCTGCAGATGTCGATACTCATCTCCTGTCTTGCCGGGCTAACAGACTGCTAATGTTTTTCTGTAAACATCATTCAGCTCCAGTGGGACGTGGGATCAATGTGTACTCATGCTAACTTGCAACAGTGCAGCAGCTAAACTTGCCTCACGTTCATCCATATTTATGTGCATGTTCTCTGCAGATCATTCTTCCAGTTATTGCATTTTTTCTCCCTCATTCCACTCCTACACACACGTATATCTTTGCTCACACACTCTCCCCTCCTCCTGCTCTCCATCACTCATCCCTATGCCTCTCAGTTTCTCCTCTGATTTCCCTGTTGTACACCAGCGTGAAGCCGATCAATATATAATCACAGCTTTTGAGGCTTATATTTATTACCGCTCCCCTGCTATAAGCACGGTTATCAGTCTCCTGCCAGTGGGATAACCTCCTCTGCCTCCTCCCCGCAGGTTTCTATGGGACGACTACACCGTGGAGGTGAAGCTCAATGACTACCTGGACATCGTCTGCCCCCATTACCCCCAGGGTGAGGTGCCGCAGCTGGACGCCGAACGATACGTGCTCTACATGGTGGAGCGAGAGGACTTTGAAACCTGCAAGCCACAGTCGTACGATCAGATGCGCTGGGAGTGTGGACATCCGTTTGCTCCTCACGCACCAGAAAAGTTCTCCGAAAAGTTTCAGAGATTTACCCCGTTTACTCTGGGGAAGGAGTTCCGTCAAGGAGAAAGCTACTATTATATCTGTAAGTGCCACTATAAATCTGATGTTTACTCTCATTGTCAGTGGGTCCCCAAAGAATTCAAAGCTAACTTAAGTCAGCATGTTTTAAATAACACTGTCTCTGAAATCATTCACTTATTTTTTCCTACACTCACAAAAACAGAACTTCATTGTGAGGAACTAAATGGGAACAAAGCATCAAATGTAGAAACACTTTGGATTTTGTTGGGCTGAATCTAGTCTGCATCATTTATTATGTCAACACTTCATTCACCTGTAAGCCTGATGCATTATGGGTATGTCTACTGACAAGTTTGATGCTGATGTATTTATCCACCACAAATTCAGAGTCAGAAAACAATTCCAATTGTGTCACGTTGTTGAAGGTTTGTGCGACTTAGTTTAACTTTTATTCCACATATACACATGTAAGTACATGCAGTGTACAAAAGTAACCCAGCCATTAAATCTATCAGTGGGCAAAACAATATGCAAATAAAAGTAAGTACTTGATGTTATGGCTGATAAACAGAAATAGTGCACAGAAGTTTAGAAACAAAGTATTTACTACTAACTTCCTTCACAAATCGTATTTGCGACTGAAAATTAGGGTCAGTGATGATAACTAAAAATAAGACACAAACACTTGCTTAGATTTCAGTTTTTGCAGTGTCTCTTGTTTTAGGGATTCAAAGACAAACCAAATCTTTAAAAAACAGTTAGTGATCATTACATTTGTTGCCTGTCTGCATCAAATTCAGTGTCAGTCTATTCAGTGGCAATAAGAAATGTCCTTTCAAGCCATGAACATCAGCCAGTAGCTGCAAAAAATGTGGGATTGAACATACTGCACGTCTTACTCTCTAAAGATGTTGGTGTAATCTTGCAGTCTTCCTTATTTTCTTGATATTGTAATGTGCATGAGCCTTGTGTGCAATGGTTCAATTTGAAAGTTCAGTGGGGTGTGGGCTCAGTCTGCCATGTTTATGCAGTATTTACTCTGCTTGAACACAACCACGAAGAGCAAGCAGAGTTGTCACCCTGACCATGGCTGTAATTAGATAAACGGCAGGACAAGACACACTTTGCCTGCTCACAGATGGTGTCCTAAAGCTTTGTCCCTCCATCAGTCTGTTGCCAAGTATTCGTCTGCGTTTGTGTGTGTGTGTGTGCCCGAGCGCTTGCATGGGGCTGAATTAAGGGGCCAGAGGGGGATAAGTGCATTAGTTGGGATGTTAACGCCTGTGTTGTTTTGCTTTTTCCCGACAGCTAAACCTTTGCACCACCATGGTCAGGAGTGCCTCAGGCTCAGGGTGGACGTCGTAGCCGCTGACGGTGAGTTCAAACACCTTCATGGCTGCAGGGCCAAAAGCACAGCCCATCAGGTAGTTGTAATTTGTAGATAAAAAGTAATTGATGGCATTTTCCCCTGTCTTCCAGGCTCTCAAGAAGCCAGAGTGGCTAAAGGAGGCACGGGTGGAACTGGAGTCGGAGCTGGGGGTGGGGTTCACAACCCATCCAACAGACTGCCTGCAGGTATGTTGACCAGCCCTGTGTCCTTTCTAATTATCCCTGACCTTAGAGCTGTGCAGGTACGCTCAGGGTAACGTTGGGGGGTAAATATGCCGTACTTATGTGTTGTCTTCTTCTCTTATCATCAAGCAGATGACCCAGTTGTGATCCTGCCTGACGTCCAGAAGAGCGTAAGGACGAACTCTGCAGTGACAGCAACATCCCTCTCCATTCTCTCGCTGCTAGTCCCCTTTTCATTACTGCTATTGTTGCACTGAGAGGACAAGAAAGGACTGCATTTGGCAGACGTTCATCTTTTTTTCAGGGACTACAATGAAGACAGTCCGTGGGGATGAAACCACTGACTCAAAAAGACAGTTTTCCGTGCCCAGTGCTGGCCACAGGGAGAGACGTTTGAAGCTTGTAAAGTACAGCTGGACTCTCTTGCACTACACGTGCTGAGCAACTCCTGAGCATTTGAGACAAAGTATGTGTGCTTTGTGGTGTTTTTCTTAAGGTGACGGCAGGTTTTGCTTGAGAAGACCGATTCTTTTTTTAGGGCTCTCTCCAAAACCATGAACCTCTTTGGATGATCACCTTGAAAGAAAGCACAAAGGCGTGGAAGAGGAACCTAAAATGGCCGAGGAACAATCAAGAGGGACTTTGTTTGAGTTATAGAGAGTTTGATTGGAAAAGTGTTCTCTTACCCTTTGAGCCAAAGATCAGTCATCTCTCCAACTTGTACACTATTCCACCCTTGAGTATCGTGTACTATTTGTTGTATTGTTCTTGTGATGGTATTGAGTGGCATTGACGTCCCAAGTGATTTCTTTCTTTAAATGTAGCATTAACAGACACATGGGGCTGTTCTCATCATGACCATTCCTTTGCAAACTCGACCATGTGCTTATATACTGTAGCACTAATCCTGCACAGTTTGAACACTCCACGCGGCACGCACACTGACATCAGATAACATAAAAACACACCACATTGAACTGTGTTATGTGTACATTCTGTGAAGATAATTTATGACATTTGCAGCTGAGAAGTTTTACTGTATATACCATAAAGGAAATGTTTACCGTTGGCAACATGGAGAGCTTTTTCTCTCTCTCCTGGTAGAGTTAGTACTTGTATGAAAGGGAAAATAAGTGCAAGCAAGGGAGTGATTGATTGAAAGAGTGATAAGACAAAATGTTTTCTGCCAAAAGCAAACACTGAGATGTTGTGTGAACCTGCAGAGGGGCTGGCCCTCTCTGTTTGCTGGATCTTGCCCCTGTTCTGGTTTAGCCATCTGACATGAGGAGGTGACATCACATCTGTGTTACTGCAGGAGCTGACCCCGTGTCGTGGTGCTTTTCTTCATATTTTCAAGCTCAATTCAAGAATATTCTCTGAAAGAAAAGCTTAAGCTAATGACTTATTTAGATTTCAGGCTTTATTTCACACTTTCAGGTGATTTTAAAGCCATCATTCATAACGGAGAGGACACGGCATCAAAGCGAGTTGCCAAGCACATCTTCACCTGACAGGCCGGCTTGATCAACAGAGCACAACAGTGTATGACTACCATTGAAGTCAGTCTTTTTTTATCTGAATTCTTGTTACCTAACTTTGTACATGTGTAAGTAAGAGAAGTGTATAATATGTATATGTATATATATACATAGGAGATTATATAAAAGACCTTGTTTGATAAATATGCTAAATGTGAAAATTTCATGTGAAATAAAAAATGATATTTTTGGAAAACCAGAACAGCTTTCTTGTGATTATTCTTTTGCACGTTTTAGTTCCAAGTGTTGACAAAAATGTATTTACCTATTGCAAGCAGTGCCAACAATACTCTTTCAATAAAGTTTGAAAAACCTTGAGCAGCAGGTTGGGGGTAAAATGTCCAATAATGTGTCACACAGACAGAGAGAAATTAATGGGTAACACATCTGCCAGTCAAACTGTAACCTGGTGTTTTTGCATGACCTGCTCTTTGATCAGCTGTTGTACCTGAATAAACTGAAATGAAGAGCATAAGTAACAACAATAACAGAGAAGGAGCAGGAGAAGTGGGAAAGCAAGAAAACAGAAGGACAACTGGAATGAGGTCAGCAAAAGCTAGAATTAACATTAGCTGTCTTTTTAATGAATGTTTTAAAGTTGCTGTATACTTTCAGAAAAGCTCTTTATTTTGATTTCGATTCTATAATCATAGAGTGAAAAAACGTCCTCTTTTGAGATAAAAAGTTAAAATTCTGAGGTAAAACCTAAAAAATGCGAGATGATTAAGTCATAATTTCAGATAATAAAGTCCAAATTACAACAAAAATTGAGATAAAAAGTTGAATTAATAAGAAAAGTAGGCAAAATTGGAAAGACAAAGTCAATATTTTGAGATTACATGGTCAAAATTTCTGAGAAAAACTATTGATAAAAAGTCAAAACTTTAAGAAGAACATTCACATTTTTTAGATAAAAAGTAAAAGGTTTTAGATCAGAAGTCTAATTTTTTGAATAATATCAACATTTTGAGATTATAAAGTCAAAATTGTGGGGAAAAAAGCTAAAATTGTAAGATAAAGAGTTGTAAGTTTGGATTGCCATCTCATCAGTTTGACTTTTTATCTCAAATTTTTAAATTAATTTGGCCCAAAAAAGTTTAGACAAAGCCAGTGGGTTTTTTGTTTTTTGTTTTTTTGTTTTTTTTTCAACTTTGGAAATATGCTTCTAAACATTATTTATGTTCACATTATAAAAAACGTTCGCTTCAAACAGAAAATAAGTAGTTTAAATAAAGGTATGATTTATGTAACTACTAAGATTTTTGAGTATCTTTGTGTATTTTTGCAGTATCTGTAAGAAGCTGGATCCTCTTTTGGGGTTTTTAGAATATAGTCACCGTGATGATTACCTTCACTTGAGAAATATAATGCTTTATCTCAATAAGAAATGTTCTTGAATCCAAATAATCTAAACTATACAGTGAAGCCCTCCACCACCAACTCCTGAAGAGTCCACCCCCAGCTGTTGTTTGCTAATGAACGATCATCTGTCTTGGGAGTGTGGCTTTGTGACCTTATAAAATGAGGCTAGAGAAGAGAGGTTAAGCTTTTTTCTATTTTACTGTGTTAGAATTAAACTCACTCATGCTGTGTTCTTGTACTCCAGCTTTATAGAAATGTAAACAAAAAATGGTTGGCTGAAAGTGTGCAGCAATCATGGTTCCCTGAGGATAAATCTTGAGGAGTGAGGGAATAAACCCTAAGAGCTAAGGTGAGGATTTTAGTGAAATATCTTAACAACAACAAATCAAATTTTCCATACAGATCAAATTTAGGGGTCACATTTCATCTCACAGCATCATCACACTTCACTTTGACATGTTTGTTATTTTGATTTGCGACTAAGTACCTTAAACAAATATTATCAGGACATGTCTATCAGGCCTGGCTTGAATGATTTCTTCTGAAGAAAATAGTAACACAGATTATAAGTCATACAAGCTGCCAGGATAGAAAAGAAAAGACTCAAGCTTAAGGTGACAAAAGAGTTAAAAGCTGCACCTAAGCGCTAAAAGAAGAAGAGAGAAGGATTTTTTCCCCCTTAACAAGTTACCATTTGGCATAAAGACAGATTTCACAAGGGATCTTTTTGCTGCTTTCACTTAAACCTCTGGCTAGCCTCCACCTTCAGCTACACCTCCTCTTTACTCCGACCTCCAGACTTTTCTCATCAGCAGGTTGCATGTCAAACCATTGTTCTCATCTCTCATGTCCTGTCTCTGTCTTCCCAGGGGAGCTTTACGGCCGTGACAGTTAAAACAGCTGTAGCACCAAAAACCGGTGCCACTGCCTCACAACTCCCCAATGTTTTCAAAGAGATGGCCGTAAATTAAGAGTGGCGGACAGGCCCCTTAACTGGCCGACCCCTGGAAGAGGCTCCACTATGTAGTGGCTCGTCATGACAAGACAATTCCTTTTATTTACTCACTCGTTTGGCACTCCAGCTTGAGTAAATGTGAGCACTACGTGTGAAAACGTAAGTGCTGCAGTAAATGTTATAGGCAGTCAGGAGATGACAGTAAGAAACGTGAGACAAAAAAAAAAAGAAAACCTGAGAACTATAAACTTTCACTGCACACACAAAAGACTCCAGAGCCATAATGAACAAACCCCAATTCAGATGAAGTTGGGACGTTGTTTAAAATGTAAATAAAAACAGTATGCAATGATTTGCAAATTATCTTCAACTTAACTTTAATTTAATCTGATAAACTTTATTATTTTTATGCAAATATTTGCTCTTTTAGAAATTGATGGCTGCAACATGTTTCAAAAAAGCTGGGACAGGGGCGCATTTACCATTGTGTTACATCACCTTGCCTTCTAACAACACTCAAAAAGCATTTGTGAACTGAGGACACTAACTGTTGAAGCTTTGTGGGTGAAATTCTTTCCCATTCTTGCTTGATGTACGACTCCAGTTGTTAAACAGTCTGGGGTCTTCGTTGTAGTATTTTGCGCTTCATAACACACAACACCTGAAGGTATCCTTCTGTGTGTCCTCATTGAAAAGAAAACAATACACATTAATGCTCAAAACCAGGGTCCAAAAGCATGTCCAGTCATTACACAAACGGGACAGTTAGTGATGATATCATGTCATGAAACAGCCCATTTGGCTGTGTGTTAGCTGCTTGCACGACTGCCAAAAATTGGCAAATTAACTAATTGGACCATGAAAGCGAGATGGGCGCAGAACATAACACGTCAGGGAAACTGCCTGGAAGACCTGTACCCAACATCTCCATATTTTCCTAAAAGACCAATTTGATCCGTAAATATCCATTTCCTCCTAATCGGTAATGCACGAAACATCTTTAAAACCAGCCAAACAGGTGCAGTAACACCGTCATTAGTGCAGGATTAATGATGAGATCCCCGGCCAGTTGTGATCCACCAGTTATGATTTTGTGGTGTGTCCCCTACCATTAAATCTAAAGCACTGGAGGTTTTCACCAGACTTAGGCATACCACTAAACTTTTTTTATTTATTATGTTTACATCATTCATGCAATCGGTCTGTCCATGACACTAATCATGACTCAAGACATGCTAATGGAATCAGGATCATACTCAAGCTATTAATCGAGAAGGTGGTCTTGTCTACAACATTTGGGCTAAAGTCAATATAAATAAGTGTAAGCAGGGGTGTTGACCCTAAAAGTATACAATGGCGACATATGGGGAGCCCAAGCTGGGCATTTTTTACATCAAATGATTCCCTAAATGCTGAAAACCAAAGCGGTTATCAATTTATCTGCTCTCAGTGTGCGAGTCATTTAAAGCTTGCAGGATGCCATTGGATCCAGCAAGAAAAATTCCCATTTCAATGCAGGTTTGGCATGGCCAGCTGGTCCATCTCTGAGTCAGGCCTCACTATCAGCAGGACACACGACGGCCAGTCCCTGTCTGCCTGCAAGCGTATGTTACCACTCAGAAGAGCCAGGACTATCTGGCTTACGGGGCCTCTGGGAGGTTACCTAATGTTATTGTAGCTATTTGTAGAATTTATAAGCTTCCAAGCTGAAAGAGTATGAGAACTCTGTGTCCTGTTAATATCAAAGCAGCTGTTTATAAGCAGCCAAAGAACAATAGGCTGACCCATGAGTGACTTTTAAGCCCCATTCACCATTTTTNCATTCATAACGGAGAGGACACGGCATCAAAGCGAGTTGCCAAGCACATCTTCACCTGACAGGCCGGCTTGATCAACAGAGCACAACAGTGTATGACTACCATTGAAGTCAGTCTTTTTTTATCTGAATTCTTGTTACCTAACTTTGTACATGTGTAAGTAAGAGAAGTGTATAATATGTATATGTATATATATACATAGGAGATTATATAAAAGACCTTGTTTGATAAATATGCTAAATGTGAAAATTTCATGTGAAATAAAAAATGATATTTTTGGAAAACCAGAACAGCTCTCTTGTGATTATTCTTTTGCACGTTTTAGTTCCAAGTGTTGACAAAAATGTATTGACCTATTGCAAGCAGTGCCAACAATACTCTTTCAATAAAGTTTGAAAAACCTTGAGCAGCAGGGTGGGGGTAAAATGTCCAATAATGTGTCACACAGACAGAGAGAAATTAATAGGTAACACATCTGCCAGTCAAACTGTAACCTGCTGTTTTTGCATGACCTGCTCTTTGATCAGCTGTTTTACCTGAATAAACTGAAATGAAGAGCATAAGTAACAACAATAGCAGAAAACGAGTAGAAGTGGTAAAGCAAGAAAACAGCAGGACAACTGGAATGAGGTCAGCAAAAGCTAGAATTAACATTAGCTGTCTTTTTAATGAATGTCTTATAGTTGCTGTATACTTTCAGAAAAACTCTTTATTTTGATTTCGATTCTATGATCATGGAGTGAAAAACGACCTCTTTTGAGATAAAAAGTTAAAATTCTGAGGTAAAACCTAAAAAATGCGAGATGATTAAGTCATAATTTCAGATAATAAAGTCCACATTACAACAAAAATTGAGATAAAAAGTTGAATTAATAAGAAAAGTAGGCAAAATTGGAAAGACAAAGTCAATATTTTGAGATTACATAGTCAAAATTTCTGAGAAAAACTATTGATAAAAAGTCAAAATTTGAAGAACATTCACATTTTTTAGATAAAGTAAAAAGTTTTAGATCAGAAGTCTAACTTTTTGAATAATATCAACATTTTTAGATTATAAAGTCAAAATTGTGGGGAAAAAAGTTAAAATTGTAAGATAAAGAGTTGTAAGTTTGGATTTATATCTCATCAATTTGCCTTTTTATCTCAAAATTTTAACTTAATTTGGCCCCAAAAAGTTTAGACAAAGCCAGTGGGTTGTTTTTTGTTTTTTTTTTGTTTTTTTTTTTCAACTTTGGAAATATGCTTCTAAACATTATTTATGTTCACATTATAAAAATTGTTCGCTTCAAACAGAAAATAAGTAGTTTAAATAAAGGTATGATTTATGTAACTACTCAAAGATTTTTGAGTATCTTTGTGTATTTTTGCAGTTTCTGTAAGAAGCTGGATCCTCTTTTAGGGTTTTTAGAATATAGTCACCGTGATGATTACCTTCACTTGAGAAATATAATGTTTTATCTCAATAAGAAATGTTCTTGAATCCAAATAATCTAAACTATACAGTGAAGCCCTCCACCACCAACTCCTGAAAAGTCCACCCCCAGCTGTTGTTTGCTAATGAACGATCATCTGTCTTGGGAGTGTGGCTTTGTGACCTTATAAAATGAGGCTAGAGAAGAGAGGTTAAGCTTTTTTCTATTTCACTGTGTTAGAATCAAACTCACTCATGCTGTGTTCTTGTACTCCAGCTTTATAGAAATGTAAACAAAAAAATGGTTGGCTGAAAGTGTGCAGCAATCATGGTTCCCAGAGGATAACCCTTGAGGAATGAAGGAATAAACCCTAAGAGCTAAAGTGAGGATTTTAGTGAAATATCTTAACAACAACAAATCAAATTTTCC
The DNA here is from genome assembly GCA_008086565.1 of Thalassoma bifasciatum. Taxonomy (NCBI): domain Eukaryota; kingdom Metazoa; phylum Chordata; class Actinopteri; order Labriformes; family Labridae; genus Thalassoma; species Thalassoma bifasciatum. Next base: position 93,717 of record RPOG01000212.1, read on the forward strand.
ATACAGATCAAATTTAGGGGTCACATTTCATTTCACAGCATCATCAAACTTCACTTTGATGTGTTTGTTGTTTTGATTTACGACCAAATACCTTTAAAAAATATAATCAGGAAATTTCTATAAGGCCTGGCTTGAATGATTTCTTCTGAAGAAAATAGAAACACATTATAATGAGTCATACAAGCTGCCAGGACAGAGAAAGAAAAGACTCAAGCTTAAGGTGACAAAAGAGTTAAAAGCTGCACTTAAGAGCTAAAAGACAAAGAAAGAAGGATTTTTCCCCCTTAACAAGTTACCATTTGGCATAGAGACAGATTTCAGAAGAGATTTTTTCTGCTTTCACTTAAACCTCTGGCTAGCCTCCACCTTCAGCTACACCTCCTCTTTACTCCGACCTCCAGACTTTTCTCATCAGCAGGTTGCATGTCAAACCATTGTTCTCATCTCTCATGTCCTGTCTCTGTCTTCCCAGGGGAGCTTTACAGCCGTGACAGTTAAAACAGCTGTAGCACCAAAAACCGGTGCCACTGCCTCACAACTCCCCAATGTTTTCAAAGAGATGGCCGTAAATTAAGAGTGGCGGACAGGCCCCTTAACTGGCTGACCCCTGGAAGAGGCTCCACTATGTAGTGGCTCGTCATGACAAGACAATTCCTTTTATTTACTCACTCGTTTGGCACTCCAGCTTGAGTAAATGTGAGCACTACGTGTGAAAACGTAAGTGCTGCAGTAAATGTTATTGGCAGTCAGGAGATGACAGTAAGAAACGTGAGACAAAAAAAAAAAAAAGAAAAGAAGAGAAAAGAAAAGAAAACCTGAGAACTATAAACTTTCACTGCACACACAAAAGACTCCAGAGCCATAATGAACAAACCCCAATTCAGATGAAGTTGGGACGTTGTTTAAAATGTAAATAAAAACAGTATGCAATGATTTGCAAATTATCTTCAACTTAAATTTAATTTAATCTGATAAACTTTCTTATTTTTATGCAAATATTTGCTCTTTTAGAAATTGATGGCTGCAACATGTTTCAAAAAAGCTGGGACAGGGGTGCATTTACCATTGTGTTACATCACCTTTCCTTCTAACAACACTCAAAAAGCATTTGTGAACTGAGGACACTAACTGTTGAAGCTGTGTAGGTGAAATTCTTTCCCATTCTTGCTTGATGTACGACTCCAGTTATTAAACAGTCTGGGGTCTCCGTTGTAGTATTTTGCGCTTCATAATACACAACACCTGAAGGGATCCTTCTGTGTGTCCTCATTGAAAAGAAAACAATACACATTAATGCTCAAAACCAGGGTCCAAAAGCATGTCCAGTCATTACACAAACGGGACAGTTAGTGATGATATCATGTCATGAAACAGCCCATTTGGCTGTGTGTTAGCTGCCTGCACGACTGCCAAAAATTGGCAAATTAACTAATTGGACCATGAAAGCGAGATGGGCGCAGAACATAACATGTCAGGGGAACTGCCTGGAAGACCTGTACCCAACATCTCCACATTTCCTAAAAGACCCATTTGATCCGTAAATATCCATTTCCTCCTAATCGGTTATGCACGAAACGTCTTTAAAACCAGCCAAACAGGTGCAGTAACTCTGCCATTAGCACAGAATTAATTATGAGATCCCCTGCCAGTTGTGATCCACCAGTTATGATTTTGTGGTGGGTCCCCTACCATTAAATTCGAAGCACTGGAGGTTTTCACCAGACTTAGGCATACCACTAAACTTTTTTTATTTATTATGTTTACATCATTCATGCAATCAGTCTGTCCATGACACTAATCATGACTCAAGACATGCTAATGGAATCAGGATCATACTCAAGCTATTAATCGAGAAGGTGATCTTGTCTACAACATTTGGGCTAAAGTCAATATAAATAAGTGTAAGCAGGGGTGTTGACCCTAAAAGTATACAATGGCGACATATGGGGAGCCCAAGCTGGGCATTTTTTACATCAAATGATTCCCTAAATGCTGAAAACCAAAGCGGTTATCAATTTATCTGCTCTCAGTGTGCGAGTCATTTAAAGCTTGCAGGATGCCATTGGATCCAGCAAGAAAAATTCCCATTTCAATGCAGGTTTGGCGTGGCCAGCTGGTCCATCTCTGAGTCAGGCCTCACTATCAGCAGGACACACGACGGCCAGTCCCTGTCTGCCTGCAAGCGTATGTTACCACTCAGAAGAGCCAGGACTATCTGGCTTACGGGGCCTCTGGGAGGTTACCTAATGTTATTGTAGCTATTTGTAGAATTTATAAGCTTCCAAGCTGAAAGAGTATGAGAACTCTGTGTCCTGTTAATATCAAAGCAGCTGTTTATAAGCAGCCAAAGAACAATAGGCTGACCCATGAGTGACTTTTAAGCCCCATTCACCATTTTTATACAGTGTTGATGCACTTCATGCTCAGATTACATATTCTTTTAATGCAGCTGCATGTTTCAAAGCCACTTAATTCTCACTTTCCAGTGCATCCGTCTGTAGTGTGTGTTAAAGCTTTGGGTGACTACAAGGTCAAGCCAGGATGATGGGACAGAAGCTCCTTGGTTATACAGCCTAAGTCGTAGCCTACAGGCCACTCAGGGTACATTTTGGTCCCCTGCCACCACTGACGGTCAGGTCGGGTGTGGTCTCCTGTTTTCCCGCCCGTCTCCACTGCCAGGGTCATCCGTCTTGTTCCAGCTCATGCTTCGGTTTCCTGCCTGTGTCACTTAGTCACTTTCCTTTTTTTAATTCATTCTCACTGACATACTTTCTCACTCTGCCCCTTTGGATCTTTCCCTCCCTTTGTACCCACCCCCTGGTGTGATTCACCCTCATGTCACCTTCTCATCCTGTCATTACTCTCCTTCACTCTTTTTTGTATCTGGATCAAATGTATTAAATCTCCATCTCCTTCAGCTCTCCGCCTCGTTTGCCAACTCCAACTCTCGCTCTCTGTCCGTCTCTGGATGGTTTTGAGGTTTTGCTGTGAAATGTGTGGGTGGGGGAAAAAAAGTCTTTTCTGTGCAGTGAAATGATAACCTTTCATTTTTCAGTCTTCCTCCTCAGCCTGACGAGATGGATTCGCTCCCGGCAGTGTCACTGAATGTCTCTTGAAACGTTTTTTATAGTGTCTCAAGGTCTCAGTGGGGCCACGCTGCGGGCAGAACCCCACGTCCTTCCCCTCTAACTGCCTCTATCCCCACTGCAGTTTCATCCTGTTATTCTGCTACTTTTCCCAATTTAGTTGGCACCTCTTGCTCTGCCACTTTGGAGCCGAGGGTGAAGAACAAAGAGGGCACTTTTGACATTTTCTCCCTTTTGGTAAAAATCCTCCCCTATCAAAGAAAGACAGACCGATCATTATAAGTTTGGGAATTGGTCTCACATCCAAAAACAGGAAAATAAGAAAACATGAAGAAAAGCTTAAAGTTTTGGAGTCACCACGTAGCGCATGTTTCATCACCGAGAGACTTCAGCTGACAGATAAACAATTGCAAAATGTACCCTTTCATGATGGATGAACAAACATGTAATTTGGGCTCAACAACAAGCAGAGGCCTATCTTCGATGTGAAAACAACCAAATCCTATTTGTGACATTGCATTATTTCAGGTCAAGAGTTGCTGCATTTTTAGCCGCAAATTACCGGCATGTGTCAGATTTCGATTCCCACGACTCATGGCTCAATGACGAGGAGAGGAAAATGGAGGTTGAGCAGGAGCTGAAGCTGTGCTCAGACTAATAGTAGGGGATACAGGATTACGATGCATTATTATAATGGTTGAGCTTAGTGTTTAAGTTACTGTCACTGTACTTTCTGAGGAGCATCATGCCACACAGGGAACCAGCACTGGTGATGCTGAAGGTCATGGGGTTTTGCACTGAAAAAGAAGCTTGAGCAATGCAATTGAATAGTATTTCTAAGTCTGTCTGCACACCCGATTAGACTTAGACTTTCAATCATGTAATAAAAAAATACTAGGGGTTAAGTCTGCAAGGAAGCTTATGCACTAACATGTGGAAAAGAGATTTAAAGTAAAAGTCACAAAGATGCTTACACTGTTCAAACATACACAAACTGCTTATAGCCTGATATTAGGCCTAATCTGATTTATACTCTTGTCAGACAGTCGGAGGAGTAAATAAAAGTCTGGACAGATGGATGCCATGAAAGTTAGAATTGGAAAGAACAGTGACAAAGAAAAGAGATTAACTAGTTCACATGTGGCTACGAGTAAGAACACAACTGCCTACTGAGCAAAGGCTTTGGTGTAATTGCCAAAGTAAGAGAGTTTCTGGTAAATAACAGGTTGCCTTTCATCCAGTCTGCTCTTGCAACAGCTTGCAGACAATCACGGAGAGAGGGGGGGTGGGACGCTGCGAGGCGTGATGGGGCTGCAGCCAAACAGCACAACGGGCAGAGCTTGCACACAGAGAAGTGTTGACTCTTTTGCATTTGTTCTGAAGTTATGGGGGCTTTTGAAACGCCGTAATGATGCCTTTAGCCAGGCTATGCTTTGTTTGTTCACAGCAGGGATTCGCAGAAAATGAGCACAGGCAGCCTTTTAAGGCTTACAGGAAAAAATAAAAAAAACATTACTTGCCAACATCAGATTACTTCAGAACTACATCTTTAACTCACATCGTCTCATTAGAACAAACCTCTGTGGGCGAAGAAGGAAACGCTTTGCAGCATATTTCATGTTGTTAACTATAAAACAGGACAAAAGAGATTTGTCCAAAGAACAGAGGGGGGTATTGAGAAGTTGATAATAAGCCTTCGGGCTTGTGGATGTATCATATGTGCACACATTCATGAACATACTCTCATTCTTTCTGACCCCTGACTCTCACACAAATGCATTTGAGGCCCGGACAAAGGAAAATACAATCAGATTTATTATATTCCCAGTGCCATAGCCACAGGGCACATTTCTGAAATTGGAATGTACAACTTTACAGATTAAGTCAAGTCAATTTATTCAGACCAAGTTCACACTGTGTGGTTTCACTTCCTGTTCACACAGATTGAAAGCATTTGAGAATTCAGCTGGCACAGTCCTAAGTTTCCTTTTGGTTTTCAGTGTTGGTATTTCAGTGAGATACAACCTGATAATGCAGCTTAAAAGTGATTCTTGGGAGTATGTAAATGTAAAACTTTGGAACTAAACACACAATCTATGAATGAATAAAACAACTTGAAACTTTAGTTTGACAGCCTGTACTTTCATTTTAGTATATCCTTTTGATGAAGGGAAGAAATAAACTGTTTAGACTTAAACCTAGTGTGTTTTATAACCTAAATATCCACAGAGCAGCTTTGGTTTGTCTATGTCAAACCTGAAAGATCAGCTATAACTATGTTATCATAATACAAGTTCACATCATTTCTGCAAAGGATGTCCAATCAGAGTTCAGTCTCATGTTTTTGGGAAACTCAGGCTTCACAAATGTTGTGTTTAGAGGTCTGTGTATCCCTTTTCAGTGTCTTAGAGTCTCTGCAGTCTTTGTGAGCCTTTACATCTTCAAGCCCTTTTTCCTCAAGTCCTCTTTAGCTTCCTTTATCTGCGCCTGCAGCTCTTTCGCAGCCTCGTCACAGTCATTGAACGTAGCCACCCTGTATCCCAACATGCCCAGAGAGTAACAGCCGAATGACACCAGCAGATACAGAGGCATCGGCCAGGCAACCTCTCTGTAAATCTGCGGTAAACTCAGGTCCAACAGGTCGAAGGAGACCAGAGCCCAGACTGTGCCCACCAGCGAAACACCAAACAACCACTCCAGAAGCTTCGTCATGGTGAGAGCGGCAGAAAATTCACGAGAGTGACCGGGAAACAACCTTAAGAGAGGAGAAGAAACCCTTTAAATCATTCAATTACCTCAACATTAGCATCCGACAGTAGCACTGTGTTAGCATGTGAGCTACATAAACGAGTAAAACAAACACTTCGGCCACAAAAAATAATTCATACTTCATAGAATAATCAAGAGAAAATAATAAAATAATTTGTTGTTTGGTAAAAATAATTTCTCCGAGTCTAAAAACTAGTTTAGGAAGAAATAAGCCGGTATGTTTACCTCTTCTGTAACGCCACCTCAGCTCAGCGCAGATGTATGACAGAAGAAGCCGAAGTGCCTTATGGGAAATGTAGTTTCTGAAATGATTCAACTGAAATGAAAGCAGCTTGACTCTTTTGTTGGTAGATTCGAGTGCATTTGTGCTGCTACTGTAAAATATTGCATAAATCTTTATTTCAAGAGAAAAAAAATGAAAAATATTTTTTAAATATAAGTTACATTTGTAATACCTTTTTAATATGCTTGAATATTGTTTCTTATGACACAATAAGTAGATACATTTATTTTAAAAAATACTACTTAATTTTCCTTTTTTGGTAGTTTGTCAAGTTGATTCATGCTGTTTTAAAGATGCATTCATAGAAAAAAAAGTTGAATGAGAAAGGTCAGGAAAAAGATGCATTTACTGTATCATTTATTGTATAAGATAATAAGACTAATAATATTCTTTGTAATATAGCACTTTTGTAAACATTCATTTGCAAAGTGCTTTACAGTGGAGTCCAACAATAAAATCATAAAACAAAGGTAGATAAAAGAAACAGTCGAGGAAACAACATCAAATTGAACAGGACATAAAAACCCCAAACTAGTAGAAATGATATAAAAATAATAATAAATAAATATGGATACAGTGTTTACCTGTAGAATACAAGTGTACCATGTCATCATTTTATCCTTCTTATACATACCATACATGTCTGTACTAAACATGCATACGTATGTTCATATATTATTCAAGTGCATGTGTATGATGCCTTCAGCTTGTCACTACTGTGCACCTTTGAACCAATCATTACTCCAAATGTTGAATTCATTCCATCTGCTGTCAGATTTTTAAACACAGATGTGTCATCCTGAGTAAAACTTAAATATCATAAGCCTTTTAATTGTCACGGTTTCATCCTAACAGAATTTATTGCTTTCTTTCACCGACGGTCTTAAGCTTGACATGTAGCATGATGGATGTGTTTTTAATGTTGTTATGGTGAGCCGTATAAGAATTGCCTTTCTTTGGATCAATAAAGTTGCACATATGTAGGCTTAGACTTAATTTGCATTTTTTTTCTATTTGTCAGTGAGACACAATGGGAAAAGAAAATAAATTTCTACGTTTCTTCAGGTCTATAATTCTTCTCATTAAGTCACAATGCTGTCGCTGTCTGTTATTTTTATTTAAACACCGGCCTAGAACGCTTCTGATATATTATCAACACAAGAACCCTGTCAGCTTCAAGAGAGAAAACAATTTGTTTCACTGAGTCTTTAATGAGGCCCCCAGTCAGGCTTTTAGTACACATTAGACCTCTAACTGTTTCTCTGTGTCATCCTCTTAATTTAGAAAAGCCATTTTGAAAAGTAGATAACCATTAGCAAGAGCTGAAAGCCATCCATAAATACTAATGTTGTTCCAAAGCAAGGAATTCAACAACAATTTCATTACGGGGCGCCTGGAGCACAGGGGTGTTTGATCTTGGCGTCTTTAGATGCTGAGGGGGACGTCTGTTCATTCTTGGTGGTGAACTGTCCAGGTGCAGGGTGGCACAGACGTCCCCAGGGTGAAATCAGGAGGGGTGGGAGATGTAAACATCATTCACTTAGCTGTGGAGAGGGACACACCAAAGAGCCATCGAGAAATAAACATCATTCTTTGGGGAAAAATGGGAGGTTATTCTTGGGACACTGGTGTTTATGTTTGTCTTCAGTAGTGTTAATAGTGTTAGCGATGATACGAACGCTCGGGGTACAGCCAGTTTCATCTGTTTATGGAGAACGTTTTATCCAAGTCTGGAAGACTGTCAAAGGCTGTTTGTGTTTTTCTCTTTGCATGGCTGTGGGGCTTTGTAAAAGAGCAGATAAATGCTGTGGCCTTAATGTCTGTCCTAATTTATAGCTCATTGGATTTTCTTAACAAGGAGCTGCAGCACAATGAGTTGCTAATGATTACTTTCATTATTGGTTAATGTCTCATTTATGTTTTATAAGCCTTTAATAATTGAATCTGTAAAACCTCAGAAGTAAATGAAAATGTCCACAGCTAAGGGAATATCTTTTCTTCCACAGAAATGATGCCCCAAAGATATTCCATGACTTAGGATTTAAAATGGACAAGGCAGCTGTTGAGAAGGAAACATCTGTGGAATTTACCAGATGTCATCATACCTGGCATTTATTTACACTTGTTAGAAACTCGACCTAATCATTTTTAACTTCTGCTCCGGTGATGTGAGTGATTATGGCAGTTAGCATCTGCTGCTTGCCTAATGCAATAAGATATGTCAGTTCATATTGCTGCTCGTCGGTCTTCACTTTTAAGACAACCAAAACAGTTTCAAGGAACTTGTATACATTTTAAATCAATTCTGTGGAAAACTGCATTTTTAAAACAGCTTAGTAGAGCCAAAGTATATTACTTTTTTCATCTCAGGGAGGAGCATGAGGGAAATTTTAGATGGTTGACTGCTGCTGTAATCAGTTAGGACGTTAACTGTTAGAGTTAGCACCGCGAGTGTAGATAGACGTCACAACAGGAGGATGGGGAAATTGGTGACTGTCATAACTTTCACTATGTACCACTGGCTGACAGTCAACTCCCCCTGTAATATCCTGAGTAGTTAAAGTAGACCCTTAGCTGTTAGGTTGTGTAGTGTATTGCTTAAGAAAAGTTTCTTCTCAGAGATGAGTAGTGTTGCAGGCATTTATGCGAGCACCTTTGATATTTAGGTAGTACTGACTGTGACTGATGCAGTTTATCCTGTCAGAGGCTAATATGGCCACTTTTGCCAATTAGTAGCCTGAATTTCAGTGACATAATTATATTCTTGTTTTCATTTCCTTTAACTTTTTTTTTCTTTGACAGTACCATGGGCAGGGTCTTTAATCCTTCCTCTTTTGTTGTCATAGCTGTTTTCATTCTTGTTGTTGGTTTCATTTTTCTGATGTCTTTCTCCCACAACTCTCTGGTGTTTTTAAGCCTTTAATAATTAGTTGCATTTCTTCCACTCCTTCTCACATCCCTCTTTATTTTTTCTGTTACTTCCCTTTTGTGTTTTCTCTTATATAACTTTTTAATGTTCATTTTTTTTCTCTACCACACTTTGTAACGTTGTTTTGAAAAGTGCAATGTAAATAAAGTTATCATTTTCTATTGTAGTAATGTCTGACTGATTGTTATGTTAAAATCATTGGCATTGCTACAAAAGCTTTATTAGCATATTTCTAAATAGCTGTGGGAGGCTGTACGAAGAATCCAGCCCTCCATATGTCCACCTAGCACTTATTCACTCCTGTGCTTGAGTAATGACTATATTGATTACATGATAATCCCTGAGCTCCATATTAAACAGAGTTGCACCAATTGGGGAAACCAGGGCCGATAACAATGCAGATGTTCAAAATAATATCGAGCTATTAGCTCATGTTGATGCTAATGTACATTTGGTCTTCTTATTTGCATTCTTTGCAGTTGTTTTTTAAAAGCTGTGAGATTTAAGTGAAGTGTCAAGTCATCACAACAATTTCTGTAATCATTTTTCATTATGACGTAGAATAATATGCTAGAATAACTAATTTGAAAAAAAGTATTTTACAGTCTAGAGTTTATCCCATGTATAACTTCTTCTCTCCTCAGCAGATAAATAAATTGGAGTGCCAGCGTAAAATTGGTGCAAAACAGCAGATTAGCACTTGCTGCTGATATTGGCGCATATAGCACATTATTTGCAAGGGAGCCAACCTCCATCATGGAAGCAAATATTGACTAGAACAAAGCCCATACTGCACATTAGTGAACCCTTTGTGTCTCTCTACAAAATAAAGTAATGTGATGAAATGTGCTCAATAAGATACAGAATTCAATCAGATTTGATAATGATATATTTGATTGGGGCCTTCTGCTCATATTGGTAACAACAACATTACTACACATCAGGAAGTGTCAGGTTCCTCTACGTAATAAAATGTTTTGGGGTTACCCGTGACGTGCAGCATCATTGCATACATCATAGTGTGTGATTTAACCCGCCTGTGTCGCATCGGTATGAGCATCAGAGCGAGCCAGTGTGACACTCAGTGGGAACAGCCGAGCTGGCTTTTCTCAGTGTATCACCCTGCCAGCTCCTGTTCCGTTCCAGTACTCAGGAAACCTGCGCTCCAGCCGAGAAGGCCTGGCAGACACAACACAACAGCCTGCGAGCGGGAGGGGCTGAGTAACAAGACAGAAAGAGAGGGAGATATTAAGACAGAAGAGAGAGAGAGAGAGAGAGGGAGAAAGAAGAGGGGGACATGTAAAGTGAGTTAAAAAAGGAGACAAGGATGCTGTGTGAGAAAGGAGTGAAGCAGTGGCAGTGGTAACTTTTGATAAAGCACCCAAAAAAGGAGACGAAGGGGGGGTCATGGCTGACAGGGCAAAGAGGAGAAAGCTGAGAAGGACAAGAAAGGGTGACAGGGAATTTAGACGGAGGAGGGGAGGGGAGGCAGCAGACAGGGTGGGGGGAGAGGTTTAGACGGGGGGGTGAAATCAGGGGATTTGCAGGTGCAGCCTGAACAACCAATGACCTTAATGGTGCATTAAATCCAGCTGTTGCTTATCCAGACTTTTCTACAATCCCCTAACACCTCAGACTGCGAGGTAGACTGCAGGCAGGCACAACGAGGAGGGAGTCTTGCAGTGTAGGCAGAAGGAATAACAGTAAAAAAAAATGCACGAACAGACAGAAAGATGGAGGAGGAGATAGTTGATCCCTAAGAGCAGGGATAGGAGTGACTCTGTACAGAGAGCAAAGATAAGAGGCAGAGATACAACAGGAAAAGTGGTAATGGAGAGCTGTGTTGACTCTATCTCCCCGGCTTTGTCAATATTAGGAGAATGAAAGATCCAGATAAGGATGTGTGCCAGTAAAGGGCTATATAAGGATCAAGATTTGGCGAGATAATTGTTGTGTAATATCTCAAATGTTTTAGGCAAGAGTTGGAGAGAAAACCAGACAGAAGGAGAGAGAGAGAGAGAGAGAGAGAGAGAGAGAGAGAGAGAAACAGAGAGAGAGCGAGAGAGAGTATACTATCAAAACGCGGTTTAAGATAACAATAGAGCTGGGACTCAATAACAGGAACCCTCTGTTTCCTGAGTTGGAGACCTAAGCCGTGTGTTAAATTGTCAGAAGCTGTGAGTGTGGAAGTTTTTCGGTAAAGGAAACAGTGACTTAAGGACCAAATGTCCAGGTTGTAGAAGTGGAAGTGTGGGAAATTGTACGTATCCCTGGCAACCGAAGGTTAGCCCAGTGAAACCAGCTGAAATCTCTCAGGCTCAGATTCAGGAAAGTTTTGAATTAAATCAATTGAACCTGACGGCTAAATACCAGAGCAATCAGAAAACTATGAGGAGTGGTTCAAGAGCTGAGGCAAATTCTCAAGACTCCTGGACCTTGTCAAAAACTGTTTGAACTTGACATTTCTAAGAGAAAATGAGGCATTCGTTTTGTGACAGTATGAACCTGAAAAGAACTGCTACCAGATTACAGCAGGTATAAAGAATTCATTGGAAGCAGAGACACTTTAAAGGTCTGATTCAGGTCTAAAAAAAAGTGTGCGTAGTGACTAACATCAGTTGTTGCCACATTTTCAAGCCTCTCAACATCAAAACTTGAGCTTTATTTATCTTTTTACTCAAGTCTCAGTCTATAAGTACTTCTGAGTAAAATCTGAGTTAAGTCTCAATTGTTGTTTTTCTCACCGACAATGTCAAGTGTGAAGCTGTGACAAATGATAGCATAAGCAAATATCTTGTTCCCCCCAACCAAGTTATGTTTTGTCGTCTTGAGGTGGAGAGTCTCCCATTGTTCCACTTATAGTTTAAATTACAGATGAAAATTCCCTTTGTGTTTGGATGGGGCAGAGTTTATGGGTCCCCCTTCAAGGTGTAGGAGTTTCCTCAGACAGGTGAAGTGACCAAAAGATGCATCAAAGATGGAGCACCCCCATGGTGCAACTAAAGTTTTAATGTTGATTATGAGAGTGTTGTAAATATCCCTGAGGTGGGACCATACATGGGCAGAGAGGGGGTGCATTAGATTGCTGAGATAATAGTTGTGAGACCCCAGAGCCACTTAGTGCGTACTTAATGAAGTTTGGGCAGCTCAAGTGGGTGTTAGGTCAGTGGGTGGTCAAGTGTGACAAGTTTGAACCATGTGAGGAAAGCACTTGTGTTGCCCTTGATGCCCTTAGTAAAGACACACACCTGTTTCAGCTGCTGCTGTGACGAAGGGGGGGGGTACCCCCTCCTCTTCCTCCCTCTTTCTCTCCCTCTCCACGCTCTCAGTGCTGTCCTAATGAATCTCATCACACGGCCTGCGTTTGTCCCACTAGTGCTTTGTTTGTTGACCTTTAGAAGACGTCATCACTTATTATCTTCATGGGTTGTGTAATTCTGCCCCATAACACAACCCCCTCAACCACATCTACGGCCCACAAACTGTGTGTGTGTGTGTTTGTGTGTGTGTGTTTGTGTATGTGTGTGTCTGATTCAATGCTTCTTGTCAGTGTAACAGCCATTAACAATGAACAACGGGCATAAGCTTGATGATGTCTCCCTCCTCCTCATCTCCTCTAGAACACAATGTCCTTTAGCATTAGCATTATTGACAGTGGAACTAATTGGCACATGGTTATGAAAGTTCCCCCTGGGCCATTTTAAATTGGACTGCACCATTTCCTCCAACATCTGATAGGCGAGTCCACGCACGGGACCTGAGGAGGTATTGATTGTAAATGTATTAATGTGGGTCAAAGCTGTGTACTCAGCAAGGGGGACATGATGATGCAGGGCTGCATGTCTAGACTGGAATAAACTCACTTCATCTTGAGTTCACTTAATGGATTTTAATCAGAGATGGAGGAAGAATCTATCCTGTGGTTTTAGTCACTGTTTCCCACAGATAGATCTGTTCTTGGAGTAGTTACTGTACAGCTGAATTCTAACTGATTGCTAGCTCTATATACTGCTGCAATCCATTACAGAGAAAACACTTTTGTTGCCACTGCCATATTGATTTTAAGGCAGACTTCGCAACCTCCATCAGCTTGTTCCACTGATCTAATGAATGCGTGTGCTCAGTTGAAACTGGAGGATTTGTTAGATTCCTACTTGCCAATCAATATAGAATTGCACATTAAAAGCCTTAAAAGCACCTGCCAGGACTTTTTAGCTGGTTATGAAACACCCAGGGATTCATGTTGAATTCTCTTTATGACCTACAAAAGAAAATAAGACCATCATCACAAAGACTGTTTGATTCTTTATAGTATTTATAGCGTCTGGGCCATGGCTGGTGGTAGGTGAGAGTGGATGGGTGTACTGAGGGTTAGCCAGGTGTGGCATGAACCCCTTAAGATAACCAAGTATGAAGACAGAGGTAGAGGATATGTCGAAATGAATTGTTTCAGCTGTGTTGCAACCATGTGCTGTATAATAAATGGAGTCTCTGTGATGTTACTCGTCTGTTTCTCATACAGAATTTTTTAGCTAAAAGTCATAGGCGTGGGCGTGGAGCACATTGCCACCGCTGAATCCAACCAAGATTTTTTCAAGTTAGGATAAGATAAAGAGGCCTCTCCCCTTACAGCTACAAGGCGCTCACTTGTCGGTCAGATCAGCTCTGCCTTTATATGGGCAAAACTTGTAGGCTTAACAACTTTGAAAATAAAGATTTATTAAAATAATTTCCCCCTATATTTGCCAACAAAGTATCTGATCATCAACCCCAACTTAAAATAAGATCATCAGCACCAAATAGGTTATTTTTTAATGCTGTTTTCTCAGCTCTCCTATCTGGTCAGACTGGACTGGATTCATTTTTGGTAAATCAAAGTCTCTATGACAACACCACACTGGCTGATGAAGTTAAGCAGTGAGAAGAGAGATCTGTGTTTTTCTCTGCCGGAAATGATTTCTGTGATTTTCTTATTAGCATCAGTGAACAGTGGAGCTTGACTGCCTGACAGAAAAGGGACAGAAGAGCAGAAGTAAACAACAGGAGAGTGATAGAGCACAGGCTAAAGGGCCAAAACAAGGGATAGAGGCTAAAAAACAGGAATTAGCTGTTTATGATGATGTTCATTCCAACCCACATGCAGTCTGTTCAAGCCTGAGGGTCTATCCATAAAAGCCAGCTTTTGTTTGCTCTGCTTGGTACATGGGCACTGGCAGGACAAAGCCAAGATTCACCAACTTTACATGTTATGGATATGTCCCAGAGCACCGGGCTATGAGTAAAATGTAGCCGGCTGCTAAACTATGGTACAAACTTACAAAGTTTACTTGTCACCTTTGAAAACAACAGCGCTACGTAACTGTGAATGAATACATTACCTCGTTGTAAAAAGTGTCTTGAACAAAGAAAAGTATTGTTGAAAGGGACCTCCAATCTCAATTTATCCTTCAAAAGAAATACACAAGTCGTATCACCACAGTAGTTTGCGTGAGTCCTTAGGCAAAAGGAGACCCATGGTTACTGGTCTTTCTGCAGCAAACCACAAGTGAAACCTTGAATAACTGTAGTTTCTTTTTAACACCTCTGTACAGGTTTCATTTCTCACAGCCAGTGGTTATTGTTTTGTTGAGACATGCTGCTGTACGAAGATGAGCAAACTTTTCTAGGGAATTAGGAAAACTGTGACTTCCCATAAATGCTTTCCTTTTAGGTCCTTCAAAAAAAAAATTAAGCTCAGAAAATTCATGTGTTAGTATTTGTTGTTCTGTCTGTTTGATCTGTTGATGTTAGAATTTATAGTGCATGTGATTGGTTCAGACAGAAAGGGCCATTCCAGCCAAAACAAAAGGCAGGGTGTCAGACAAAGTCATTAACTGTGTGCTACCAAAATAGACTTTTTACTTAAATCATGGCAAAGATTTCCAATGAGTGATGGAAATTATACCGCTAAGCTAAACCAGTGTCCCACAAACCAGGGGCTTTCTGGTCGAGAACATTATCTCATCGTTGTGCAGATGATCTAATGTAAAGGGCTGGAGTCACATTGCTTATAGGAACTAACATGTGTTCAGTCAACCTAAAGCAAATCAATACACCATGTATTGATTCTACAGACTAATTAAAGTGCATGTTTGTATCGAAACAAGACAAACAGGTCACATAAGATCAATAGTGGAATGGTATATTCAGTCATTCATTTCATTATTAGAGATTAGAGTTGAGCTGAGATTGTGCTGCCTGTATGCAGACGACAATGTGAGTTTATGTTGAAAATGCGATAGGTCAAGGATTCAGGGATTATGGATTTGTGGTGGGCGGTAGGTAATACCCTGGAAGCTGATTGTGGCCGTCTCAGGCCGGTGAGGCTGTCTGTCATTACTCTTAAATGAAGTTGATTAGGGGAGACTGCTTTTCTGTGGCCCCGTCCATCTCATGCTCTGGACACTGGCCATATTATCTTCCACCGTGCACACAGACACACACACACACAAATACAAACACACACCCATCTCGTTCCACCCCAAAGACTGAGACTGCTTGACCTCTCAGAAATCTGACCCCTCGGGCTCCTTGCTGCTCCCCGAGGCACCTGCCAACCTTTCACCCTTTCACTGGGTGAGCATCTGGAGGGTGAGGAGGGACGGACAGGAGGCCAGGGTGGGCTGTTGTCGAGTATTGACTTGGTAACAGATCGCTCCAGAGAGTTGTCAGACTTCAGAGGGGCGGACAGACTGTTTTTCTCTTTACACAGATCAAATACCAATTCCTCTACCTCGCTTCACATTCTGTGTACGTCTCAGGATATCTGTTGTTACACGTCTGTCTCCTTCTTTTCTGATTTCTGTCTTTCACTCTGCCTGTCTTTTATTTCTCTCGTGAACTGAACACACAGATCTTGCAGGCTATGATGTATGCACAGCTGGTCCTGACCGAGCCGTCCAGGAAACCTGTGGTTTACAGATCCCCTGTTGACATACTGATTTGACTTGCCTTTCACTTTTGTAACCTGGAATTTTTACTGTGCGTGGGGTTATTGAGGTCCGACTCAGCATGTTGGACCACAGTGGGAAACCACTTAAAATATGCTGCATCCTGACTGACAGACAGACTGAATGGATATGTCACATTGTGTGTAAAGCTAAATCAAAATCATGGTTTCCAGTCCCAGGAGTGCTGGTCCCACACCTGCTCACACCATTTGTTACAAAGAATTTAGTATCATTAGTCTCGCTAAAATGCTATCCCACACCTCGGTTTTATGGAAACAATAATATCCTCGTTGCAAGGTTATAGACAGACTGTAAAGGCATATATCTGAAGTAATGCCAGACTTAAAGTTACACTTCAGGGCCAAAAGTGATGTTATATAGTTTGGTCCACTTCACACATGTGATCCAAAAAACAGAGCTTTAATAGTCAAGACTAGTGAACTGTTTCTTTAGGTCCAGAACGACACTGTTCCTGCTGAAAAGGATCCCCATATTATTGGTCTCAGTGCCAAGAATAACACTTTTTTTTCTTCTTTGGGAAGCAGACAAAGTTGTGAACATCATATAGATGTATCAGTTACCTTTACACTGGGCGAAAGGGTTGTCTTGAGAAAAAAGTCCAACACATTCGCTATCTAAAGAGAACATTATCATTCATTTGGAGTCATGTTTGTGTCTACCAAATGAATCTGAGTCCAATTTTCAGCCTCTTTTGGCTCAATTTTTGCTTTCTGCCAACTCCACAGGGAGATATCAGCCAACTGCTTGCTGCCTCATTACCCAGCTGGCCTCTAACATTGATATTTGGCTGCATGCATGTTGTGACATCAGATGACCTAAATTAAATGTCAGAACCATAGCATACGCCAAGGTTGATTTAATGTGCATACAGATTAAAGGTGGCTTTGATAAATGGTGGTTAAAGTTGTGTCCGAACTGATTTCTATGAAATGTGTAGCACCAACAGCACTGAAACATATAAAAACCAAGCCAGATGACTGTTTGATGAAGCCAGTGTTTGCTTTAGGGTGAATAAAATAACGAAACTTGATAATGACAGAGTTCAAGCCGAGGTGTTAGTTGACTTCCAACTTCTCCTAATTAAAGAGCTCACCCTGACAAAGCCACTATGCTCAAATTAATGGTGGATTTAAAGCCAACATTGTTTAGTTCATGCTTAGATTTTTTTATGATATGATGTGATAAGTAAGGGAAATAAATTTCTACCCTCAACGTCAATATGGCGGTAAAATGTTAATCTTAAGTAACTCCAGTCTTACTCCTCTTTGCTTCATTACTCTCGTTAATGTACCCTGCCTCTCATCTCACTGGTATTCTGCTCATTAGTTCCCTGAAAGCAACGGACTCAACAGCTGATACGAGAAGCATGTCTTCAACAACATACCTCACAATCACTCTGTTTGGTCCCTCCAGGCTTACAGATTGTGGAGCTGGAGGTGATGCATAGTTAAGTCTTGGCTGTTAGAATAAAGTGGCTCCTTTTTGGTCAAGCTCATGTGAGTGGCAGCTAGTGTTTATGTTTTATTTGCAGTTTAAAAACATGCCCTCAGAAGATGTAACATGAGCTACATTCAAAGATGAAAATGATCCTCCACTTGTTTTCAGGGGGTGAAAATAGCTCATGTCAAGTCTTGGCAGCATTTGAAACTAAAAGTACGATCATATAAAAACATTTGCTTAGATTTCAGCATTTTCAGTCGTCTTGGTGTTTAACTTCTACAGACCATTGATATTAAAATAATGAGCTGCATTGGGCTACTGGTATTATTCTGCTGCTCCAACCTGTCTAGATATTGAGTATAAATAAGGCATGGACTATATAAGACCAAGTTATGAGGAAAAATGTAAAAAATATTAGATAAAAAGTCAAAATTGTAAGATAGTTAAATCGAAATTTTGTGATATACATTCCAAATTGTAAAACAATGAAGTCAGCATTTTGAGATAAATTTGAAATTTTGAGATTAAAGGTTTAAACTAGTACTTTTTATCTCGTTATTCTTCACTTCTCTCATAATGTTGAGTTAAAATGGGGAAAAAAAATCTCAACAAGGCCAGTCTTTAAACTTTTTATTTTTATCTGGTGGAAATGGACTTTCAAACACTACTTATTTTTACATTACAAAAAAAGAGTCACTTCAGACAGAAAGAAGTTTTTAAATAAATGTATGTTGGAGATCCTTTGTTGTCTTTTAGCATCTTTTGGTATTTTTGCAGGATCTCCAAGAGGCCACGTAGGAAGTCCTCTTTTCAGAATATGGTCACCCTGGACTATACTCTCATTCTTTATCTAAAGGAGGGAAAATTAATGCAGGTATCTACAGGACAGAGGGCTCATGCTTGAGAGATCATCACTCATAATGTATGTGTTTTACTGATTACTGCACGTGATGTTCTTCTTTTTCTCCCAGGATTCCACAGTGTTGACGTAGGCGTAACTTCGCCTGCCAAGTCGAATGATTAATCTACAGGAGTTGTCGGCTATTTCAAAGTCAGTTATTATTAAGTACTGAGTGACAAGGCTTTTAAATGTTAAAGATTTTTTTCTTGTACAGTAATGGGATGCTCAGGTTATCAGAAACGGAATTTATTGGAAAGTTTTCTCTGCAATATGAGTCACCGACTTATTTGTTTTTCTACACACCTGTCATATGAAGAAATCTGTGAAGTATTTTATACAATTTAAAGAGGAAATAGAAGATAACATGCTGCCTTTAAATGCAAAGGACTCAGGCTGTTGCAGAACACTTTCTCCGGCCACCCTTCAGAGACAGCCCTGCTGAATACTCATGAGAGCGGCATCCATCCTCTCAATGTGTCCCTGGAAATTAGAGTGAATAAACTTCTCCCCGTAATGTTACATCCAATGTCAAGGGACACTCATTTCTGAATGACAGACTGTGCTCAGTTTTATTCATGTAATAAATTATAAGATTATGACA
The DNA here is from genome assembly GCA_008086565.1 of Thalassoma bifasciatum. Classification (NCBI taxonomy): domain Eukaryota; kingdom Metazoa; phylum Chordata; class Actinopteri; order Labriformes; family Labridae; genus Thalassoma; species Thalassoma bifasciatum. The sequence goes on from RPOG01000212.1 coordinate 112,736, forward strand.
TAATGTTGTTGCATCATAAAACTGAGGAAAACAAAAGTGCAGTGGACAAATCCATTAGAGTAGGGCGGACCACCAGAGCATAAAAGTGATTTAGCCCTGTGACTTCTTTCTCTCTCCCTCTCTCTCTCTCTCTCTCTCTCTCTCTCTCTCTCTCTCTCTCTCTCCCTCTCTCTCTCTCTCTCTCTCTGCTTCGCTCACTCTCTCTCTCTCGCTCTAAAGCAGTACACTGGGTTACAGTATGCAGCCATATGGGCTCAGTCTAGCATTACTGTCACCCCTCATTTATTATCGTGAGGCAAGATGGCCCTCAAATCCTCTTAGCCAACATTTAGCAGATTGATTTTTCCCCCCTTCTTCCTCTTTTCAGATTATCAATGCGATAAAAGCAGGAAGTTTTATATTATTAATGCTATTCAGTCTCATGGGTGGACGGATGGATGGATGGACAGATGCGAAAGAGGGGCATAAATGTTTCAGCAGTGTCCACGTCTGGAAGAGAAATAGCAAGACTGTATTATTAAATTTAAAGGCAGAGCAAACTGAATAATGGAAGGAAAATGATGTGAATGTGTGAAAGAACCCGTTAGGATTAACAGTGAGATTAGAGTCTTTACCTGTTATGGTTGTAATACAGAGGTTGTGAGAATTAATAATTAAAATCTCACAGCTTTATGTGTAGATAGCTGTTTTTTTCTCACCTCTTGCCTACTTAATTCCCACCACAGGCCTCCATCCCTGAGATCCAAAGTAATGGTTTTGACTCAGCACAACAGCGTTCAGCAGGTTCCCCCATAAACAACGTATTCAACTCCAGGCTAAGAAACCACAAATCAGGTTCAGCAAAACAAATCAGGTCTTTTGAACATGTGGTTTAGCTTTATGTTGTTAGAGACGGTCGGGTTAGCGGATTCCAGCAGACTCTGTGTGCTATACTGTTCTCCAGATGGCACCACACGCTGTCTCTCACAGATTGCATTCAGCTCTGAGATCCTTCATAAGTTCTGATGCCTCCCTCCCCCACATCCTCTCCCTTCTGAACTATGCTAAATGATGATCATGGAGATTATGTATTGGTTAATTCCCGCCAGGTCTTTAGAAGAATGCCCATGCTGTGTGCTTAATACTCAGCAGAGGGATTATGCAGACCCCTACATGTGGTGTTGTGGCTGCATACCTTCAGTCAGACTAAACCCAATCTGTTACAGATTTGGACTAAAGAAGAGAGGTGCAGCGCTCACAAGGGGGTTGGGTCAGGCTGTGCGGTGAAGTGCTGTATTCATGCTGTACAGTAAATTCCACCTCTTCTATATCACAGGGATCATAGTTAAACCTCCCTTTGGAGGCTGTATTTTTATCTGTGTGTATAAGGGCATATAAAAAGAATCTTGGCTTGTGTCAAGGCTACACACTTTTATATTTTTTTCCTCAATCCTCCTTTTTTTATTTTTCCTTTGTGGTTGAAGAAAACCCCAATCCCCCTGCAGTTCCCTCCCGAATGTGGGCCCAATTAAACACACATGTGGATTTTCATATTGAAGCTCATAAAGGTAGAACTCTAGCTATTTACATTACATTTACATAAGGAATGCTGAGTACCTTTATGTGAGGTGTGAACATCTCTATCAGAAGCAGATGGTCATCTCTATTCATTATTCCCACACGAGATGTTTCATTGACAAAGAAAGTCTTTGTCGGGCGTGATTTTCGATACATGTAAAATATTATAAGTCCATTATTTCCTTTTAGAAAAAAAGAAAATATGAGAGCAGATGGAGAATATTTAGCTGTCTGTAGAGTCTGTTTTACATTTTAGAGCTAACAGAGTTGTGTCCTTTAGCCTTACCTGTGTTATGTCCAATAAATCAGAGACCTTGTATGACTTGAGGAAATGTATAGGTAACACAAGATTTTGTTGTTGTGCTTCCTTTAATATGTGTATCTGATATTTGTTTTTATCTAGAAGTGATGATTTGACTATATATTCTCTAATGTGACACAGGGGGGCACTGTCTATGCTCCAGTTACGCTAGAGAGGGAAGTTTTCAATTTCAGCAGCTGAATTTCATTTTTCTCAGATTTTAGGGCTTAATAAATACATTTACAAACACTCACACATCCATAAGTTTTTATTTAGTTCAGAGATGCTGCCCTTGTCACTGGTTTAAATAGTTCACAAAATGAGATGAGCAAAAGTGACAAACTCTGCCATGCTGGGTAACTGGCATATAGCCATTAAGTTCAGTTACTGTCTCAATCCAGAGGCTTCAGTCAGTGCAAATAAGTCATGGCTGTTGAAAAATGGCAAAAAAAATATTTGTAGTCATCGTAGTTATGTTTGTAACTGAGCTTATTCTGTAAGTGAAATTTGTGTTGCAAGCTTTGCCACTGTCAGTTTTAAGGCACTGCAAGGACTTTATGAGAGATACTGAAATACTGTCAATTTTATTTGCCTGTCCATAATCCAGTATTTCAAACGGGATTATCAGCGACAAAAACAGCTATTTCTGTCCTTTTCCCTGATGAAAAAAAAAGATTTCTTTGATTTCTTTTATTTGTAATGGACACTAGAGCTGGACTGTTTATAAAAAAGGATAAAAGAGCAGAAGAACACTAAAAGAAAGAGTGATAGTGCGGGGTTCAACTTTTGTAATAATGTTTATTCCAATCTACTTACAGGGGTTATACTGTAGTGGTCTGTTTAAACTTGAGAGCTCACCAATAAAGTGATGAATTTAAGATTAAGGTTACGTTTGCTCTGCTTGGTGATGCTGTAGTTAGTAGATTAGCACTGGTAGGACAAACTCAACATTTAACACTACAGAAAAGTCTTAGGGCACCAGTTTGAGAGTGAAACTAAACAAATTGTCTGCTCACTCTCTGTGCACTAAACTATGCTACACTCTGAGTTTACACAACTAAAGAAGCTACCTCTTTGTTGTGCATCCTACAAAAAGTTGTCTTGAACAAAGAAAATTGTGTTAGAAAGACAACCTGTCCTTCATTCATTTGTTTTCATATGAGCACAGACCTTAGCAAGAGTCACGTCCTTTTAACTGTGGGTGGTAGTGCTCTTTAGAAACAGGGTCTTTGTAACAGAAAACTTATTTTTAAACTCTTTCAGATAGTTCTCACAGCACCTTTAACATTGTTGGTCTCATGAAAAATATTAAGCTGTGAATGCAAATTAGGAGTGGTTTTACCTCAATCCATTTATTTTTACATTTGAATTTGTGGCATGAGTATGAAAGAAATGACATTATTTGAAGTATATATGTGTATGATTGATGTGCATATCGTGAACCACAGCAGATACGCCTAAAAAAGAACTAAAACGCGGGGTGAGACAGCTGATACTTGCTTTTTTTCTCTTTTTAAAAGGCATTATTTAAGCTGTAGGCAGGTTTCATCCTGTTCCTGTTATACAGTATGTAAGGTCACAAAGCTTATATCACATCTGTAGTTTGATTTACTGGCTCCTATGCACAAAAGTGTATAAAGCCATTTGGCAGTAAATTGCACTCTTCAAAACTTGGCATGAATTGTCTGCTTTCACTTTATGACGGATGTCCAGAAAAGCTTCCATCTGTAAAGGTTTGTGTGCATTTTTAGTGCGTGGTTATTTATTCTCATGGCTATCAGTGACGCAAGTCCAAAAATACATACTGTGAATGGTGGGAGAAGTAGATAGATGTGGGTGAAAGAAGAAACTGTGCCTTTAACTGAGAACCTTAAACCAAAGAAGGCAGGTGATGTATACTTAAAGGATCCATAAAAGTAAAATATCCATAACAGTAAATCTGTAGTTGAAGTAGGAGGCTTGAAAAGTAATGCCAATTCTTCCTTTTTCCAAATTTTAGAGGCATACTTCAAAATGTATGCCTGCCAATATCCCATAATGAAGGACGACTTGTGTGGAAAATGGGTCCAAATACTCCCCACATAAAAAGTCTGACCATTACAATAGCTGCACTGTGTGACGAAAGTAGCTTGAGGTGCTCTGCTATGCATTGCTGCCCCCTAGTGGTGATACAGGAGTAAAGATCTTGTAATTATGAACAGTTGGAAAAGTGTCTGAGGCACAACTCAAACAGAAAACAAGAACACAATGAAACAGAAGGTGTTTATTGTAATTTAAACAATTTGCATTTATTCTGTATTCATTTCTTTAATCCATTTTTCTTTTGCAAACATTCTGCCAGCAGGTGAAGTTTACATGAATCTAATCTGCTAATCGTTTCATTACAAGCGCTGCTCATTAACTTACAATCAAGCAAGGTTTTTCTTTAAAAAAAAAAAGAAAAAAAACTATTGTTTGCATGAGAAAACAACTTTTTACAAACAGCCAATGAGTCAATGCTGTTATCAGTCAAACCACACACGTACCCATGCACAAAGGGGCGTAAACACACACACAAACCCACACAACCATCAGACTCATGTATTTGAAATACTAAGTAGCACAAACAGAACCGCAGAGCAGAAACTAGTGATTAGCTGTGCAGCAGAGGTATAATTGGAGCTTGTAATTACAGTATTGCCTCATTGTTCCTCTCTACCTCTAATTTACCGCATTTACATCCCAGAAAACAATAACTTTGGTTAGGATCATAATGCGTAAATTACGGAAAGTGTTCGCAGACAGAAAACAAATTGGTATAGTCAAACACAAGTTCAGCTATAGAAGAAATTAAAGCTCCTGTGAGTTTGTTTCTTGCCAGTTATTAGACTCTCCAAATCTAACATCAATTGCTCTGCGTGACCTAAAAATACAAAATAGAGTATCAGTGAGAAGATTGATATTTACTGTTAAGTCATATTTTATGCTAAAAATACCTGTGACAGGCTAGAATTTAACCAATGCACATAACAGCATATTGCCAAAAAAAAGCACAAATTTACTATTCTTAATATGTTTGCCTGTTGAAAGCCAGCAAAACTGGATTTTCAACCAAAAAGACACTTCTCATGTACAGGGCAATATCAGCAAAGATATTTGTGACCCCACTTTGTCCATTGAAGGCGCCAAAATCAAGGCAAAATGAAAGATCCTCGACAGGAGCTTTAAAAAGTCGCAGCCTCTTCTTTTTTCCTCACACAATGGTCATATCTTTAAGATGTCAGCGATGTTAAGTTTTAAGCATGAATGACATAGGAGACAGAAATAAGCGTCTACAGGAAAGACAACATTGTCTGGTGCTCAATCTACAATAGCTTTATAAACGTATGCAATTTAGCGTAGCTACAAGTGCAAGCGTCAACAATAGAATTACATATAAAGTGCTGGATGTACCAGACACTACTTAAGCAATAAGTCTTGCAAAACTGCATATAACAAAAATGTAAAAAACTTAATTACATTGCATATTTGTTGCTATAGAAACATTTTCTCGTATAAAGAAAATGAAATACAAAACAAAATCGCTGAGATATCTAACTTTTCGCTCTAGCTGAGTAAATACATCACAATTACCAATTACATTCCAAATTACCATGTGAGCTCTGATTGGCCTTCAGTTGTTATTCAAATTAGATACACGTGGTTGGATGGTTACCCTTCTTACCGGAGTCTGATCCGCATTGCGATTGGCTACCAGCTCCTGCAGCTGCAGCGCCCCTCCGCCGATGAAACAGAAAGCAGGGCACACAGGGCCGGAGCAATCCACATGACCCTCCCACAAAGGTCGCAGAGAGTGGGCATCATAAAAGGTGACACGACCCTTCTCAAAGTCCAGGCACACGCCGAGTCGGGGTGGCAGCGGATAGGTGACACCTGTGGGCGAGGAGGGGCCGTTGCTGATGGGGTCTCTGGCACCGTTGCCATGGTTGTTGTTGCTGTGGTGGTAGCTGTGCTGCGGCAGGTAAATCTTTCCCATTCCCATAGTGAGGAAGCAGAAGGGTGGAGCAGAGTCCAGGGCATCTTCTGCACCGCTGTCATGACCACTGTCTGGATCATAGCTGAAAGAAGAGCAGAGTTTGAAACAGGGCAATGAGTCATCTCTTCACCATCGTCTCACGAAGCTCCGTTAAATACTTCAATCTGTAGGTAAAGCTCTGTCTCTTATCCTCTTATTAGATGCTGCTTTTTCTCCAGATTTGTCTATGAGTTTGGGATTTTATGAAACAGCAGCTCACCGTGGACTCGCCATATCTTGTGGAAGGTGAAACCACTCCTGCAGTTTGGATTCCAAACCAACTCCAACCTTTAAAGAGGACAGCAGAAAGAAAGGTCACTCACTTTGCATTTCTCTTGTTGTTAGTCTTCACATCGAGAGCTCATTACAGTCCAGCCCCAGTGTCCACTACTACAACAAAATTCCAAGAAATCCTCTTCAGCAGAGAAAAACAGATCTCTCTTCGTGGATTTGCCATTAAGCAATTCAGTCCAGATTTATGATGATCTCAATTCAAGTTGTGGATTATGACACATGGCATATATCTAGAGATGAGACTTTTTCAAGATCACTTAGAAAGTCTTCACAGTCCCTTGAAGACAGCTTTTTGACTTTTTCTCTGCACTCCTTGTAATAATTAATATGGTAGTAGTTGGGTTGTTCTGCTTATGTTACCCAAGGGACGTCAACTGACAAGTTAGATCGAACTGTTCCTTTACAGTCATAGAGACATCAGTTATTGACTAGCAGCATCCTCTGGTGTTGAAAATAACAGAGTCTTAGAGCAAAATCAAACACAGCTCCTTTAATGTCTACTTGAGGCTGGTTCAAAAGCCAAGGAAACCTCATAAGGCCCCTTGTTTAAAAGCCAGTTTTTAAAGCAGACTTGAACGAGTTTCATACGAAAAAGTGATCCGGTTTCCAGCTCATTTTGAAACATAAAAGTGGTTGATTCTCTTTCACAGTTCAACCTCTTTGGTTCACTTAAGGCCAAGAGTTTGGCATACATTTGCACAATTATGGACTTGGCTGAGTTGACTGACAGGTGGACATGTGGCAGCTGTTAGCCAGTTTCTAGATTCGTCATAAGTTAGATGGGGACAGCTTTCCAATATGGTGTCCACTACTCTCTTGTGCAGTCAATGGTTGTTGATTATTAATGTCTTAACACTAATACTTATAGGATTTAGTTTGAGAAATCACAGTTGATATTTACACATCACAACCTCACAATTTGTAGAGTTCATTTGATAAAATATATGAGATAGTATTTTCTTACTTTCACCAGGTAAGACCCCGGTTCCACTGAGCATGCCCAGTAGTGCCTTCCTTGTGTTATAGCAACATCCCCAACTAGGAGATCTGAGGTCAGGTGACAGGAAGTGAGAGCATGGTCTGCAGCCTGCAGCAGGGAGAGACCAGGCACACTGCGAGCACAACGCTGCTCTTTACTGACCACCAGCCGGTCAGCGTGTAGACCCCAGCGAGAGTCCAGGTAGAAGTTAAGCACTGTGAGGAGAAAAGAAGAGAAGAAAGAGCAGAGGAAAGGAGGAAGGAGAAGATGTGAGGAAAGACAAAGAGACAGGTGCATTCAAAAAGCACATAAAGGGGTTTTAAGAAGTGAGAGGATAAGTTTGGGAGGCAGCAGATTTACAGTCAGAAAACAGCTTGGACAAGAGAAACGAGGAGAATACAAATAGAGAGGAGAGACTATGGGGAATAGAGAGCAAGCATGCGCCTCCTCTCACCAGCACTGGCATAGAATAAGGGACACTGATCCATAAACTGATGAGTCAGGGATAAAAATACAGAAGGTATCACAAAGAAGCTCTGTCCGTGGGGAGTGCAGATTCTTTCCAAAGGAAGTACATAATACAGGGAGAACATATGTAACAGCAGAAGGGAAAAAACAGCCTACGGGGACACAAGGAATCCACCAATCACTGGACTCGGACAGCTAAAAGCCCCTGGATCTGAGTGGGATCCATGTTGTTAAGCCTTGTGTCTTAACAAACTGCAAACCTCATCAGCATTCAGACAGATGTCATTAAAGAGCAGGGGGCAGAGGGGTCATGGGTGTCGAGATGGGATGCATGGGATGACCACAAAGAAAAAGAGGTTATTATGTTCCATGGAGGCTCAGAGAAGCGGTCAAGAGATGAGAATGCACTTCTTACGTTCTGTAGGAGGCATGAAGGTTGGCGGCGTTGAAGTAGCGCAGAAGAGGATGACAAGTGCAAAGCTGTGAAATGGGGATAAAATGCAAGAGGAAGATGCAGAATTGGAAGAGGGGAAGGAAAGTGAGGATGTGTTGAATATGGAAGAAGTGAAAAAAATGGGAATGAGCAGAAAGGAAAAAAAAATAATGAATTATTAAGTGCAGACTATGATAACATTATTATGCTGTTATTGTTGCCAAGAAAAATAGGTGTGAGGAGGTGATGGCTAGTAGATAACGTCATCTTTTGTAGCTGTCATGCATTCATCACAGACTGAAGTATAAAAACAGGAGTTTTAATACATAATAATATATATAGAATAATTGCTGTGATCTGAAATAATATGTATAACATCTGGGTATAGTTTCTAAAGTGATAATACCAGTATTTGATGTCCAACAGTTGAAGAGCATGACATTTTAAAATGCACTAACAGTGAGATACTGAAGGTCTAGCAGCGCAAGTACGCTTCCCACACAGCTTTAAACTTTGTAGCAGTGGCTGGTTCAACTCTAATGTCTGCAAAAAGCTCCCAAACAATCTTTCAGGTATATTTTCAACATTTAAGAGCCACAAAGCAACAAGCTACTGGGTGTTCTTCATGATAAGGCGTCCCACAAGGCTCAGTTCCAGGACCTTTGATATTCATCATTTGTCTCAACATCATTTTCTCTTTCACAAAGAACTGTAATATAAGGCTGAAAAATTTGCAAACATAATCTTATTGGGATTATTTGTCCTTAACTCGCAATTGCAATTTATTTTGCAATTATTTTTAGGTCCCTCATCTTACGTGTTGTTAAACAAACACAAGCCATAAATATCTTGTTATAAAAACAGAGCACCAAATTAGATAAATAAAACTAGGAATAGATAACTGTAAAAAAAAGGAAGGATGATTTTTGTTTTCACTCCTTTTCAAAACCCCTTTTTGTTACTTTCTGATCATTTTCCAAGTTTTCTCCCAATTTTTAACCCTATTCACCATTTTTCCTGCTTTTTGACCATATTTACCACCTTACACCGATTTTTATTGCCACTTCTCGCTGATTTTACTACTTTTCGCCACTTAGATTGTTGATCTTGTAAAGGTATTTTTTAACAGTTTAGCTCTTTACTAGAGCAGGGTTGAGTAACATAAGTGTCCAGCATTAAACATCAGCTACAAAAATGGTCTCTGGTATTCAAACAAATTTCAGGTCAACCAAATATTGCACCGTCTGCAAGTAGAATATTGAAGCAGGCCAAATTTCAATTTAATCTAATTTGCATTTAATTGCCCAGCCCTACTGTCATACACAAATCTATGCAGATGATAAAGTCCTATGTACAGCCATGTATTGATAAACTTATGTCTTTTAATCCTTTCCAGAATGCATTTATCAGTACTTTATTAATGCTTGACACACATGCACAAAAAAAGTTATGTTTATTTTTCGTGGGGTTAGAGACAATCATTTCACCATACCCTATGACGATACCTAGAGCATAGCAAAGTCTATACTTGTGTATCAAAATGAGCCAACACCTCTGCATGTCTCACCTGGAGCTGGTGGGGTGTGCAGGTACACCTCCTCACTGTACTCCCCATAGCCCGCCTTGTTGCAGCCCCTCACCCGCAGCACGTACACGCTGTCCATCTCCAGCCTGTCAATCACAGCGCTGCTTCCACTCACTTCATCCAGTCGCTGCCAGCCCCAACGGGCAGCTGCCAATCCTCCTCTGATCCCACCTCGAGACGCCCCACCTGGAACCACACCTCGGCGGCGATACTCGACAGAGAAGTGCCAGGCAGGGGCAGACTCTGGGGGGAGTCGCCAGCAGAGGAAAAGCTGGTCGTAGGCCAGGGTACGCTGGGTGTCAATCACTGGAGCCTGGGGGGCTAGAGTGGTTAAACACAAGGTTTAAAATCTTAGATAAAATCATGAAGATTAGATTAAACATGGTGCCATTCTTACATTAAATCCTTCATAAGCTGCAAGTTTATTATATTATGACGAGAGGTACTAATCAAACAAAGTATCTTCATTTATAACAGTTAGAGGGATGCAGAAGTGCTGTACATCTTCCACCTGCATTCTTTTGCACAGCCAGCAGGGGGCGAGTTCAGCATGCAGAGCCATTTAATTGTATGGATATGGGCAAGAAAGTATCTTTTTTCCATGGTCTTACACCCAATTTAGCATTTTCTGTTATATGTCAGATTCTCAATTAGTAGGTTCTGGTAAATTCTGTAAATTATGAGTAAAATTGATTATTGGGGTATGCTCTAAGCATGGCAACCTGTGAGTGAGGAGTTGCTCGTCTAACAGAACAGGCATAGTTGGATATTATGGTTATGTATGTATGCATAAGAAAATATCCAAAAAGAGTCTGTCTTCTTGTCTTTTCTATCTTTTAATCTTTCTTGTTGAGCAACCTTACACTGTCATCACCACCCCTCTCCTTTCCTTCTTCCATCTCACCTTGGATGAAGTTCAAATCTGTCAGGAGTTTGAGCTCTTTGGAAACATCCAGCTGGAAGTGCCTGAAGGACGGATCAGCAGCCAGAGTGAAATGCTGCAGGTTCTCGATCGCTTTGCACAACCTGGTGGAGTAAAAATAGAGGGAGTAGAGAAGTGTTGGAGGAGTAAAGGAGGACCAATGTTTACTTTGAACGTCGAGCGATATGGAAGGATGGGTAGGGAGGGATGAAGGGAGAGGTGTCTGATATGTTCTGAGAGCTAAAGCTGGTGTCATTCTGTATGTTTCTTCCTGGCGTTAACAAAGACATATTATTTGTGCATTCCTGAAAAACTATCAGAGGTGTAGGGTTTGATCTTTGGGTAGCACATAGTAAAAGGAAAAGCCTTAGTTTATCTAGAAGGATGAACTTAACCATGCTTTATTAGAGCATGAATGTAAATGAATACATGAACGTTCTCGTGTATCATATAGAATGTATGGACGAATAATTAGATTATAAAAGTGCAACACATTAAGTACTTAGTTGACAGAGAATGACGTTAAATCAGGCTTTGGCTACTTGTTAAAAGCACGTCAGAGCTGCTTTTGGTCTTTTTATGACATTTCACAACCTAATTCTGCCAAACTCCGTTATAAAAGTGGCATCTTTCTCTTGCTTAGAGCAAATAAAGTCATCAGTCTAGTCATCCTCCCTCAGTTGTGGAGGTAAATACAGCTCACTGATTTCTAATTTGGTACCCGTAGAAATGTTGTTTCTGAGCGTACCTGTCTCGTAATAAAAGTTAGGTAAACACAGACACAATCTGAGGTCTGTTCTACCAAAAGCCATGCAGAGACAGTCAAACAAACACTAAACCTGTTATGGGTCTGGCGAGCGGCCTGTACAAAACAGGGCTGGTCTGTTTCCTTCAGCAGCTCCTGGGTAAACGCCATGAGACCTGCATGTTCCATCAAGCTCCGACGCTCCGCCACTTGAGCAGCCAATGCCTCCCCTCGTTTCTGTCGCGCCGATTCCAGAGCCTGGGTGAGGGAAGCGTGGCGCTCGGCCAGAGCAGCCGTCAGATCCCTGATGCTCTGGGCCAGCTGCTCTCTGGCCGACACACTGTTTACCTGGTGAGGGTAACACAAAGAGACAGGGTTTAAGCATTTTAAGTCACACAGGTGTGCTACATGACAAGGGCTTTTATCGAAACTAATTTGACACTTAAAAATGTGTTTTAAGTACCAAAAAACATGAAAACAAATAGATTATTGATAAGAGTGTAATATTAGTCCAGTTTTTCTACTGGTGTTAGAAATGTATGAAAGATTGAATGTTTGAGATCTTTCAACTCATTCATCTACTTTTAACCTTTTTTACGATTATAATATGTTTATAACCAGTAAATAACTAGTTTATAACACTGTAATATAGTTTAAAACAGATGTGAGTATACTGACTATACAAAAGCCAACAATACCAAGTCTGCTACATTTTTACAACAATGACAATGTAACCATTTGATCATTTATTCACAGCTTATAAAGGGGAGTTGTTAATTTGCTGCTATCAGTCTTCTCAAAGCGTGGGCAGAAAGAAGCTGGCAGACTAGTGGCTATCAGCCACTTGTACAAATCAACCATCAGGAATCCCAAACAGTTTTTGGTGGTATCAAGCCATCAGGCTGTGTGTTTCCATGCTGAACAACATTTTGTCAGCTCAAAGTATTAATCACCTCCGTCTGTGTGATGGAGCTCTCCAGCTGGGTAATCTGACTGAGGACTGTGTCCTGGTTGGACAGAATGTAGTTCATCTCTTTTGTAATCTTCTCCTGTCAAACACAAAGCAAAACCACATAATTCACACAACAGATCGAACACCAGGCGACTTCATTTTTGCACAGAGCTTCTTCTGTACCCTATGCATTGTTGATGTCTCAGGTGTGTTTGAAGACACATTTTCACTTTTTTAGCAGAGTGCACCTTTTGAATGTCACACCATTTCTTTAATATCAAACAATATTGAAATAATGTCAACATGTAATAAGGATCATTTGATTTATGCGCACCAATCAGACTAAAGTCTTCCAACTTTGGCTATTTTTTAATCATATGGACTGATATATATATAATTAAGGTTCCTGTGACGCATTTCTTTTCGTAGAATTTGGCGCCCCCTGTGGTCAAAGTGTTATAACTTTATATCTCTTTGCTGATCTCATCTTGTACATGTAAAACGAGGCTGTGTTAGCTAAAAAATCAGTCTTTAACAGTAAAAGTGTCAATCAAATTGAGTTCTTGGTGTGAATAAGGTTCTCATGTATGAGTTATCATCTCATCAGACACCTTCCCAGGAGCAGCTGTTACACACTTTAAAAATAACTAACCTTGCTGCTGATGGTCTGGTTTTCTTTTGTAGGTCGTAAAGAGGCATCAGTGTTCATTCCAATCTGTTAAAAACTCTTACTGCAGTGTTTAACTGTGTTCCTGAAAGTCACTGAGAGTATTAAACTGTTGATTTGGCAGGACACTTTGTAATAGTGCAGACTCAGACGGGTACCTTCAGGGCCTGGTACGCCTGAGCCACAGGCAGGATTTTGTGTCCAGTGTGGAGGCGGCGTAGTTTGCAGAGCGGACAGAGCAGCCGCTGACACGTCCGACAGTAGAATTGAAGTTTCTCCTGGTCGTGCTCCGGACAGGTCAGAACCTATTCACAAGACAAGACAAAAACTTTTATTTATGGCACAGGTTACCTCCCCCCAGCACTTTGTTTATGCAATCAATAAATACATCTAGCAACAAGTCACTTGTAACATGGATATTGGGCGACAGTATTTCAGTTTTACACACATGGTCGTGAATTTTGTTAAAAAGGTCTTTAATTGCTTTAAAAGCTAGGCATACTAAGGCATACACTGAATTCAGATTGAATACTAATCTTTCTTGGCAGACTTGTTATCCTTTTATCAAGAACGGCTGCACCAAATCAGTCGTCTCTTAAGAGCTCGATAAATTCAAATGAATTAAAATAGAAATTTCCTGAGCTTCTCTGATCAGCTGAAAGGATTTGAACCACTTCACTGTTCCTGGATGGGACAAATATTCCTCAATCAAGATGAAAGACATCAGATCTTTTAATCATTAGAAAGATTCACTACTTTTGTACTATTCAGAACTGCAGACTACTTGAAAAATATTAAAATTATAAATGACAATTGAAAGTATATTAGTAACATATAGAGAAAGCATACATATGTTCACACTGATTATCAAATGGATTTGATTTAACTTTGAGATATTATTTTTTTCACATCCACAAAAGACATCTGTTGAAAATTACATATTTCACAGCTCTGATTGCTTTTAGTTGAGTTTCAAGAGAAGGTATTGCGGGGGGGGGTTAAGGCTTTCTACCAGTCCTCTTCTACGATCACACACACTAGTGTTTTAGAAAATCCTCATTTCAGCCACGATCCAAATCTCTTTTATTCCAGCTGCTGTCTCTTTAAGACTAACAGCTCCACAAACCCCCCTCCTCCTGATTGGCAAGCCCTATGGGGTCTGTTTGGGGGCTGTGGGCAGACCTTGGTGATTGAGGCCCACCCCTAAAACATGTAATAAACATGTCAATAAACCTCCCCTGGGGATATTTTTTTAGAATTTGAATATGTAGTACATTGAAAATCTAAACACATTCAGTATGAACATCCAATAATATCACTTTATACTCATGTTTAGAATATTTGAAGCTTGATACCTCCTCTTTCATAATAACTGTCTCACTGACTCACCTTTGGTCTGAAGTTAAGTGTGGGCAGGATATGTTCATGTTGCGCTCGTGGTGTCCCCCATGGGTGGTACAGCTTAAAACACTCGTTACAGAAATTGGACCTGCAGTCGGCGCAGCCTTTTGTGGCCTCCAAAGTATGAGGAGGTTTACAGAACTGACACATGACGGCCACACTGCCAAGACTCACTGTGTGTCTGTACCTGGAAGAGTTTGGGAGGAAGAAATAAAGCAGATTATATTTTTAGTTATATGGCTTCTTTTTATAGATTCTTTGAGCAAATAACTAAACTACCAATACTTGCCAATGAAAATATTCTGTGAAGTCACATAACTGTTATCAATTCAAGACCATTCTTGCCAAATACAAATAAATAATGTGGAACTGAGGCCAAAAGTCTCACTCTGAGAGATTTAGATGTGTTGAATTGGTGATTAAGTAGCTACTATACCAAGCACACAGTCAGCCATGACAGCTACAGTGTCAGTGCACGCTCTGCAGGATTCTTCCACAGCTCAGCAGCTGCTGAATAATTACAGTGAGCGCTGGAAATGATCCCACACCTTCTGTTTTTTAGGTCAGAGTCACCCAAACACTGAATAGAAGCATCACTGTGTGTAATTCAATTTGCACCTATCTCTGTATGTTTCAGCATCTTCAGTTGAGCAATTGTGTGTATTTTGGCGTGTGCTGTGCCTACCTCTCCACTATCCGCTCCAAGGTAAGGTTGCGCAGACAGTCAGTGAGGCCCTTTTCTCCCAGCTCTACATCTCTGCCGCAGGGCACACAGGGGAACAGCATCACCAGTGGTGGGCCTTCCTTGCGGCGTCGCCCTGGATACGACCCATATCCTGGAGATCTAGGCATGGACGGGGAAGGAGGGTGGGGACCTTAAACCAAGAAGAGAACCAAGAGATGAGCGGAGGGAGAGAGAAATAAGTGGTGGGTGAATAGTTTTCTAAATAGCATAAATATTGATCTTGTTATATCCCTTTTCTCTCCCTCCCCAGATGTATGAGGATGTGCGTCATACCTGCCCGCAGCACGCGGTCAATAGGTCTCTGCTCATGTTTAGGTGTAGGCCTCCGGGCCTGACGGGGTGAGCGCATGTTGGGCGTGGATGCTGGGGAGTTTGGCTCTGGGGGAAGCTCTGGGGGCGGGTAGCCATTCGCCACCAGGACCTCGGAGGCACACAAGAGGCAGACGCTGTGCTGACATGGCAGGACCACGGGCTGTTTGACGATGTCTTTACACACAGAGCAGTGCAGCTCACGCTCCAGGCTCTTCATGTTAGACTGTCAGAGAAAAGATTTCGATTTTTATTCTTCTCACACCAAGAAAGGACGACTTAGACCTTCTGCAAGACGTCAGTGATAAATACTTTTCTTTCCCTTCCGAAGACCACCACAGCAATATTTAATATTTTGTTTCTGCATATTCTGATTCCCCCTATCATACTGCTATGATGCAAAAATGAGTAAGTGAGTAGTGTTGCATATCTGCTGTCAACACCAGCTCCATCTACGGACATCTGATGAAATATTCACATCAAATTGGCAGGTAGCTAAATAGGCAGTCTATTTAAACTGCTTTATTTGGCCTTGGGCCGACAGCAGCACAAATTTTTTTCATCACACTTGACCGATGACTGATCAGGCTGTCAATTTTCTTGGACCGATATTTGGGATCAATACTGCTTATGCTCCTTCAATTTACATCATAAAAATGACACAATGATAACAAATGTTACAAATATCAGTTTTAAAATAAACATTTACATTTACATTTAAGATGGGAAAGAAAAGTAGAATATATTGTAAATCCTAGGGGCAGCTTAATCTTTGTTCAACTTTATCAAAAACATATTTTGGTATAGTTTTAAAGTTGATTTACTCTGCAGTCTGCAAGCAGGGGAGGAATAAGGCATGATCTGAGTCTCCTAGCAACACAGAGCTGCCCGTGGATGCCCATCTGTAAATCCTGCCAGGGAAAAATATATCGACAAACCAACCTGTGTATCAGCCGATGCCAATACAAGGGGTATATCGACCGGCTGATCAATCTATTCTCAGTTAGCATACATGCTATTACCTGTTACTTTATCTTAGCAGGGAAGAACGCCAAAAATATAACTAACACACTTAACTCTTATAACACTGTGCTAACAAATACCCTAAACAAACTAATTTACTTAAAGAAATGGATACAAAGATTAAAAGCCACACTCTATAAGCTGAGTCAAAATTTTTCAACATTTTCATTTTAATCAGGAACTATTTCCTTGGAGAGTAAGCTCACAAGATAATAAATCAGACCAGACATCCCAGTTCACATGTTCTCTCTACCTGGCAGTTTTTGAAACTCAGCATTGTGGGCACATTAAAAAGACATCTAGAACGTCGGGCAATAAGAGGAAGATGGGATGATGGGGAAATCTGTGCCGGACATGGGACTTAGGCCATCAGTCTTGTTAAATATGGATAAAGACCAGGCATAAATTATTCAACCCCTGCACAGAGTGCATCTCTTGTGGGGCAGGCCGCATGTGGATATAAGCTGTGAACTAGTTTGTTGCACCTACTGAGTTATCGCCTTAGCATACTGTATATGCATACAAGAAGAACTAATCACATAAAATATAAAACAAAGGCTTTGTGGATTACTGACAGTATTAGAAATTGCATTCCATAATCAGCTGGATTATACATAGATTTGCTTCTTTGTATTGCCAGCAAGGTAAACCTCTCTGCTACCTTCAGGCTACACAAAGCTGTGGGGGGAGATTTACAGCTGTACCTCTGGAGCAGATAGCGTGCTCAGTCCTGCTCAAGGACATAGATTTGACAGAAAAGGACACACGGGCTGTTGCACAAACCTGTGACTCCACAGCTACAGTCAGTCGGATATTAATGAAGTGGCAGGGTCGACTGTCTGACATGTATGGAGGGAGACCTGTTTCTCCATCCTTTCTCTCAACCTGCCAGGGTAAAGTGCAGCACACTGTGCAGACAACTGAGATTATTTCTTTCTGCTTCATGGTTGTCCTTGACTTACATTCTCAACCTCAATCAATTGCGAGGTCAGCAGTCGTGGCGTCCACATCACTGACACCATGAGTCAACTTCAAAACCAGGAGCAGACAAACTGGCAGACCATGCTGCATTGGGGCTCTGGGACTTTTGTCACTGAGATGAAATGCAGCAACGGGGGAGTTTAGCACAGCACAATACATACAGCATCTGAATCTCTGAATAAGGTGGTGAGATTCCTGTATTTGCACTTCAGTTTGGAGGCCAACGACTGAATATAATGCCATACAGATGAATGATATACCTTTCAGGCAAGCACAGCAACACAGTTGTAGGTGTATTGACAAAATGAGGCAGAATGAGGTTGCTGGGGAGAAAAGGCACCAGACTCAGATTGGAGCATTAAATTGAATAATTGGATTGGTTAATATAACCCACTTCCTCCCCCAGTCCCATTCTCTGTGTCATTCCCCAATGTCAACTTCTGCAATGGCCTGCCTTTCTCTCCTCGTGCAGCTCTTAAGCCCTAAGCCCACTGAAATCTAAGGCTACCTGCAGGCTACACTCACCACAATGACAAGTAGTCCTATTGTATGAACCTCTCATGAATTCTGCGCACTGCTTGTGCTGCGCCCGGCGTGGTGAAGGTGCAAAACAAGCGATGCGACAGCGCATCCTTACCTTCACCTGGAATCTAGGCGCCATGGCAGCAGCAGCAGCAGACTACGTGGAGCTGTATTTCCTGCATCAAGAATCTCTGGAGAAGAGGGGAGGGGCTTTAAGCGTTTTTTCCCAGCAAACAGCTTCCACGCCGGTAAAATGGGGTCTGCGTGCAAAGGCTGTGGTTGCACGTTAACCATGAAGGTGCTAAACCTTGGACGCACGTTTAAAGCTCTGCACAATCAGTCAGCCATAGTGTGCTGTAACCATATCTGATTTTTTTTAACCCCTTATGAGCTGATGCTAACACCAGCAACACCACACGCACGCATACTCTCTTTTTTTCCTCTCGTGCCTCTGCAGCAGCCCTATCCTGCATCTCGTCTCCATGGAAACCACCATCCAAGGAGCCCAAAAAAGAAACGTCCCATTTCAGCCTGCACAAAAACCTATATTTCTTTCAAAATGTTTAAAACATCTCATATCAAAGCCAAGAGAGAGCGCGTGTACAACCACCTCTGAAGGTTTAGCACGAGCTGTTGCACCGAGCACCACAGGCAGCATCGAAAATGACACGGACATCGATTTTTAAAATGAAAATTAACACTGTCTAGCATTTTATCAAACAGGCAATGTAATGTGATTAAAAAACAACCTTTGATATATGAGCAGAAAACAGGTGAAGGCCTAATGTGGGCAACAGAAGTGATGGAGACGCGCCGTAAATGTTGCTCTCCATTTTAAAATACTACACAAAAACACAAGCTGCAGTCATTATTTCTCCACTTGAAAAAATATAATTGGATAAAAGCTACATTCAGCAACAGACAAACACACACAGCATACTCACACTGATACGAACCAAAGCTTCCATCGTTGATGTGGCTGTTTTCAAATCCATTTCTGCCATTTTAAGAAGATAACGTCCTCCTGTTTTCATCATCTGGACACAAATCGTGATGTATCACGGTCATAAGCCATTTGATGCATTCTTGAAAAAAACAAAAACTGACTGAATGGTGAAAATTTTGACGGTCTACCAGGTAGAAAAACCACGTTATAGTAATTCAAATAAAATTTCAAGACAGCCTATCGTTACATTTTTACGCACGAACCAAAAGTAGCTACGATAAGCTCCATCGTCAGGATAAGAACAACTAATTTCTAGATTTGTTGTCAATGCATATCCACGACAAATAATATCAGATGCCTGTGGCTTTTATTTCTCACGTAGACATCTCTCCTCCCAACCTTCCCGTCCGCACCGGTGTATGGACGCCTTCAAAGGATGTGACTGAAGAGCAGGGCCGCAGCTTCATGTCATGGAGAGGGGGCTCAACCCCCTTCCTAACCCCCCCCCCCAATTTATCACTGAAATCAGAATCAGAATACTTCATTAATCCCAGGGGGAAATTCAGTGTTACTACAGCTCTAAATACAATAACAAAAAAAGATACTATAAACATTGAGTACAAAAGCAAAAAGCAATAGTACCCAAGGTAAATCAGTACTTACATTATATAAATTGTAATTGTAACAGGATGAACTATAGAAAATGTAAATTAAAATAATTGGACATTGATTTTTTTCCCCATGTTGTTAATTACATGATGAATGTCTACAGGTAACCTAAACTTAATCACAAATGTACACTTTTAAGAATCTACTTCTTTCAAAAAAAAATTCAAGACTTTCATAAGCATGGACTGGTATGTTTGCCTTATGTAAATGTACGTCTGTTCATGCCAGATAGAAAAACATCTCCTGCACATTAATCAGCATGATACCAACTAATCATGATGACAGAGCCACATTCAGTTATGCTTTCTTCGAGGGTTTATGTAGCTTTAGTTGACAGCTCTAATGTATACACACAGCACATTTTCCCACATAATTGAGAAATGCCTTATATCAGCCTCAGTCTGCTTTGTTTCAGTTGCTGTCTCTTTAAGGCTCCCCTGAACATAACCCTCGTCCTTGTGACTGGCCAGTCCTCTGGAAGCCATCAGGGTCAGACCTTAGTGTTTGAGGCCCAACCTGTGAATATGTCATTAAGTTCCTTATTCAATGATCCCATAATTTTGGCACGGCTCATGAAGATCTTGTTAACATCTCATGCTACTTGTTCTTTTTCTTTTTCTTTTTTTTTTAAGAGCAAACCGTTTCGAATAGCTCAGGGGGAGAGCTGCTGCCTGGCAAAACCCACATGCTTAACCAGTCACAGTTACACTTTCAGCTAGACAATATACCTGCCCAGCTGCCTTTCATCACTGCTTTAAGATGAGCTCCTCTGCAGCAAACTGGTGCCCAGTGCTGTGGTGATTGTGATGGCAGACAGTCACTCAAAATCTCAAAAGTCTGATGTGTAATTAGAAAAATAGTTCTGAAAGTTTGTTCCATTCCTACCGCAGACACACACACACAAACACACACACACACACAAACACACACACACACACACACACACACACACACACACACACACACACACAAACACAGAAACAAGTCAGGCAAACTGTGTATAAGGCATAGCTTCAGGATAGCTCTGTAACTAATTTCAATGATGTGTCTGTCTTATATAACACAGCAGCCTGTGAAAGGGTGCGTTTGATGTATTTATCTGAACTCTCTGATTCATCTTCATCCAGAACATGGACTTTATAAATGTCATACCTGGATGGAACGAATGATAAATGACCGCATCAAGTTCCGAACATTCTTAGGGGTTGGCTGACTGTCTAGTCATATGATTTTGATAATAAAAGGTATTTTTAGGGGTAAAAAATATTTAAAAGTATATATTGTACTTCACTCTGCCCTTTAGTAAAAGTGTATTGCTGATGATCTTTGTGTTTCTGTATTGGTTAATATGGCAGCATGTGTAAGCTCTTTAATCAAACAATAAAACCATCATTAAAATGTTATATCACTGGAGTCTGGAGTGCAAAAAGGAGATACAGAATGTCATTGTTGTTGTTGATCTACAGTTTTCTGTTTATAACTAGAGTTTAGGCCCTTGGATGCAACATTATTTATATCCACAAGGTGGTGCAGAAAGCTTAGCTGTGTTGATTGTAAACTTGGACTTCAGATTCATTCATTTAAGTACTACACATAAGTGCATTTTTTGTGTTTCAAACACACGCCAAACATTATGTTGAAAATGTTAAGAGTTTTGAAACACAATGGGGAAAATGGGTAATTAAAACTGATATCAATTATATCATGTCAGAGCCAATTGTTAAGTGTATTTAGCTGATGATAGACCTTGTGTCTGCTCAAGTCTGGCTCAGGGGTGAATATCATTTGGAAAAAAAAAAAATGCTTTGTTGGAAATGTATTTCTTTATTTTTTTATGTTTTAATTTTTAATTTTACAACTGAGGGGTATACTTATGGGGATTATTGGTATAATGTGATTACTAGTGAGGTCCACATTTCATCTTTCTTAAATCATCCATCCCTCATCTTGTTTATCAGCATGGAGATGATAATGTGTCATTTAACACTGGCATAAAACCTATTTAGATTGAGAACTCTGGCAGGGCTCTCACAAAATAAAAAACTACCCTGATAAGTCAGATAAAGCACAAGCAGTTTGTAATAAAACAGTTTCACCACAAGGGGGCTCACACTTAAATCAGGTTAGATATCATTGTTGTGGAATGAGAACTAAGATCAATATTTTGAGTAACTTTTAAAATTGCAGCTGTTGATTGAAAGTCTTGAATATAAACCTCCACCTTCTATGGAACATCAAAGGTTTGATAAATCTAGTAACACTACTGTTTATTTGGAGATCACATCTTTTAGCATTGACCTGAAGCTGTAGCAGCGAGAGTAGTAATTCATATTAGTACAGGAATTTCTTTTTCGTGAATCAAAGTAGATTACAAAAGGAAATGTATTCAAGTTCCAAACAAATTGTCCAAAAAAATCAAGGACATTCTTGAGTCAACTTTTGTGTGAGCATATGGTTTAACCTTAATTATATCACCTTTGTTATCTGTCACTCAGTCACTGAGTGTTAACTTACCATGAGTATGATCAAGATTACTTTTACTGCAGACCATAATGAACTAATCTTTGATTTGATCATGTTTTGTTGTCAGTACTCCAGCAGCCTTATTCTTCTCAATGCTTCATCTGAGCTGAAGAATATTGACAGTCTAAAGGTCACATGTTTTTCCCTTCAGCTTATAAATAACTTGGCAACATTTATTTTATATTTGTTTTAATTTCCACTCACAATTCAAAATTGTAAGTTTTTTTTTTCCACACAAAAATAAATACTGTGCTGTTATTATTATTATTTAAAGGGTTTTTGTTTTTTTGTTTTTTGAGACTAGACATTTGACTATTTTTTCACCTCTATGCAGTAAAACAGTGGTATGTGTAATCCCGTTGTAAGCCCACTTTATTCACTGATCCAGACAAGGAGTGTTATTGGGGTCAGATTCATTTTTTGGACATTATTCTGAGAATATGAGAGGAATGGTTCAAGTGAAGTCCTAGTACTGCTGTACAATTTATAAGCACTCATGGAATAACTCCTGTCCAGTCACATGAACTGATCGATTTGTAGTCCATTTTAACCAAATTTTAGGGCAATAATTAAAAAATAAAAAATAAAAGACCAATGGTAAGTTAGTTAGTTATTCCACTTTATTTATTTATTTATTTATCCATTTATTTTTATTTTTAATTTTATTTTTTGAAAACTTTTCTTAATTTTTTTTTAAAACCAGCTTATTTGTCATCTTTATTAATCTCTCAAAGTTAGCAGACGCCTGCCAACTTCTACTTCCAAACTTCTTACGCAAACGTAAGTTCGCCACAGCCTCTCACCGTGAAATCTACGTTTCAACCATAGACTGTATAAGGTTTCGACAGAGTTCAACTATTTATCACGGTTTGACTCATGGTCCACAGCAGCAGCAGCAGCAGCAGTCAGGGCGGGGCTTCACTATAAAATCAGTCTCACTTCTTCTCTTCTCGACCTCTGAACATTCCTGTCGCTCCTGTGCCAACTCTGATCTCGGCTCTGAACGGTAAGAAATAACGGATCTGCTCGGTTATATCATCTCTATGCTCTTTGCCTGCAGGTTTTGTTCGCTAACACTTTAGGTGTGGTTGGATTGTTTGGAGCTGTATGTTTTTCTTCCTTATAAAAACTGTCTGAACAAGTTTCTAAACATTTTTATAACTCCCATTGCTGTCATGCTGTTAACCTGAGCCTGCTGTATTTTCATTTTGCTCCTCCTGTTTTGAGAAAGAACTTGTCTAGTTTCCATCAGAGTTTTAAGGTGAACTTTTGAACCCATCCTATTAGAGTTTTAACAAGTAAAGACTGATTCTATCACTCACCTAAAATGTAAAACTTATACTCTTTAGTTTATTTCACTTCTCTCCACTTCATGCTTTAGAACAGTTATATCTTTATTACCAGGTAGGTCCGTTGGAAAAGGGTGTGGTTAGACTGAAGGCATGTGGACACATGAACTCTAGCTGTAATCTTTTCACATTTTTTGTGTCGTTTTCCACCATTTTGGTCTTCTGTACTTTTCTTCTCCTCAACTTCTAAAAGATTTCCACTCCATCTTTCACTATATTGAAAAACTTGTCCCCACCCACTTCTCATTTTTCTGAACTCATGCAGCTGTACAGCAGCTGTACGGCAGCACCTTGAACAAAGTGTTCTGCTTTAAAATGAGAATATTTTAATCTGTACAGTATGTGCCATAGTTGCCTGAGCCAGTCTTTTTCAGATGTCGTAATAACAGACTGTATCCAACTTTTCATGAGCATTACTCATTTGTGGGCAGGACCAGAGCAAAGAGTGATGTGTTCTTTACTTTAGAGCTGCACATCCTCCTGTGTAATTGAGATGATTACTTTTGCAGGACAGAGGCAGAACAACATTTCAAATAAAAACTGAAGTACTCTTATTTTGCAAGAAGACTCTTTTTCCAAAGGATCTCTATAATTTCTGATGGAGCTGAGTCTCCTTAGAGGTTGCTGTTGTTTCAAAAAGTTTCAAGAAGATTAACAGTCACCTGTTTAATTCTTTGAAATGGTCATCAGTTGAGCAATTTGTCTCATAAAACACTTTTTTAACGGGCTTAGTGTTAGGTTTAATGGCCAACCATATTTCAACAAGGAAAATATTCAACTTTGGAGAACCTAGAAGATACTGCAGACAACAGATTTCTGTAACTTTTTAGCTACTAATAGTGTTTGCAGGAGTTGAAAGCTAATCTTAAGATTTCAAAATGTAAAAGAATATAAAAAAAATAAATCTTGAATAAATTTTACCTCATAGAAATGATGAATCTGGAAAGATCAGACGACAAATCCTAGAAATTTTTGTCACATCCTTGCTAGCTTTCATGTTAGCATACATTGATTTTGTGTCCTTTCTAGTAGCAACTCAAATAAATGGGAAGTTAGTCTTAACCCACATCCTTGCAAATTCTATTTATAGCATATAATGATTTTGGTTGTAGCTGGCAACACAACTGAAAAGCCACATCCGAATTAGTGTAAGCGTGTGAGTGGCTAAATGCCAACCTAATTATTTTTCAGTGATACAAACTGTGCTGCCTCAAAAGTCTTTACAGATAATTTTGAAAAAGTAATAACACTTTAGCATCATCTGTCAGCCACATTGAACTAAGACTTTTCTGTTGCATCTTACAACATTAAAAGGTCATAAGTCATATTATAGTAAAAGAGGAAGCAGCATCATGGAAATAGCTGTTGTCTGGTTTAAGGTACTTTGTCATAGTTTTGCTGTTTTAGCCTGACCCATGACTAAGTGAATGATCTGAATAATCTGTCCATGGCCTATTTCTTGCTTAACTTCTGCAGTTACACATCACTACGCCACCATGTGAATATGGGAAACTTGATCATTTCTTTGTAATTTTGACTTATTTCAGACCAAACACACCTCAGCCAACATGCCTTCAGAACTCGAGCTCGCGATGGAGTCCCTCATCAAAGTGTTCCACAAATACGCCTCCAAGGAAGGTCGCAGCGGCACACTGAGCCGACGAGAGCTCAGAGAGTTGATGGAAAATGAGCTATCAAACTTCTTATTGGTAAAATTCATAAATACACAAGACAATATTAAGAAGGCAAACAGAACTGTCCTTTATTGGTTTTGCACGAACAGTTTCTCATATATATCCTCCTAACATATCCTTTGTTTTCACTTCAGTCTCAGAAAGACCCCCGTGCTGTTGACAGAATCATGAAGGACCTAGACTCCAACGGAGACGGCCAAGTGGATTTTGAGGAGTTTGTTTCCCTAGTTGTTGGACTTTCCATTGCTTGTGAGCAGTGCTACGTGATCCACATGAAGAAAAAATCAGAGAAAAAGTGAATGAGGGTAGCAGGAGAAAACAGGAGAAAATAAAAAGCATTTCAGTTTTTGTTAAGATACTTTTGCCCATTAAATGTGGAATTTCAAAATGGTTGTGTGTGTAGTGTTTATTTTTCTCTTTCCACTTACATTCTCCTGTACATCTGGATATAAATCAAACTTATTTTCAGTGTATTTAAAACTGTATGGAAGCTAATCTTTCACTTCTTTTGAAGTGTCGAAGAATGATACTGACCACCTTGGCACTTTAACAAGAGTCATTAGGTGTTGTGATGTAATCCCACCTGTATTTTATGCCACCTTGGTATGAAAGGGCAGTCAGTCCTCTCCCTCTGTCTGATAAGATCCACCCTATCACTGCTCTGAGGAATCTGCAGAATGCTTCAGTTGCTGACACACCTTTATGCCGGGCTGGTGTCGCAATTCTGTCAATTATGTTACATCTATACGTATAAGTTGTGTTGCTTTCTTTTCAGAGTTAGATTAGTAGACAGGCACAGTGGAAATATGCAAGTCCTGAGTCACAGGCGCATGCTGTTTTTTCTTATCAAATTCCTCACAGTGTGTTTGTAATGTCTGGTGAAAGTAGAATAACATCAGAGACGGAGAGGAAAACCCCTCATTTTAGCTCCCTGAAAACAAGTTACCCATAAAACTCCTCTGGAAAATCTTCAACCAAATAAGTGTTTAAAAATCAATATCAGTTTTGAAGTATTTCACGTCATGAGAGCTGTCTGAAATCTGAAGTGAAGTAGCAAAAACTTTAATTTCTTCTCAGGAAATCATGCCTGACAGGCTAAACTCGGGGCAAAAAAAGCACACGATAAGCCTCTCAAGCCCTGTACACACCTCCTTGGGCTGTGCCTTCTTCTGCGGCTACCAGTGTTCATGGTTACAGAGCAAACACTAAGGTTGCTAGATTACGAATCACAGTGTGTGGGTGTGTGTGTGTGTGTGTATGTGTATCAGTGTGAGTTCATAGTCAGCCCCCTGTTTACACAAGAGCCACTCCCATGTGATCCACAGCAGAGTACAGAGCTGGGAAATCCTACTTTTCTGACTGTTTTCTTTTGTTCAGTAAATGACATGATTTCTATCACCCAGAGCTGTTGAATAATGCACACACTGTATGTTTATCACATGGTCCCTAATCTGAGACCAGATGAATAACTTTTAACATTTGTGGAGTCATAGAGCTAAGCATGTCAAAGCTTGAAACAAAACTCTGTAATAGTGAGATCACGATCTTGTCATTAGTTTAAGATATGTCATTTGTTCTGCAGTGAAGGTGTGTATAGGTGAAGCTTAAAGGGGAAGCAAACATTCAGTACTGTGTGCTGCACCTTCTCTTGACCCTATGTTCTCTTTTCACTTCCTGTTTGGAGCTGTTACCATGGAAAAATGACATCAAACTATTGTGATCTTTTTATAGTCAATGATATCACTAATAAAGAGTTCTGCATGTCCGTTTCTTTACTACATACACTCACAGCTGCAAGAACAGATCTTTACACACCACATGACATGCAAAAATGTTAAATTATTCTCTGCTTTTTTTTCAGCTCCACTCTGAATTGACCCCCATCTCTGAAGAATGCAAACAACGTTGAATCTTTCGTCACCCCTTTACAAAATAAACTGGCATGTCAGAGTAGGAAAAGCAGGGGAACAAATGCTGAAATTATGAATTCCATGTAGTTGGTCATGTCTCAGGCCCCAGGTACTGCACATGATGTCTCACTTTCACTCTATCAAAAGGCTTAATCAAATGCAACACAACTTTTGTAAATATTGATGGTAAAAATGAGCTCTCTTTGTTGTGATATACCAGGATGACATCATAGCTAAAACCTCATCAGAGCCTGCAGGGTAACACTGGGGCAGGGGGTGCAGAACTGGTGCAGACCAGAAAGCTGACAGCTTAAACAGACTGCCAGACTGGGTTCATTTTTTCAGGCGGCTGCCGATACAACACATTGAAAATGTGATAGTAGTCCTTTCTGAGTTTACTTTAATGTGTTGCACCGTTTTCATGAGTCTTGACACTTGCGATTCCCAAGTCTGTGCTTAGAAAATATCTCATGGCAGATGGTTTATAAGATGATTGTACAGGATGTTATTGGCTGAATTTCCTCTTTTAACTTCATCAAGTATTGTAAAGTGGGATTAAAACCATCCATATTTAGACTCTCATGTTGGGGAATTATACTTCATGGTAAACTTAAAAAAATAAGACACATCAAGGTGTTTTACCAAGTCAAATAGAGGCTGAGATGAGAGGTCATTGGGAAGGGTCACTTCAAAGAAATTTTACTTAGGAAGAAGTAAACCTCCTGTCTACTGATCTACTAAAGAAAAACGTATTTCTTTAAAATTAACTAATTCCTGGATTGGCTAACACCTTAGACACTTGTGGTCATTGAGAAAAAAGGTGGATGAGGCTCAATAATAAAGACTTGAGTTTTATTGTGAAATGACAATTTCAATGAATGATTTCAACTGATAAAAGACACTGTAGATAAACTGTAACAATTATTAACTTAAACCAAATAATCGGTGTGTCCATGAGGTCTAACGACTGTGCTTCAGTCATCCGCGTCACTAGGCTGCAGCACTGTGCTCTTAAAGCTCTTGGACCTTTGGGGATCACAATAGTTAGATAACACACCACACACCTATGGATTTTAATAAAACATATTTTGATCCATAAATGTGATCTAAGGAATTGGCTCTTTTGTTTAAACAAATCTCCCTGTGCTCATTTTTCAAGTGTAACCGATAGAAGACCCTTAACGTGAGACTATATTATTGTTGACACAGCACCTTTGACTAATGTTAAGAACATATCTTTGATTTTTGTTATATAGCACTTTTTGGACAATTCCTACACCAAGTCATGGCCAGCTGTACAAAGAGTTCACTATGATGTCTCCAGTTTGCAGAACAGCTTGTACTCATAAATTTGTGGCTGGCAGCTTTTCTTTGGTATGCTTGGTTTTGTAAAAGTAATGTTTCCCTGATGACTTATTCATCTGACAAAGACAAATTGTTAAATGTATTTCTCTTCAGATCAGTATTTTTCATCTGCGTGTTCATTTCTATAATCAGAGGCAGAGTGAGAGTTAAAGAACAGGCCTTAAAAATGAAGGATAATATGATGGGAATGGTCATGGGGAAATACAAACAGAGTGAGACAGACCTCTTGGGTTTGTGTCAGAGTCTTATTCATCCTCTTTGAGAGGGATCCCAGCCTTATTTCTGATTTATGTTGGTGCTGAAATGGGACACTCAGGTTCTATTGAATTATTATTTTTTTAAGTTATATTTAAATTATCCACAAGATGGCAGCAGAGTACAACTGTAATTTTGACATAGGCCAGAGCTTTCAGCTTCAGTAAAGTTAGTAAAACTGCACCAGCTGCTCTGCGAATTTCTGCAAATCAGAGTCACAGCTGGTTGTGATTGAGAGAATGGTTTCCATTTTGCTATTTGCTAACGTGATGTAAGATGAGGCACAATGAAAGTCTGACCAATTCTTTCCACACAGATAAGGGAAAACCCAGAATGTGCAACAAATACTTTAAATAATGTAGCTGCAGAATGCATGAATATCATGTTAGCAACTCAACTGCAACTCCATGATCTGTTCTGAAGTAAAGTTCAAGAAAGAACCAATCACAGTCAGATCAGAGAGAAGGGACAGGAAAAGATTTTTTATGTCCGTCTTAAATCTTCGAGACACACATTAAACTAGCATGCATCGTGCTCTCTTTTTTAAACATCTCTGATGTTTATGCACTCTGCAGAGTGACTCATGACTGCTTTAGGGACATGACTCTGAGTCACAGCCTTCACCACACAACTGAAAGGAAGAGAGGATCCACTCAGGACCATAACAATCCAAGCTCAGTGAGTCAGTGTGCCCAAGGTTTTCATTTCAGGATCATGTGCGTCTCATAAAATTGAATACAAAGAGATAAAGTTCATTATCTTCACACATAACACAATCAAAGTGACCCCTTGGGACATCCATATTTGATTCTTAAAATAGATTGTTATGCATTGATTCAACTTTTGATTTCCATGTGATTGCACTAAAAAGAGGACACTGCAACAGAACAAGCACTTCTGGATCACTTTGTAATTGTTTGTAATTATAATTTTGATCACATATAAATTTAAAAGAAAAATAGTGATAAAGTTAGATTGCATATCAACAACTGCTGTTTTGTCTTTTGATTTTCCATTTCGAATGAGCTAAAAGTTGTTGGGTTTTATTTTGAAGGGAAAACTGAAGGGCCTCCTCAATGGGACAACAACTGGCCAGCACCTCTTTAAATCTAGATGCATCGCTATTTTCAATAAGTAAGATGACTGCAAACTAAATTTTGAATGTTCACTGAATCATTTTGCTGCAACTGTAAGACATGTAAAGGCTATCTTTATGGGGCAGTACACTGCTATCAACCCTACATGTCTGCAGCTCTGCACAGGCTTCATAAAAATGCAAACATACACATAAAAATGCAAACTTGGTCATAAAAATGCAAACATACTCAACACTGGCTGTAAATTACTGACGAGAGGTAAGGAAAACATCCAGAATACAAGCATTGCAGAGTCAGCAACAACCAGAGTGACTAATAATCAGCTATTTGTCGATCGCATTCTTAGCAACACAAAATAAAAGCAGTGTCTCTTAAGGATAATTTGTGGAAGGAGGAGAGTCATGGGGGTAGATGTAGGAGTGGTTGGAGATGAAAGGAGCATTGTGGAGGGAGGGATGGAGGGATGGATGAAGGGGTGTGGTGGAGTATAAAGCATCCTTGGCATCCATCTCTCCATCACTGCAGCTCCTCCAGGACAAACTCAGACACTTTCATTTCGTTGAATCTCTACAAATCAGATTTGGTGAGTAGAAAATCTAAACAGTGTTTTTTTTTTTTTTTTGTCACGTTTGATTGCACCAAAACTTTTCCAGAATAGACGGTTATTCTTTGGATGGCAACTTTAATATCATTTCATCAAGTTGTGGAGGGATAAAAAAGTGTGCAGAGACTCCAGCTCTTAATTCTGTTTTGGACGTTTTTTTCCAAGGTATTTGTGACATTGCAGAAGACATTGCCCATGTTGCTCTGATGCAAAAAATTTTGGTCAATTTTAGCCTTGAATGTCCTTTTTTAGGGTATCCAATCCAGCTTTCTGTGTTATTTTGAACTTATTTGAACTCCACAACTTTAATCGAGTCAGTGTTTTATGCTTTATTTCTCTTTAACTCCCACTTGTTAAAATAATTTGATGTTTCAGTCTTTCCGTCTTACCACACCCAAAGACAGAGCGACACCACGTGAGTCAGAGTGTAACCAGAACTGAGTCCCCAGGGTTCACAGAGTCAGTGGAAAAAACTTTTCAGATTTAGAGTGTTGTTGGAGCAAAACCTCACTTTAGGGACTTCAGTCAAGTCTTAACCTGCTTCTTTACCCGGTTCAACCAAGTTACCTGGAGAGATCAAGCTGTTGCCATGACACCGTCTTGAGTCACCAGCAGAAACACAGGAACACAGCATTAGAGACCTGTGACAGGAGGGAAATACGAGTGGCTGAGCCCCTGTGGAAACTTTGGGGTTTATTTTTATCTCTAGCACAACAGAAAACTCAGAGGAAAACAAAGGCACAGAGGAAAGTGGTGATGACTGATGCTGTATGTGCAGATTTTACTGCCATACATATTTATTTGGCCCTTTGGTCATACTGTCTGGAGCTGGAGAAAACCCGACCTCCACAAACCGTGAAGCACATTTAAAATCAGAATAATGCATTAAAATGAGCCAAGACAAGGCAGAATGAGTCTGTTCTGTCTCCCTTGCTTGCAGTAATTATGCTGTGCTCTTGCTTTCACTGCAATGCGAAGATAACTTTCCAAAATTTGACCACATTGCCACATGATTTGTTCCAATGGGTGTCAGGAGATGCTGAGCAACATACTTAAAAACTTCTGCAGCTCCTCTGACTTTTGGGCTATTTTGAAGGAAATGTATGATTATGTGCTTTCATAGTAAATCACTCTTGAACTATTTTTTTCCCTTTTTGAGAACAGCCATCATCATGTCAGAACTCCAAACAGCTATGGCAATCATCATCACTGTTTTTGAAAAATATGCTGGCAAAGAGGGCGACAAGCATACGCTGAACAAGTCAGAAGTGAAAGATCTGCTTCAGAATGAATTGGGAGAAATGCTGGGGGTGAGTAACCTCCAAACTCTCCCAGTGTCTTTAAACTAACAGGACTGTTTCTAATCATAAATGTTTTTCCCTTACAGAAAGCCAATGACAAGGAAGCAGTCGACAAAATCTTCCAAGACCTGGATGCAAACAAAGACAACAGCGTTGACTTTTCAGAGTTTGGCCATATGGTTTGCCGCCTCACCACTATGTGCCACGAATACTTTTGCAAAAAGTAGGGATCCAAGCGCCACCTTGGGGCTGATGTGGTGAGCTGCCATCCTGTGAAAGATGTGATGTAGTGAAAGAGAAAAGAAAATGCACTGTTCACTACAGTTACACAAATTTATATGTTTTTACATATAAAATAAAATTGACTTGTCTTGACTGGTGCTCTTTGTGTGTTTCCACATTGTTGAGGGGTATTTATGATGTGATGGTTGCACAGATATGGCAGCTCCAGAAGCTCACGATACTTGTCCTTAACACTGAGAGTTGTTTAGTTTGTGAAAGCTTTAAAGCCTTGAATCTCCTCCTCCTGCAGTATAAAAAAGTAATGTAACAGCAGGCTATAGCAGCAGCAGATGTCCCATTTATTGGGGTAAAATTAGGGCTGGATGAAACGAAACACATTAAAAGGAACTTTATTAAAGCAAGATAACTTGACATTTGAAGTTATCACCATTACCTCTAAAATGTTCAATTATTTTCTTTATGGAATTCTAGTTTTATACAAAACACAAACGGCAACTTCCAATGCTGAAAAGTGAAGCCAATACAGCAGCAGAAAAAGTGCAGTACCTCCAGTGTCCACTTAAGACTGGTCCTAAAATTAGAGAGAGCCCCATTAACATCCAAGTCAAAATGCCAAATATAACAACCAAGTTACAGATGTTGATAAGCTAGTACAGTCGATAGTTCTTCTCATCACTGCTCATACAGACCACAGCAGCAGAAACCTTTTAATGTACAATGCATTTTATTTAAATTTGCACGTTTAGGCTGTTTTAACTGACTGTTTTGGTTGTTAAAGTGTTGCTAAGTCTGTATTTCCAATTTAGTTACCACTATTGTTGAGCCTCAAAAAGTCTCTACGGAAACCAATGGGTGGGACCACATCCATGTTATACACAGTCTATGGCCAAAAAGTCAGGAGCTCCCTTATGGACCAGCTATAGTAGAGATCCAAAGCCCCCACCACCTCCATGTTAACAGATGGACCATAGGTCAACCATGTCCCATCTGTTTCTCCCCCGTTTGAAGAGTGTGTGCTGATATAAAAATGAGGTATTTTCACCAAATCTGGTTTTTGAACCACACTGTAAAATATTTACTCCTGCAGCAAAGATTGCCTGAATGATAAGTCGGTTTGACAGACGTGAATGGTTAAAAGAGAAAGAGTCATGCAGGTGCTGAGAAATATAAGCCACTGAATCTGAACTTTAAATGCTCAGTTTGAACATTTCCATTAGAAAAAATAATCTGACCAGCATGATTTGAATTGAATTACCAATAAAAACTAAATTTATCTGCTTTGAAATTGTGTTAAAACCTACTCCAACATTCAACTCTATGTTTCTAGAATTAGAAAACTCTGGATTCAATTTCAGTTCCCACAATTTAGATTTTTTTAATTAAATTTCGGTTCAGTGAGACATGTTTCCAGAGGAAGGGTGATCAATCACTCATTGACAGTACTCAGATTTACATTCACAAAATTTATGATCATGCTCATTTGAAGCGTTTAACCACAAACAATAAAGAAGTTTTCATATTGTGCAAACTGAAAATTTCAAAGCAAATAAATTCCATTTCAAATCATGTGCTTTAATTTCAGTTTTTATATGCAACTCTTTTAAGCTTTAAAAAAATTAGTTCATTCATATTCAGTTTCCAGTGGCACATATCTCAGCCATAGACTGTATATAACTGATTATACAGTCTTTGATCTCAGCTCATAGTCATGCACACCTTTTTTACAGTATACTTTAATTTTGTAAGAAAGATCTCAATAACATGGAAATATCATTGAAAATTAAATGGTGAATCTGATAGTTGGGAACCAGTCTGTTATTTCAAAAAGTAATGGTAATGGGCTCTTTTTTGTTGTGACATTGGAGATCCAAAAACTCTAGTTATCGTTGTCTATGAAACCGACGTTTTCAGAAAAGTTCGTTTTAAGTGCAGTATATAAGTAAATGTGGTTTCACAGATTTCTGGATACATGTGGGCATGATCATGAAAACTTTATCCCTCTGGTGCATGAATTATGAAAGTCAGTGTCAGGATTTTTCCCTCGAGTGTTATTTGTCTTAAGGCGTGAAAAAAGTTTTCCATTGTTTTTTTCTTCAAATATTTGTAACTGAGCATTCAACACAGAACAGTGTGAACTTAATGAAAATATGGCTAATTCTTTTGTTTGACTTCTTTTTTTTCTTTTTTTTTTTGGTAATTTAATGAATAATCTGTTTTGTAACGCTTAGTGAATTTTTTTTAACTCTCTTTCCTCCATTTTAACACTCAATAATTTATAGCTTATAAGATTTTTTGTTTGGAAAAAATTGTAAACGTTTTTTCAGGCCCTAAGAAGAATAAAAACATCCTGACACAAGCTAATATGAATTTCCACCACATGAACCATTGAATTTAGGAGTAAATAACTTTTAAATAGGTGTCCACTGTAGTGACCATTATGCACCACAAGGTTAAGTTGATCAATACAGTCCAGTCCCACCAGATTGAGAAACCCAGGAATTAGCATTTATACATTATCTATTTCAGAGCTGATTGTCCCATTTTAAATTGAGGATTGTGACCAGGCAACTAGATTTGAAATTTTTCAAGATCACTTAGAAAGTCCTTACGGTCCCTTTAATCACTGTGTCCAGTTATCTGAAGAAGAAATGTAAAAAAAAAACAAAAAAAAAAAAAAACAAAACAGGAAGTTGCCAAAAGGTTGAAAGTGCATTTGATAAAGAAACAGATTATGTAACATGGTCTCAACAGTTATCAGTAAATCTTAATAATACTTAAGCGATGAGTAAGTTTGTGTAGAAAGATGAAAGGGTGTACACATACCAGACTTTCGGTGCCGCCTCCACGAGGTCACGTTGAGAGCGAGAGGCCGTGTCTCGTGACGCTACCGAGGGGCGGGTTATCAACAACAGAGTCCGTCTGTGGAGCCAACGTTTCTGAGGGACAGAGCTCGAGTGTTGTTTTGAATTTGCTAGAAGACACCGACTGGATAAAAGGGGGGCTCGGGCCTGTGGATAAGATGGCGGATGTAGAAGACGACGAAACTCGGACCACTGTTCCCGCAGCATCCCGTAACGGTCCCGTGGTCGGTTCGTCTGCGGGCACCGCGGGCCAGAACGCCGCGGTGGTAACGTCAGGTCCGCGGATGGTGAGGATCGTTAAGTCGGAGTCAGGCTACGGTTTCAACGTTCGCGGTCAAGTCAGCGAAGGAGGACAGCTCCGGAGCATCAACGGGGAACTGTACGCTCCTCTCCAGCATGTCAGCGCTGTTTTACCCGGAGGTGCTGCGGACAGAGCCGGGATAGCGAAGGGGGACCG
The DNA here is from genome assembly GCA_008086565.1 of Thalassoma bifasciatum. Classification (NCBI taxonomy): domain Eukaryota; kingdom Metazoa; phylum Chordata; class Actinopteri; order Labriformes; family Labridae; genus Thalassoma; species Thalassoma bifasciatum. The sequence continues at coordinate 147,948 of RPOG01000212.1, forward strand.
GATCCTGGAGGTGTAAGTGAGCCCCTGCTCGGCGTTAGCTCCTGCGGCTAACTGCCCGGTTTAGCTCGTCTGGAGCCATTTAAAACATTAGCTGCCTCAAGGTAACACTACGTCACTTGTCTGTTATGACAGGCAAAGTAGCAGTTGACCCAGGCAATTAGTTGTTTGTCCACTCAATGCACACTCCGACTGAATGACTAAATTTGTAATGTTGATGTATGAAGCTGAGGCTGGTGAGTTAACTACGAGGCTAACCAGCTTACATAAGTTGGAGAACAGGCTGTGCATGTTGATTAGCTTTAGCCTGCTACACAGCCAGGTAGCTGCTCTCAGCCTCGTTTAGCTGAACCTTTGCGCAGTGACTGTTCGAGCATGGTTTCTGGGGACAAAATGTATTTGACACTTCTGTTGACATTGTATCGTCGTTTGCACAGCTATAGGTGTGTGTTTTAACCCTGCCTGAAGCTTGTGGACGGCACTTTGGATCCTCTTTTCTTGTCTTGTTGTGACAGTCTTACCGTTTAGATTCAGAAATTGTGTTTGCATGTTCAGTGCTTGTAGTATTTGAATAGCATGCCTCACAGCTCTAGAGTATGGAAAAATCTTTGCTCAAACTTGCATGTGAGAAATCAACAATATTCTTTTGCCCTTGAATTAGAAAGTCATGAAAAAAGCTTTTCTAAATCCATCTAGCTAATTAGATTAAATCATGATATGGCATGCTGCAATACTTTAATCGCAACCAGTGCAATATTACGTAAACCTCAAATGTGTGTGAATACCAGGAAAACAGTTTTGCAGGAGATGTTTTGTATTCTACATCTGTCTGACTCAGCCCAGCTCAACTAAAGAGCCAAATTATTTAAGTGGTGAAAAGTAGCAAAACGTCCAGAAGTACTGATAAAAATAAGTTCAAGGTGGTACAGATGGTCTAAAAGCATAGGAAATTGGTGGAAAGGTGAAAAAGATTGGGAGGAAACTTTGAAAATAATCAGAAAGTTTCAAAATGTGGTCCAAAAGTTGCAAAAAACCATGAATGAATATTGACTAAATGGGCAATAAGGAGTCATGAGTGTCAAAACAGAGTTTAGTGCACATAAACAAACATTGCTTGTGTTTGTTTAACAACATGGAACCCAAATATGATCAACAATAAATCATAATTGCAATATAGGGAAAAATAATCGCTATTAGATTAATCTTGTAAAGAAGGAAACTTACAGTGGTGTCCAACAACTAATATCAGCAAATAAACACTGAATAGAAGACCCAGTCAACTGAAGATTGAACACTATATTAGAATCTAGCAGGAGCAGAACAAAACCCAGGCAGTACAAGAACTGTACAACCTAGAACAAGAGACCTGACATAAGAAGAAGTTAAAAAGGAATCAGAAACAGTTAAAAGAGGTACAAAGAGAACAACGGAAATAGAACAGTAGATAAATCAATAAAAAAAGATAATAACAGTGAAAGACGAAAATTGAAATAAGTCAAACAAATGACTGAAAATGTTCAATTCATTAAAACAATTAAAGTTAACTTATTTAAGTTATATAAAAAATAATAACAATGAACAAATATGGATACAGCAATGTGATAGAACAGTCATTAAATGTGGGAGAGAATGAAAACTGAAGCTCATAAAACAGGAAGACAGATAAATATATAATATCATACAACGGATCACAATCAGATAAAAATAATAAGAACAAGAGGACGGCATCACATAAAAGTAAGACAATAAAAGTGTGTTTTTTGAAAAAATGAAACTGAATCTGCAAGTCTTCTATCCTTGGGCAGGTTGCTCTAAAGTTTAGTGGCCCCGGTTGAAAAGGCTCTGTCTCCTCTGGTCTTAAGTCTCGACTTTGGAACAACCAAACAATCAACAGTCAAGTCAGAGAGTAAAGATGTCCATGATGACTCCTTTCCAGCTTTAACTTAATTATTTTCATCATTCATTGGTTAAAAAGTCGGTGAATGTTTTACTGCAGTTATTCCATGCATTGACAGTCACAACTTGTAAATGCCTTGAGGAATAAGTGTGACTAAAAGCTGCATGTAAACTGTGAAAAGAGTTGGTTTTTTTGAGCCAATTGTAATCCCATCACATGGATGACATTTCGTGTATTTTCTTTTCTTCAGGATAAACTTAGAATAAGGGAGAAGAGAAAGTGCAGAAACAAGGAACACAAGCTTGCTGAGGCATCAGAAAGGTTTTTAACCAACCTGCATTTACTCTACTGTTGCATTTCTCTGGCTTCAGTCATATGACAGGGCCAATGCTTATCATGTGACTTGTTAACCAGCTTGACCATATTGCAGCAACTCAAATGAAAGCATGTAGTTAAGTGTGTTTGCTGTGTGTCAGCATTTGGCTTCTGAGTTTTACGGACAAAGACAAGGAAACATGCAGCTTCAGTGATGATTAACATGGTGCACTTTACTGACAGCACCTGAATGAGACCTGAACGTCTGCTTTATTTGTACCTTTTTGGTCTCATTGTTGACTTTTGTGGGTGTAGATCACATGCAGACATGACCTGTAGTGGACACACCGATGCGCGCGCTCTTGCAAGCTCCCTCCTCGAGTACAGTATGTCCAACCCGCTGTTTCACATAGGAAGATTAGCAGAGACACCTGATGCTCGTGCCATCTGGCCTCAGCAAAGCCAAGAAGGGAGGTGTGTCACGCCAACGAAAGGAAAAGGAGACATCAAAGCTTGCAAGGTTATACTGACTGAGAACCCCAAAATATTGTCTCTCTGGAGGGAGGATCAACACGAGATGATGGTGAAATCAACAGGATGCACATTTTACAGTATGCAATCGGCTTTGTCAGTTACCAGAGTCATCATGAGATTGATTTGCACTTTTGTAGCACTTATTAAGCCCTGGCTTGTTCATAGTGTTCACATAGATGTGTGTTAAAAAGTGCAAGCTGGGTTGATAAAGTGGTTACTAGAATTGAGGTTTAAAATCTGGTTTCAGGAGAGAAATGTCAAGCTCAGTGTATCCTTGTTTTCTGGTTCCTATGAGAGATGAGTTTAAGTGTTTTATGCTTTACTGATTTCACACCAAAGCAACATGAAATCCTACCAAAACTGTTTTCTTTGTGATTTAACTGTAAAATCATCTCCCATTTCGAAAAAAATAGGACCACATGCAAAACGGTCAGGAAATAATTTTTCTTACTTTTTGTCTTCAGTCTTTTGATTTTTCTTTTTTCCTCTCATCCTTCCAGAAATGGAGTGAGTGTGGAAGGTGCCACTCATAAGCAAGTGGTGGACCTGATTCGTGCTGGAGAGAAGGAGCTGGTTCTCGCTGTGTTGTCCGTTCCAGCTCAGGAGGCTGAGGGACTGGAAGGAGGAGAAGATGTCCAACCCAACTACGACTACAGCGACAAGCAGGCCGTGCCCATTTCCATCCCCACATACAAACACGTAGAGCAGCACTCCGAGAGGTTTGTGGTGAGTGCTGGTTTCAGACATGACCTTTAGGTTGTATGGATTTCACTAACTGTTTAATGCACTAAGTGTCTGTGTCTCGATGACCGCAGGTGTACAATGTGTACATGTCGGGCAGACAGCTTTGCTCAAAGCGCTACAGAGAGTTCGCAATCCTCAGCCAGAACTTAAAGAGGGAGTTTTCCAACTTTAATTTCCCGAAACTTCCGGGTAAATGGCCGTTCTCCCTGTCTGAACAGCAGCTGGATGCTCGCCGTAGGGGGTTGGAGGAATATCTCGAGCGAGGTAAGCTGAGAAGTGAGAAATAATCCATATATGTGAAAACAAAACAAAGAAAAAAAAGACTGCATAGGAGCAAATATCATGCTACTGAGTAATATTTCAAGCTCTTGATGTGACAAGTTTTCCCACCATATAATATTGAGCTGAGAATTTGAACACAGGAAACAGGCAGCGTGACATTTTACCGTCCTTTTGTTTATTTGATTTACTGCAACCACCACACCCCTGTGTATCTCTGCATCTTTCTTTGTTCTCCAGTTTGCTCTGTGCGGGTGATCGGGGAGAGTGACATCATGCAGGAGTTTCTGTCTGAATCAGATGAGGTATGAAGCCGATTTGACATCGCTTTGATGTGGACTGTGCTCGAGAAGCCTCAAACCATACCTCTGAGGTTTGATGTGGTTGTAACACAGAGACTCCAAGCATCGTCACAGTGTTACACAGTGTACCACTTTTACATGTCTGATCACATTTTAGCTCTCCTAGCACATAATATCATGTATGAATATGATTTTGAGCATTTCAAGATGATTTAAAGTGATTGAAATCTTATGACAGGGGAATGAATAAATCTGTTTAACTGCTTTTGGTGTAAACAAAGCAGCCAATTTGTCACAAACAAGCATCAGCAGTTACTGCAGTAGAATTTGATTACTTGATCAAATCTGGCGGCCCATAAGGTCTGCCAGAATGTAGTTTAAACAGGAGAGCCAAAACAATCTAACACTAATTGAGCTGCCTTTTTAGGAATGACAGGAATTGAAACAAATGATACAGAATTAATCCAGCGCTTGTGGAGGATTAGAGTTTCCAACATTGAGGAGTTTTGGTTATTACGTCTTGTTTGTGTGTTTGTTTTAATCCAGAGGTACTTTCCAGTAATTCAGAGGAAACACAGTCATACAAGTGCACTTGGTTAATCCACACACGGGAAATGCGGCTTCACAGCTGTTGTCATTATGTGTCCTTTCTTTTTGCAGAACTACAACGGAGTGACGGACGTAGAACTGCGGATAGCTTTGCCAGATAAGACCACGATCTCAGTCAGAGTCCGCAAGAACAGCACCACAGACCAGGTGTACCAGGTGAGACCATGTGATTCTGTCATGGTGATAATGATATCATGTCACTTAAGAAAGCGCAGAGTTAACTTTGGTGGATAAAGAACTTTCTTGATTGTACACAAATCCCTAAATGAGTTGAGTGTCTATCTAACAGACTCTGTCGTCCTCCTCCTGCAGGCACTAGTGATGAAGGTCGGGATGGACAGTATTATGGCGAGCTACTTTGCCCTCTTCGAAGTCATCAACCACTCCTTTGGTAAGATCTGCTCCTGATGCTTTTGAGTGCTTTTGCTCAAAACCTCTCGAGCATTTTCACATACACTCTTATGTTAACTTTGAAAGCCCTCGTGGGGGCGACATCATCACATGACCTGCTTCACCATTTTCTAAATAAAGACCCATGTCACACCCCTAGTGAGTTAAATTCATTGGGCCTTGGGGGGTGTGTGCATGTGTGTGTGTGTTTTGGACTGCTGGGGCAGGTAATTTGGTACAGGCTGTGTGTGTGTTTTTATTTTTTTTTAATGACTCAACAGACACTTGCCCTTCTTTTTATCCCTCCACTCATCTCTCTCCTTCTTTCCATGATTACTTTCAGTGAGGAAGCTGGCACCTAATGAGTTCCCCCACAAGCTTTATGTGCAGAATTACACGTCGGCAGTGCCGGGGACTTGCTTGGCGCTCCGCAAATGGCTCTTCAGCTTTCAGGAGGAGGAGCTGCTTAGAGACAACCCGCTGGCGCTGCACTACTGCTTTCACCAGGTAATAACGATAAGTGAATCCTGCTCGCAGTGGACTTAGGTGAACTCAGCACAAAATTCCATCATGTGTTTCTTTTAAATTCTCCCAGAGTTTATACTGTCTTCCTGTAATGAAAGAGTTTGAACTTTGGGGAGGTGGACGTACTTTTGAGCTGAGATAATCTTGTATTCTTCTGTTAATTAAAAACTGGACTACGGGAGTGCTCTGGGAAAAGTGAAAACAAAGAGGCAGGAGCAGGGGGATCTGCTGTGTGAAAGTCAAAAACATGCAAAAGCCTCATCTGTGATCTGTCGAAGCACCTACAACCGTCCTCAAGTTCATTCCCCTTATGTGTAGCAATACCTAAAAGATGAGGAATGACCATTATTCACCCAATTCATGATTTGGAAATTCACAATAAAAGGGCATTTGTGTTAAGTGGTTGAATTCAGTGCACTGCAGGCGACATGCAGCACTAGTTACGTTCTGGTTTCTACACTTCTCTGCAGAGTTTTGCATTGAGTTTTCAGGTGAGGGCCCCCAACAGCAATTACAATCCAGCTAAAGTCAATCTCAACCAAAATGTCAAGCTACAACCAATCAGGAAGTCCCACAAAAGCCGCTGAGTGAAAACAAAGAGTTTTGTACTTTGAAATGTCACAGCTCACGGACAAATAAGGCAACCAGGGAACCATGACTTTCAATAAAGCTGGGCTGTTTTTCCAGTTTGTTTTTTATTGTATGTATGAAATGAGAAGTCAGTCCTATAATGCAAATGTTCTTACATTTTAAATTTTGTACCAATGATGTGAATGTTAGTTTTGGTTTAAACATGTCAACTGGTGGCAGGTTGTATCATGGTACTAACAGAATGTTTTTTTAATCCTATGATTCCAATGCTGCTCAACCTCTCCTTGTCAACCCAACCCCCCCACCCCCCCACCTACCCATCCCACCCCTCTGTCCATCCAGGCATTGGAAGATGTGAAGAAGGGATTCATAAAAACAGAGGACAAATCCTACCAGCTGCAGAAGCTGGCAGAGCAGCGCAAGATGGCCACGGTCAGTCCCACAGACCCCTCTTTGTTTACGAAGGGGGTTCAGACGACAACTCTTTTTTTTTCTTTTGCTTGCTGACCAGAGCTGTCACCAAAAAGTTACCAAATCAGAATGGACAGAAAAGTCTGAAAGCCTTTCACAGCACAGAGGACAGCCCTGAGTGCTGGAAACCACTGGTGCGTGGTTTCGCTCGAGATAAAGTCGCTGAGTTTGTATCGATGTTTGTAGAACATTAACTGAAAGTGGCAGGTGTGGGGTTCTTTGTTTCGCTACAACAGTTGTGTGCCAACCTGGTATGACATTGGGATGCTTTTAATCAAAGAGCAACCTTGGATTGATTAGTGAAAAGAAACACAAGTTTACATGAGCGGGATGGGTCCAAATGTTGGCTGCATCCCATTTTAGAAACAAAGACAAAAAAATGTAGCCTTTGGTTAAATTGAATTAAACCAGGGGGACAGTTTGTACACATGCTCGATTATTTGCAACTTCGAAGTCTCTTCGTGTACAAATTTTCTTGATAGAGAAACCAGCTGTGGCTGTTTCTTAGTATTGTTTATGAGAAGGGAGGAGGCTGTTCAGCTTGTTTTCTTCTTCTTTTAAGGGAAAACAGTTTTTAGGGCCCCAAACTGTCCATGAAAGTGTCAATTTCACCCGCCTGAAATCTTTATGTACTCTACTGGAAATACCCAATGCTGCTATTATGTGTATTTGCAGCATTTTATTGATTAGGAATCTTACATGAGGGTGTCACTAAAAACAGCAGTCATTATTATTCTCGCAATCTTAACAAAAAAAAAAAAAGTGGTATTTTAAGGCCACTCCCCCACAGCGACTGGACTGCCGTGTAGAACGTGACAGTGACAAGGGCAGCAGCAGCAGTAATGGAAAGTTGAGCATTTTTCAGCTCACGAGGAACTGAAAAAATGCAAAACATGCGGCAGCCAGCATGACATGGACAACATACTTCTTGTTGTGCTGTTTGTATCACATTGTAGTGGAGTTACGCTCCTCGTGCAAAAATTCCAAAACCATGCTAGTGTCCATCTTTATATTTCTGTTCCCATAAAAATCCCATCACTTAAGATACTGAATTACTTTTTGTGAGATTGAAGTTGGTGAGCTCTGTTATGTGGCTAAAATCTGCTTTCTAGAAGAATCTGTAACTGAAGTGTGTGTCATTCTTCTTCCATGTCAGTACCTGAGTCTGTTGCGGACATGTGAGGGCTACAATGAGGTGTCGTTCCCCCACTGCTCCTGTGACTCCAGGAGGAAGGGACACGTTATCACAGCTATCAGCATCCATCACTTCAAGCTGCACGCATGCACCGAGGACGGCACACTCGAGGTGAGGGACTGTCTGCTTGAGTTTGGAAGTGTTAACGCACAGAACGAGAAAAAGGTGCAGATTAGTATGTTGGGGCCAATTTGTTTGTGTATGTTTGATTTGATCAAATTGACTCTCTCCTCCAGAATCAGGTGATTGCTTTTGAGTGGGGGGAGATGCAGCGCTGGGACACGGACGAGGAAGGGATGGCTTTCTGTTTCGAGTACGCCAGAGGAGAGAAGAAACCTCGCTGGGTCAAGATCTTCACTCCCTATGTGAGTTGAAACACCAGGATGTACTTCCTTTAGATGTAATCAAAGACTTTGACCAAAAAAAAGTTCCCTCCACTGTGACTTTGCTCTCAAATTGTGCTGAATTGAATCATTTGGAAGCTGAATAACACTCCTCCTCTCCTTTTTCTTTCCTCCAGTTTAACTACATGCACGAGTGCTTCGAGCGAGTCTTTTGTGAGCTGAAGTGGAGGAAACAGGTAAGGACCACTCCTTTCCTCTTTCATTCCGGGAAGCACATGCCAAGTTTGAAATACAATACAGTAACCCACGTAGTGTTTTTCTTCTTTTTCTGTCGGTTGTATAACATTTTTAATTTTATCTTCTTATTGATGTGCTTTCTGACAGGTCGAGGAGGAGGCATCTGACAAAGACAACAAAAACTGCAGCAACAACGGTAAACAAAGAAGCATCTTGATGATTTTTTTCCCTCCTAGATAGAAGCAATAATGCTGCTTGTAATACATTTGACAGAACAAGCACTGAAGAGTAAAAGGCTAGATTTTATCTGGGGCAAATCAGGAAGAAATATGTATTCAGATGAGGTACGGGAGGCTGCTGTGAATGACAGCACCTATCAAGCAGCATGAATTATGCAAATTCCTATCTGACAGAAACTAAAAAGGCAAGGACAGGGAGAGGGTTCAAGTATGCTCACTTATTTTATGATGGCAAGTTAAAGGCTTTGACTCTTCCTCAAGTTGAGTCCGGTGTCATTAAATCACATCCTGCACTAAAACTGATTCAGGAAGATATACTTGTATTGTTTTATGATCTCCTTAGTGCAGCTCTGATTGTGTTTTAAGTAGCCGAACACAGACGGGGAAGAAAAAGCATTTTATAGACATTATACCCGAGCTGCTCAGTGTACTTAACAGCTTATGGGGGAGTACATTCCTCTCCAGTCGCAACACTGTGAGGTGAGATATATTGATGTATTTGTCAAACAGTGAGAAAAGTACTCAAGATAGCTGCGTGGAAAGACATGTGACCAGCTATCAGAGCCATCTCTAAGAGGGATGTTGGAACAGTCTGTCCCATGTGAGGCAACACGAGGCCAGCAGTTCAAGTATGTGGATGAGCAACTGAGTGTCATGAGGGTGAGCGAGCAACTTTCTCAGAGCTTCAGGAGAACAGTTTAAAAAAGGAAAACTGAGGAGAAGCTGAGAGGATCTGTTTGAAGCAGAGTTCAAGGAAGTAGCTGCATTTTTTTTTCAGACCTGTCCCCTGAACCCCCCCTCTCTATGTTCCAGAGTATCTGCCTCCTCTAGAGACACAACAGAAGGGATGGCGCCACCTTGGGGGGGAGATCGCAACTTCCTAAAACCATTTCTCACCACTCAAACTAGAACTGGTCCACTCGCATCATCATAGTCACCCCCAGAGAGCGCCCATCGACAAACACAGAAATGAGTGACGGACTGCGGCGACGCACGCCCCAGAAACAAACTTGGAAGTGACCGATTTTTGGAAACTGGAATAGTCACACTAAATCGACCCCAGGGACATGCGCACAGCGAGAAGAAGGAAAACAAACAAAAGCCAACATCCATGTCATTTACTAAATCTCCGTAGTGTCTGTTGATTTTCGCCCTGTGAAGTAGGGGCAGGACACGAGCAAATTCTCGCCACTGGTTGAGATGTAACTCACGCACACAGGGTGTGTGAGCGGTCAGGGTCAACACGGCAGCGGGGCAGTGTTTGCTCAAAGGGAGCATCGTGGTGAAGAGGAGCTGCAATGCAGAATCGGATTATGACGCCATGTCTTCGGTCCTGGAAAGTCCTCAATGTGGCCCTCGTCTTCCAAACTGAGTAGAACATAAGAAGAGGGATACAGAAAATCCAGCATTTCACTTTTTCATCAGTTAGCAGTGAAAGGAGAGAGTAGTTGCGCTGTTGATGGACTTTAGTACAAATTAATGTTTATGAAATGTTTTCTGTTCAGCCAGAAGTGTTCTGTCTCTGTCAGAAACAGGAGTGAGAATATGTAACTAACTGAAAACTGATGTTTGGGGGCGTTTTTCATAATTATGTTTAACATTATTACTTCTGGTAAAACATAGAATAATATATGAGCTATAATAATTGGTTTCTTGATGTAACAGTGAAACACTAACTGAATTGCATCCAAGCAGCTCTAACCAATATCCATTTTTCACCTTGTCTCCTGGTCCGACCCACGCAGCTTCACTACGACGTCTCTTGGCAGTCTGCCATTAATGTCAGTATGTGTATTTATCTCTCCGCAAGTGTTTTATCGTGGTGATTTTGCAAAGCTCAGAAGTCAAGAGGATGAGGTTTCTCAGGCTAAAAGCTGCGCAGAGATGATCTCTTTACGTGCAGGTTGATGGGCTAAAGCGGTGATGATCGCAAAATGGCACACGAGGGGAATCTGTTTCGACAGATTGTGGATTTAAGGATAGAGGAGTATCTGATTGTCAGTTTTCTGAGCGGGCAGCAGAGGGCAGCAGAGTTAAGGACAGATTTAGTTTGTAGGTTGAGAGCAGGAATTGAAATCCTCTCAGAGCCTCTTAAAGAGTGATCCCTCGGGCTCTGTAACTCACCCAAAAGTATCACTCCTCTGCAGGTTGTCCATTAGCCACTTCAGGAGGAGGACAGATGGCGTGTGTGCGTGAGTGTGTGTGTGTGTGTGTGTGTGTGATGGTTGCACAGAGAGTAGGTGGTGCATAAAGTTTTGCATCCACTGCATACTTAGCAATGCAGCCAGCTGTCTGCGTGTTCCTGCAACTCAATGACTACAGTATTAGATGTGCATGTCTGTATGTATGTGTGTGTGTGTGTGTGTGTGTGTGTGCGGGCAAATGGCAAGAGCATCAAACAGATTTACTAGTTTGGTTTGTATCAGCTCGGTCTCTTTCTGTTGAATTAAAACAGTTGAAGTGTTTTGAAAACACATTGACTCGCTGACAAAAAGCTCCAAAATGAGACGTTCAGTACCAGCGTGTTGTTTTCAACCTGGATTCAATGGAGCTGTGTTTATCCCACTAAGGGCTACAAGTTTATCTTGTCAGATCCATTACTGACTCATTCTTGTGCTCCGCTCGCCTTATGGTATCAACCCAGAACCTGAAACTGAAAGTAAAGAGGGTTCATTTCTTATTCAAACTGACTTTTAGAGCACAAGTTCAAGTTTCACTCTGTTAGAGGATTCTTTTGTACAGTTGAGTTCAGCTATCAGTTCAATAAAATGTTTAATTCATGCCAAGGTTTAGTCATATTGCTCTTTTGTGTGTGTGTTGAGTGTGTGTGTGTGTGTGTGTGTGTCCTCTGTGTTCATCATTGACATTGCTGATAAGCTTTCAGGCTGTGATTGGTCATGTCTGATGAGCTGTCGGTGTGAGAGCCGACAAATGAAGATGGGGTTTTGAGTCTAAACGACAGCAGAGAGATGCCAGACAGATGGAGATAAATGGGAGGTGTCTTCTATTGTCTAGCAAACATTCACAGCTCCACATTTCTGAGACGCACACACACACACAAACACACACATGTTCCCCTGCCACTACAGATCTCTACATAAAAAATCAATCATATTATTTGTCGACTAGTTGTTGCCTCTGTGCAATCAGACTGAAACATGCATAAGCATAAAGAAATACATACATCAAATACATTAGTAGCATGTGTTGTGTTATACACACACACACACACACACACACACAGTCAGCTGGATTAAGAAATGAACTGCAGTGTGCAGATTGCTGGATGGTCATTTTGACAGCTGGAGTAATAGCCAATCCAGAGATGGATGACATAAGAATTGGAGCCGTTCAACCATGATGTTATTATTTTTTTAAGATGCTGAAGAAGAGGCAGATAGAATGTGTTTGTGTGTGCGTGTGTGTGTGTGTGTGTTAGCGTGCATGTGTTGGCTCCTCTGTCCTCTGCTCCCACTCTCTCCAGGTTGCTCTCCCGTCATCGCATGGGGATGCGGTTGCCGTGGCAGCACCACGTTGGCTCCACGCGCTCAGTGCAGCCTCTGTTCCTTTTATTCCCTTCAGCCGACTGACTCACTCCTCCCAATAATGTATTCAAAGCAGTGTTTTTTACTGTTTGATGTTTGTTCTCTGTCCCCGTGGCTCATGCTGCTGTGAATAGGCTTATAGAAAAGCTGCTTACTTTCTTTTTTTTTTCGTCTTCATTAGACATATTATTGTGTCTTGATTTGTATTGTCGACTCTGGGTGCCACAGTGCGCTTGGTCTCTGTCACAGGCAGGTGTGCTTAGGCTGTCAGTCGTCCTCTGTTTCAGCCATTTGTGAGACAAATGTCATAGTAACGGTGTGGAGGTGAAAGAGGAGAGATGACAGGAATGTTAAAAAGCACGTCTTTGTACGGTTGTCCAGTATTCGTTGTGTACGCTGTGTTGTTGGTCGCTTGTGTTTATCGTTTGAGACGCTGGACGGTCTTGGCTTGTAGGTGAATGATTTTATACAAAAAAAGGTTTGAATTTCACACATGACTTAACAGATTTAAAGAATGTCAGAGAGTGCAGCAAACAGATGTGCATGTGTGAGCTGCACATGATGCTCAGAAAGGTCGTGTTCATCAGAACTGCCAGTTGAAATCCTTGTCTGAATCAAGCTGTTGCATACATTTCTGAGTTTTCTGCCAAATTGGCGTTCATTTCCCCTGTATGGCAGATGTTGTTGAGATCTTTATGGAATTCTTTTGCATTTCAGGCTCAGAGTCCGGTGTCAGCGGCAGCACATTGTGACTCGCTCGCTCTCGTTCCTCTGACTCTGAGCTCCTACGTTTGTCTCATCATCTGTGCTTTTGTGTCGAGCTGATGTTTCGTTGATCTCTGGAACAAGCACCTGGCTGGGATGGCACTTGCTGGATGGTTTTCCCATCTCAGCTGCTGTGTCCTGCCTCTGACTAACATGAAGTGTTTGTTTAAAAAAAGTGTTAGCCTTTGTGTCATTATTTCTGTTCATTGCTTAGAAACTTGGGGCTTTGTTCCATGGCAAGTAGGCAGTGACACTAAATGACTAAGCCTTGTTTGTCTGTCTTCAGCATAACCTGTAAATAGTTGTTTTAAAAAGAAAAGAGGATATCTCTTGGACAGAATGCACTCTTGTTTCTCAAACTCAAAACTTTTATTTATTTAAACAGAAATTATAAAGTTTGGGGAAAAGATATCGTGTTCAAGGCTGGAGCCATCTTTGATCATAGATTCTGTGCAGGGGCGATGGCTGTATGGAGGACTAGCTAACTACACAATGAAACAGGCTGTTTATAGAGGTTAATTAACAACTGATGCAGAACTAGGCTACAAAATGGAGTTTTATATCTAAAAACACATGAAGGTTTACTAACCAACATAAAAAAGAGAAAAAAAAGTTTGAAAATGTTGTGTAGAGTAATAAATTGTAACAATATTTTAAATAAAGTTATATATTGGGAAAAATGTGTCTGTGTGCTTTATGTATTCTCTGATGGACATAAAGGGGTTGTGAGGACCAGAAAGGTAGTGTAATTTTGGACTCCAAGTCTCCATTTCCCATGAGCACTACAAGAATTTGACTCTGGAGAGGGATCGAGCTGCAGACCTCTACTCTCAGCCGGTTTAGTATAAAGAAGGTAAGCAGACTGCTTAGAGTTTCTCAGCCCCATGCTCTAAGACTTGTCTGTAACTTGTTATGTTCAAGAATCCTGGTTATGTCTCACCAGTGCTCATCCACCAACTCCAACCTCACCAAGTACAGAAACTGTAATCTCACTCTTCAACAGATCACTGTCGTATAACTGTTACATGTGGGTTGGGACGTACATCTTAGCCTGTGTTTTAACACATTCTTTATCACTTTCCTGTTTAGCATTCTTCAGTTTATTTTTACAGCCCAGCTCCAGTTTCCACCATTACTACAAAATATATCCAAGATTTTTTTTTTCCTCAAAAGAAAAACAGAATTTGTTTCTCATTATTAAACCAGGGTTCCTATACATCCCCGAGAAGTCTTAAAACGTCTTGAATTCATGTATTTAAAACTAAGGCCTTAAAAAGTCTTAAATTCATTGAAATTGTTATATTCTGGTCTTAGATAAATTACTCAAAGTTCTCAAATTTGTCAGGGCAGGATTTGTGAATGGGTTTTTTGGGGTTTTTTTTTTCAGGATTTTGATTGTCTTAAAAGGCTGCTGATACATTTTTTTTATCCTTATCCTGGGTCACTGTTTACACTTTAACATATAGCCATTAATCAGAGAGAATCACTTCATGTTCAATAACCAAATAAAAAGTAAACTCTCATAGAGATACACATGCTATGATTTGATTGAAATACAGCAGGATCCCCCAACCATTGATTATATTTATGTGTTTTTGGTCTTAAATTTCATTCAAAGTGGCATTAAAAAGGTCTTAAAAGTCTTAAATTCGACTTGCTAAAACCTGCAGGTACCCTGTAAACTTTGCCGGCCATCATAGTGTTTTAAAACAGACTTTCATCCATGTGCGCAAATGGACTTCTGAGAAAGCAATACCCACCCAAGGATACTGAGAAATAGCTTTTAGAAATACCTGATTTTGGTGCTGATAGTCTCATTTTCAGTTGTGGATTATGAACAGGTGAATATATAAAAATGAAGGATTTTCAAGATGACTGGTAAAGTCAGTTTGTGCCAAATTCTTGCCCTGAGTAGGTGTCCCAGTACATTTTCAAACTCGCATCAGGTTTTCTAGTGTCCTACTCCACATGAATGCATCTTTTCAGTCTGCATCAACAACTTTGTAATAATTGACTGAAAGGGTGCAATCTGTAAGTAGTTGCTGTGGGGGTGAGTAAATAGTTATGTTCAGGAAAGGTGTTTTTCAGTATATGGACCCTTTAAATGAGCAGAGGACTTGTTATCTTAATGTTGGCAGGAATGTGAATTAGCATCCAGGAGGCTTTTTAGCAGCTGTTAAATGATAGCACTCAGGTTGTGTTTATCAATGTATGGATTCCTCTTCTTTCAAGCTGAATCAGGCCAATGTCACAACTTGTCCTTTTTAAAGACACAGAGGAAAAAAAAGCTGCTGCAGTGCTCACCTGGGTCCAATTATCCTCTGAATGAAAAAGACAGGCACACATAATAAGCTCTTAATGTCTTCAAATTTGTATTAGTCATACTGAGGTTCTGAATAAATAGCTTCAACATTTGTTACCTTTGTGAGCTGCCAAGCAAGGTGATGACGGAGCCTCGTTCTGTCTGAAGTTTGAACATCTTGTGCTGGGAGACAAAAGTAAATTGTGCATGTGTGGGAGGCATTTATGCAAATGGGGCTCTTAGTCAATCGCTTGTAGTGAGCGTTGAGTTCAGCGCGAAGAGCTGAAGTTAGTTTGACAGCCATGTTTTTGTTTTCCTTAGCTCTGAGATGAGAAGAGAGGGAGTGCTTATCATGACAAGGAACAGATGTGACAGATTGCTGGCAGGGAATGTTTCCGACTCCATCAACGCCATTTTGTAGCGTTGATGTGTTAGATGAATAAAAAAAGTAAACTATCACTTCAGGACACACAGTCATTGATCAGTAGATATTAGTGGAACTTGTCTGAATAGTTTAATATCCATTCTGGTTTTAAGAATGTCCCTCTCTTGCTTGAAAACACCCCAAAGTCTGCAGGATAAAGGAGGAGTTCATAACAGCTCCCACGGCAAAGATTGTGGTGGCTAATAAAAGATCCACACAGGCGCATTATTCTTGCCCAGGGATGGGAAAAGTGGCATTTTGATGGGTCATATACCGCACAGATCTTTATGTTGTTCACTGTTGTAGTCCGTTGGGAGGCAGTGGTAAACTGGGGCAAGGCATTATTCAAACCAAAAATACAAGGCCGCTTAATGCACCCAGTGGAACTCAGCCCATAAAGTGCAGTGTATTGGCAGTGCTGAGGTGAAAATACTCATCTTATTAAAGCTGTCTCACATGGGCTCTATATGCTGACTGCAGGCCGCCACCTTGACTCGAGCACCTGCCCTCACTTTACATTTCTCTTTCTTCAGACTCAGTGAATTTAAATGATCCACTGTAAATACTCATTACCCATCAGGTGTGACTATTGACTCAAATGTAATCCCTTTAAATCCCTGTGAAGACTGTTTTAACTCTTACTGAGCCTTGGATACATCCTCAATAATGAAATTACTCTCAGTCCAACAATAGCAGCTGTAACAGTCACTAAGCAACAAAACCACAGCACTGCTATCCCTCTCCTCAGGAAGTATTTCTGCCCCTATAGTGTCAATTAAGTGCAGGCACTTTTATCACTAAAGAAACACTGTTCTGGGGATTTTCAGATCAGAATGTATGCATATGTCTGATTTAATCTAGATGATACAATGCAGAAACCAGCTATGTTCAAGAACAAAGCTAATGTGAGAGCGCAGTTCCTCATGAGTCCACTCAAAAGTGTCTCAAAAGACCCAAGAGACCCCATTAAGGCCTATTCAAAGATAACAGTATTGATATATAGCAAAAGACAGTTTTAGTCCCTATATATCCTTTCTACAGTTTAAAAAACTTCACTTAGGTTGTTTTATTCATTTCATTAATTTAATTTTTTAAAATGGATATGGGAGCTGTGCATAATTAGAGAGATTGCAAGTGAGCACAGTGTCTGTGTTTGCCTTGATTTTAGAGTCAGTGAATAAAATGAAGATCCAGGTTATGTTTGCTCTGCTTGGTGAGGTTTTAGTTCAGGGGTGTCCAAACTTTTTCCCAAAAGGGCCGTGTTGGAAACTGTAAATATGACCGAGGTTCGGCGGCTCTTATGGACACGTTTACTAACGGTGTAAGTTACAAATGAGCGCTCTATTGGAAAACTGTTTGTTTTTAGTGGTTTCTGAAAAAAGCAAACAGACAAGCAAAATGTTAAGTCAAACATGCTTGTGCTGTTATTGCAGACCTTTGAGATAAAACCAAACCTGGAAAAAAATGTAACAATTTTATGGCAGGATCAGGATCTGGACTTTGTCATGTTTGTTTATACGACATTTATAAAACATTTTTAACCCCAAATATCTCTGATCCTGCATTCTGAACCATTTTATGCTTCAATTTTTGTCTTTT
This sequence comes from Thalassoma bifasciatum, assembly GCA_008086565.1. Classification (NCBI taxonomy): domain Eukaryota; kingdom Metazoa; phylum Chordata; class Actinopteri; order Labriformes; family Labridae; genus Thalassoma; species Thalassoma bifasciatum. Next base: position 165,252 of record RPOG01000212.1, read on the forward strand.
TTTTGACCATTTCATATCTTTAATTCAATTTTTAGGTCCTCTCATGTGTTTTTTTTTATTCTAAACAATTCCTGAAACACATTTTGCATCATGCCAAATGCAATTAACTGTCAGCTGTAAAAGTTGTCAAGTTTTTGCAAATTGTCCAGAACTTTTTCTTTATGAAGTTGCCTATGCACAGTCCAAATCTTTGTGAAACGTTACTAGATATAATAAGATTTATTTCAAGGCACTTGGCAGAAACTGTAAATGTAAACAGAACATGATTCGTTTAAGTGACAAAAATAACACATGGTAAGATGAGAGCTGGGGGCTGCTTGAAAATAGACGGCGGGCCACAATTGGCCCCCGGGCCGTAGTTTGGACATCCCTGTTTTAGTTGGTAGATGAACACTGGTAGGACATGACCAGGATTCACTAACATTACACATTACAGATATGACTCAGAGCACCAGGCTGTGAGAAGTGCGAAATATAGCTGGCTACTAAACTATGACACCTAGTTGCAGAAATTAGGACATCTGGACTCATATTAAGTCTAGGAAGAGAATTTTTGGAAGAAATAAAACATTAATTAATACTTGCCAAGTCTTAAATTCATGCAGAGTGTCAGCCTCGACTCAACCTAGCATAGTTAGCTTGAAATACTTAACTTTTTCAGCCTTCATGCATGCAAATCTCTCTCTGACTTAAAGGATATTTTGTATGCAGGACTTGCACTTGAAATAGAGTTTATTCATGCAGGGCTATTGCTTAATTTGGTGGAATTCTACTTCTTCCACTAGTGAGGATCAAAAATCATCAGGCTGTCCATGTTAAAACTAGATTAAAGGGAAAGAGGGAGACTTCAGAAGAAGTGTATGGACCTGCTTCACAAAAATGTGTCAGTCTAAAAAGCTTGATGAGATGTTTTGATGTCTTTTAATTGTGTATGAATCAATCATTTCTCTGACTGAAGGATACACTCAGAATTCACAGCGGAGTCTGGCAAGAACAGGACATGCAGAGCGAGAGAGGGGGGAGTGACACTTCTTAACAGTCGGCTGATTTTTGCTGTCAGGTTAAAATAATGTCCTCAGACACACCAAGTGGCTGCTTACCCAGCCGTCACACCTCAGGGGAAATGTGTTAAGTCCACTTTACGTCCACTTGTGTTTGGGCTCCAGTGGAAATGGTACAGGAGTTTCTCCAGCATGCCATTCTTACTTTCACACCGAAACAGAAAACAGCAAACAGCAAACAGCTCTGGTGGTCTTAAGCCGTTGGATTTATTCCTTGCGGCTCTTTTGTTGTGTGTTCAGCCACCGTGCTAAGCAGATTGCTTTTTTTTGTGTGTCAGCTCTTCATCTGCTGCTCAGAATAGATGGTAGGATCTGGAATCCCCAAAAATGTTGTTTTAATCATGTAATGAATAATTCAAAGGCATAATAGTTTCAAATCAAAACTCTCAACACCTTTAATACATAGAGTACTGTACTGTTCCTTTCTTTAAAGTCATTTTCTTAAAATCCTGTGAGTTACACCTAATTGTACTGTTCTCAAGAGAGACACAACCAAAGACATTTTAAGCTTATTATCACTTTATGAAGAAAGTCTGAAGTTAAGTCTTAGCACAGGCCAGCAGAAACACATATTTGTCTCTAACAAGATTTTCTGTAAAATAAATGTTGCAGAAAATAGCTGGTGCACAGACAGATGGCAAGTTGGTCCCTTTTCTTTAACAGATACATTTAAGTTTGTCACAAAGCCACTTGGGTAGAGAGCATCCAAATTCTTCAGTTTGAGCTATGACAGTTTTCTATCTCTGTATTTCTCAGTTTTGGGTCCTATACAGGGGAAAAGAAAAAACTGTAGGCGATCAAACTTCCTCAGTGGTTGTTTGTCTGGAGGCTGCCAGAATAGCACATTGGCAGACTTTGTGAGTGAGAGAATATTATGCAGCAGCATGGATTCAACATAAGTTCTGCCCACAGAACCACAAACATCATAATTCAGTGAATACATGGCTGTTTAAAAGGTTTTCAGTTTGGTTTAGGGTCATTTTAACCCTTATATAGATCACAAGTTGTGTTTCTTGTTACAAAACATTTTCAACCATGGTTCTTCTGGAAAATGAAGATTTGTAAGATATTCCTGAGCTGAATGCTATTTGTTGTTGTTTTCCCCATTCTAACCGCTAACACAGTGTATTCTCGTAAGGTCAATGTATACGTCACTTACCCTGACACGCTCCCATTCAGCTTCTTTGTTATTCATTATTAAATTAGTGAAAACCAATAAAACTTAGGGCCCTTTTTATGTCAGAGAACTGTGACTGGTGAGTGCTACAGGCTGACGCTTAAGGCAGAAGGACACATAAATGTGCTGTGTCTAAAAATAGTGCAGAAATAAACAGACTGACGACAAAGTGAAGTTATGAAATATTTCCTGGAAACATACCAGAAATCATGGTAATTGTGTTAAGACTCTAAAGCGCAGGTCTTTAACTATGAATTTTTTAATTGATTTGATTATTATATGCACAATCCATGAGTCGAAAACCATAACGCTCTATATTTCCTTATGCAATCGACCAAGACAGGCTGCAAAAACATTCCTTCAGAAATGTCCAAAACACTTGAAACAGTGAAAACTCTTGATAAAATATGTTCCTTTGATCAACCAACAGATAAACAGACTAATCTTCACAGCTCTCAGCCTGACCAGAGATCAGAGGTGCAGATATCTAAGCCTCTGTTGTGTTTGTTTTGATCATTTTTGCTCTGGTCTTTCTTTTGAGTGTCTGCCAATTTAAAACTGTGAAGTATAAGAAAACTGGAGGGCTTCTATGAAAAAAAAAAAAAGAATGGCTGTGGATCATTATTTACTGCACAAGAGACAAAGATAAAACTTTATTGAGCACCCCCAGATGGAAAATAAGTAAGTTAGTGACAGACTTTTACACCTTTTCCGATTCTAGTGAGTCCCTGAGTAGAAATTAGTTGAGAGCTTGAATGGAGTGACATGTCACTTACCTTGTAGGTTTATTTTCCATAAATCTTTAAACTGTCAAGTGAAACATTAAAAACCATGGCAGTCAGGAGCAGATAATATCAGGCAAGTCGCCAGTTCTGTAGAGAGCAGCAGCCACCCTTGACTTACTGGATAAGAGGCCTTTGTTCCTCAGGGCGGACGCCTTGTGTCCACTTAACCTTGTGACCGTGGCAGCCTTCGCTGGTTAAACAGCGGTCTGTAAAGTGACTGAATGTGGCTGTGCAGGATTAATCAAGCCTAACAACACATCTGTAGGGAGGCTGCTGAGGAGGAGGGAGCATCAATCACTCTCTCTCTCTCTTTCCCCCCACTCTCTATCTCTCATTCTCCTTCATTCACTCTCCCTTTCTCTCCCATACGCTCCCTCTGCTTCTCGTCAGCTGTATCGACCAGCGCTTTGGGCCCTTGGTAATTAAAAGGCATTGATCGGCTTCAGCCGCAAGATGTTGGGATGCGTTCATGCAGCAGAGCACAGTGGGACTCTCAGAGGGAACAGGTGTGGATCTAAATACGAATCAACATTCATGTAGATAGTGTGACATGCAAAATGTGCATTATGAATCATTGTTTACATTTCTGGCTATGATTAACTTTTTCTTTTACACTGAGGCTTCTGTCTTCATTGGTATGCTTTGTGCTTATTGCATCTTTATGCTTAGATATCGCCACCTCATTTACAGTCGCAGAGCTGTGTGCAGCCTAATGTGCCCCCAGCGAGGATAAGATGGCTTATGCATATGCTAAAATATCTAAAGGCCCCAAGGTTGGCGTACTCTTCCTACTTTGGAAATCAGGTAGGAAAACAAACAAAAACAAAGGATTGATTCTGTGCATACGCAAACCCTGGAGCCCATCTTCCCCATAGACAACACACACACGCACACACTGACTCCCTCTCTTCTTTTATTCCATCTGAGTGAACACAGTAAATCTAAGTGCTGCTAGATTGCTTGCGCTGCACATTTTTCAACCTCAGAGAGAAAGAGAGTTAACAGGGAGCCTTTGCCCGGGCTGAATAAGGACCAGCTTATACTATAAATACACCCCTGACTCTTTACTCTGTCTGACATACTGACTGGATAACAGCGAAGGCCACACACATCCACTGTCTCTCTGCTTGATGGACTTGAATGAAAATATGTCCCTAATTTCTGTTTATTTCTGGAGTATATATTTTCCTTGCGCTGTGATGTACTGCAGTGGCCTTTCATTTGATGTCTGTGACTGAGTTATACGTGTCTGAGTCCTCATCTCCCCTGACTCTGTCCCTCATAAATCCGATGAATTACCCAGTATGCCCCCCTCTTTCCGCCATTAACTTCCCCCTCCCATCCCATCCCCTCCTCCCTCTCCTCTTCCTCCTGAACGAGTGATCAATTAAGGCCCTGTCCAGCTCCCACTGCACGTCAGCACTTTCCATCCTCCTCTCTTACCCCCTCACTCTGTCATTTTTCTTTTCTTTTTGGGTGTCGCGCCAGACAACAGAAACAGAGAGAGAGATAGCATGCAGACCAAAGGATGTATTATAAAAAGACAGAATCCTTTATTTTCAGGATGAGAAATGCTCTGTACAGATGGGAGTGTTTATGCGTCAGTGTGTGCTGGAAGGAGAACATCCTTCTGCAAACGACACGGCAGGAAGTTTACTTTCCGCCTGCCAGGAGAGTTGACGTTAGAGAGAGGAGACGAGATGAAGAGAGGTGTAGAGATGGATTTTATAACTGTGTCACTTCAGAGTGAGAAAGAGTGGATACAGAGTAGGTCAGGGTTATGGTCAACATTTGATTTTTTCTAATTGTTATGAAGTCCCATGAAAACACAAAACTGTCAAGTATTTTGTTTGAACAATAATGAATCCAAAACTACATTTTCTGTGCTTTTGGCCTTGCATAGAGCTGTAAATGTGCTGGACAAAGGTCAGGTAGACTCCATCATAATTCCACTCAAAAGGCTCTGGGTATTTGTAGTCCAACAGACTAAACACATAAGTGTTAGGTAACAGTAACACAGCATGCATAATTGGCATCCTTTCAAATTAGGGATGAGGATAAAGTTGTTTTGGTGACTCACTTTCACTGTGGGTGTGAGGTGCTGCATTAAAATGGAAAAAATCCTTGCAAAAAATACCCCCTGAAATGTCGAAATGTGTGATATGAAGTAAGAATACAACTTTGTTCCATATAAAGATCCATATCTGCGCCCCAAATTGGTTTTCTTTTGGCTGTTTGTTGCTACCTCAGATGCATTTATCACACAAATGGGCCATAATTGTGAAAATAGGAACAAAGATTGCAAAAGTGAGTATTATTCCTTTTTCATGGTTTACATACAGATAAAATGTTGAAAGTCAATACTAAATGTGGATGAAGTTTCATATTGTGAACTTTAATTCTGCCAGAATGACACCTTGTTGTTTGGAATCAATTTGGCAGCTACTATAGAAGAAGTCTTAAACAACAACAACAACAAAGACAAAAACCAACTGTTAATTGTCTTTTTTGAGCTTCATAGTTTTATACAATTTGTCTTAACTTGTTTTTCTCTAAATTCATTCATATGAAGGGTGACCCAGCAAAATTCAGAATGAAATATTTTATGATTTATTACATTATGAGTTTAACTTTAAATGTAAATTGTCTTCACTCAGATACAAAGCAGATTCATTCCATTTAGGTATATTTAATTTTCATAACAACGTTTGTTTATTACATTAGTTCTTCCTCTGCAATCCAAAATGAATTCCTGTTGTAAGAAGTATCTGAGGCATCATTTGCAATTTAAACTTGAAAGGGAGCCACACAATTTAACTGGCAATCTCCACAAGTTTCTTCTCGGTGGCAGACAGGAGTTTGACCCCACTCAAATCAATGTCAAGACTCTGTGGAACTTAATTTACTTCAACAGAAAGAAGTTTGCAAACACCAGGAGTTTGGATCACAAGAGGAGCTCAGGAAGGGAAACAGAATCTCAGGGCTGAAAACCTGAAGGACCAAGAGATTGATAGTGAACAAGAAATGGAGAGTTGTCGTCAGAGTTATTCTTTCTATGTAAATTTATTATGTAATGAACCATAAAATATTTCATCCTGAATTTCACTAGGTCACCCTTTTGTAGTTCAGAGATTGGTTTCAAAGTTGTAGCAAGTGTCTAAATCTTCAACATTTCTCTCTCTCAACCCATTAGTTTGCTGTGTAATATCTGACTGCAACATTTTAGCCTGGACTCCCCTTACAATTCAAAGCTACTGCTCTGTCTTTTCTGATCCAAAGAGAAAAGAAAGGATATTACACATAGATAAAAGTGGTGTTATGGTAGAATGATCCTTACTACAAGCCTAGTGTAATGACATAAGTCTTTATGTTGATGCTACAGCTTTATTTTTAATATCCGGCTTCAAATAAAAATGCCATGGACTCGATGCAATTACTGTATTGCACCTTTACGACAGTCTTAAAATGCACCTGCAGTGACAGTCTCGCTAAATGTGTCTAACAGATCACCAAACAGCGTCTACACTGATGCTTTGCTTGTTATTTAACAGTTTAGATGAGCAGTTGGTAAATATTTTGAAAGTCTGAATGTCCACCACAAATATTTTCATCTTGTTATTGTCTTTGTAATGAAAACAAAACATGTATTCATCAGATTTTCTGTCATCAGTGAATTATTTGAGTTGGTCTTGGTCTTGGAAAAGTGGGTCATTGGCCATGTTAGAAAAATCAACATAGCCCCGGGTGTTTTTTTTTTCCTTTGAAACTCTCGGCTTAGATTTTGGGTCCAAAACTTAGAGCGTGACCATATTCCACAATTTGTCGATTTAAAGAGGGGGTCTGACTGTTTTGCATGGCAACAGTGGAGGAGGCCTCCAGAGTGCTTGACTCCAGAGTACAGGAGGAGGTGAAGCAGTGAGAGAAAGTAGCTGAATTTAAGTGTTTCAGACAGAGGCAGGAATGAGGGTTTTCAGAAGAGGCAGCCTGACATGAGTAAAGAAATGTTTGAGCTGTAAATCTTGTAAAGCTCTCAGAAGGACAATACGAACCCAGAGAATGAACACAACACTCCCTCTTTAGAGAAGCAATTGGCCAAATTGTTGTTCTGAGTCTCTTGTTTCTTCGTAATGGTTAGAAAAAGCTCTGTAGTTGAATTAAGTTCATCCATGTACATTGTTCTGCTGCCACAAATACTGACTAATATGTTTAATTCGCAGCTTAAAGAGTCTCAAAGTAATCCTATATTTTATTACACTCGATTCATGTTTGCCAAAAACTACAAAGCCCAGCTGAGTTATGAGATGATTTAGCTCTTTCCAAATGAAACATATAGCTCTAACCCAATTTTAAGGATTAAGTCTTTATCAGAAACAAATGGGCTGTGTGCCTTATATGGCGTAGAAAAAGGACTGAACAGATTTAATACAGAAGGTTTTGCTTTTTAATGGGATTTTTGACAATTTGAAAATAGAGAGTAACTCCCACCTCTCAGATACAGTACAGTTTGTTTACAAGGGTTATTCCTGGTACTGTCAGACAAACTGAGGAGTAACTTTTTTATGTTCCAGCTTACAAACTGGACCTGTGGTTGAATTGTAAGTTTACTTTCCCCAATTCAGTAGTATGAGCATCTCAAATGGAGGCGAACACACTGAGGTGCATTTTTATGCTGTTTCTCTGTGACAGGATGACTGAAGTGGGTTATACGGGAATGCCTCAAAAAGCTTATATTTATACAACTGTACGCCCTGAAACACAGAATGAAAATTCTGCTGAGGATGTGTTTTTCTAATATTTCCTAACCTGATTTGGTGAGCTTTGCTTCAACTCTGTAACCACATCCAACCTAATATTGGAGTGTGATGCTTTCTCCCAGCTTAAAGAGACTCAGCAATTATACAGTGAAGGGTGGTTAAAGGTGCACTTGCGACTGTGTTTCTATTCCTTCTAGCGAATTCAAATGACTCATCCTTGTTTATAATAAACCTGTGTCTACATCCCTCCTCTTTCACTTGTCCTCTGAGAATTAGCACTAAATTGTTTACTCATTAAAGAGCCGAAACTTTATTACAAGTATGGCTCCTCATCATCCCCAGGTGATCACTGACATTTTGTAAAAGGAGATGCAGACATTTTCACCTGATATATTTGTTGATTTTCCTGTGGTATTATGCTCAGAGGGGACGTCAAATACCATTTTCTGTTTGTTTAAATATCAGACACTGAACAAATTTTTCACATTTTACCAGTTCTCAGCAACTTTAAAGACTGTGCAACATAACAATCTTTAGGGGAAGTGGGCCACTGACCATATTCTTGTAGTAACCATTTAGAACCAAAATCTTAATCAGAGTGAAAACCAAATGCTGCTTTGGCACTGTGTCGCTATTCTAAAGGTTAATAGTTGCATATATTAAGTGTATGAAAAACGTTTTTAGCTTGGTCTACAGCCAGAGAGAATGTTGAAAACCGGAAGAGAAAAATGATAACTCTCAAGTCAGAACAATCGATTCGATAGCCATTTCAATACTATCAGGTACAACATCAATGCTTTCTAGCTAAGATTACAAATAGATGGGAAGTATATAACACATTTGAACCGCTCGCTTCCTACACATTTTTTTGTGCCATGGATAGTTCTCAAGTCATTTAATTCTTAGAGCAGTTGTTTTAACCCTCACTTTTTTATTTAATTCCATTTAATTTCATTTATTTCTTCTCATATCCTTGCATACGTTCTATTGTGATCCTTTAAAATAAAAACAACTCTGAATAGAGCCAAGCAAAACTAACCTTGGAATCATTCAAACTCCCTGCAGAGATACACAACAGTGTTTTATGGTTTTCTGACTCACTTAAAGTAGAGGAAAGACTTCAATTCAACTGAAAAACTAATTTAAGACTTCTCTAATGGCTTCTGTTTTCTTCAGATGCTCTCTGACTGAAGGTCAGTAAACATTGTAAATCACTGCTTGAGTGACTGAAGTCAAACTCATGAAAAAAAAACTCTGTCAAAGTCTCATTTTTCATTGAAGACTGATGTGAAATGACTCATAAAAACACTCAAAGGAATATGACAAAAACATGATGAAATGTTGCGTTTCCATTCAGATTTATGAGTTTTAATGACCATATCGTTTCTTGTTGCCTCCATTTTCCTTTAAAGACTCTTCATTTAAGTCTTAAAACCTTTTGTATGAAATGAGGAAAGGTCTTTAGGCCTGCCAGGAACTGCTGGGTACAGTTAAGTGCTGCTAAATGAGTAATCATTGGTACAAGCCTCCACTGTGGAGCAGCTACTGGCCATTGCATCATTGATGACCAGTTAATTCAGTTTCCTGTCGCGATAAGCACGGCACACTGTGCTCGCTGCTGAGCAGCTTTTGATCTCTGCTGATTGTCGCAGATTGCCAATCAGCTCAACGAGATAAGGCTCTAGAAATTTAAATGTGAGCAGAGAGGGAACTTCATCTTTTAAAAGCTGATTAGTCTGAAAGATTAACCAAGGTCTTTCAATTTGACGGTCATTAAACGGATGTGATTGAGTGATAGATGAGATCCTCTTCTCCTCCTCTCTGCGTCAGCTCTCTGATCTTCAGTCTGCTTTTTGAAAACATGAGGCTGCTCACCCCACCTAACATTAACCAATGTCAAGAGGGATGAAGTGTGTTTCTTCACTCCTCTGTGTAAAAGTCTCTTCCTCTTCTGCCCAAATTCTCCTCCTCATATCACATTAAACGATGCGGTATTTTCTCGACATGTTGGAGTGAAAGACTGTCTTCCCTCCCTGGGAAAATAAAACAGCCAAACGTCTGTCTTATTTATCTCGACCAATCAAATTCCTGTCTTGCTCTCTCAATCTCCTTGGTTTAGGATCTTTTCTACCAGGGCTTTCATTACACTGAAAGTCTTTTCTCCTTCTGACATATCTTTCTCCTAATTTTGGCTGAAAGTCGCTGAACCCACCACGAAAATCTATTCCAGCTTGTCAACAATCTGATGGAGCACCTTTCTCGTCCTAATCTTGCTTTAAGTTCATTTTGAATCCCCTTCGTCATCTGTTTTCTGCTCTTAGTTCAGCTACAAAACAGAATGTATTGCAAAGAAAACCATTTATTTTTTTTCTATTTCCAAGTTCTCCTGTGATCTTAAATCACAGAGCCAACAGTCCACTGGATATTGTGTTTCCTTGGATCCAGGCCCACTCCATACTTCATCCTATATTTAATTCCCTTCCTCCTTTCCTTCACGCTCTTCCTCTCTTTTGCTTTCAAACAAAGTCCTTTGAAATAGCATCTACAAAGTTTGGAGCAGACATGAGAATGGATATGGTGCATATGATGTTGAAAACGCTGAACGCCACCAGGCACAGGCGGTCAATTACAGCGCCTGCAAATTTCCACTGGTCAGCCATGCTTTCAGTCTCGTCCTGCTCCCGGAAACGATCCGCCATGTAACGCACTTCCTCCAAGATGGCCTGCAGCTGGGGGTCTCCTATCCCTGAAGACGAACAGCCTCCAAGCCCCCCTGCTCCACCGCCAAAGCCCCCACCACTGGAGACAGTGCTGGGGCAGCCTACTGTATCCATATTCGGTGTAGGAGGTGGCGGGGAGCTGCAGAACTGAGACGGGAGATGAGGAGGTGGACTCCCCGCTACACGTGGAGGCCCAGAGGAGAGGTTATTCCTCTGGAGGGATTCTGAGAGTATCGAGGGGTCGTCCAGGCTTTGGAAACCCATGTACAGAAGGTTCCCGTTGTTGTTGGCGCTCGACTGGGCGTGGAGGTGAGGGTGCCCAGCGTGGAGGGGTCCGGTTTGAAGAGGAGCCAGGTTCTGCGGGTGGAGCGGGTGGAGGGTGGGGTCGGGTGGGTTTGGGATGCTGCCACTCTGTGAGCCCGAGGAGCAGCGCCGCAAATGTGGGGCACACGGTGGACGCTCCGGGTCGTCGTTCTCTCCTGGACGCTTCATGCGCAGGAACCACGCCACCCACTGCAGCAAGACAAGCTGAACCTGCGAGAAGGAGACAAAGTATGAAAGAATCAAAATTAGGAACAGGAAGAAGCAGAAAGTGAGTGCATACAAGAAAGCTGTGACGCACTACGAGCCACCCACATGTTTTAACCTTCACATGACATCAGGAACACTCGCTGAACAGCCCTGTTTCATTGTCAAGACCAATGCTCTGCTGTTTTCAACCTTGTGTCTTGTTTCAAAATTCTGCTGCTCTCGTATAAGAAGTATGAGCTCCTCTGGGGGTGCTCAGTTAAAGCACCTGAGGCAAAGAGAATTCTTTAACTTTAAATGAATTTCCAGCAGAGAGGATACTTAAAAAGGCAGCGTTAGATTTAAACAGCAGAATCAGTGAGATTGACTGTAAGATTACTGTCTCCTGACAGTAATGAGCGTGCAATAATGCTCCAGTAAACTGCAGGATAAAGAGAAGATTAGCTGCTGTTAAACCTTGTTTTCTTCTCTCCTTGCCTCCAAATTTAAAAAAATATATCTCCCCTGGAAAAAGACTACACGTCCCTCGAAACGGGTGTATTGGCCTAACAGCATCCAGATGGGCGTCTGGTTCATAATGAGACGCTAATGTCCAGATGACTGCTCAATTAGCCTCCACTGGGTGTTTGTTTAGCGGTAAGGTAGCGGTGTTTGTCGTTGTTGTGTTTGTCCGTAGCTGTGATTATGAACTGTGCCGGCTCAATGCACTCATCTGAACCACATCAATTATTTCATTAGTTGGCCATCGAGTGTATGAAGAGGCCATTTATCAGCAGAGCGTCCCTGTGATGTATCGCTATAAGGCCCATATGCAGCATTATGCAACTGCGCTAATTGTAAACGCATTGATTTATGCAGCCTTGACAGTTTCTGTCATCCATAAAGAGCCGTCTTTCTCCCAGCCAATTGTATAAATCATTGATATTTCATGATGATACTTTAGGACCTTTTTTCACATCTTACTATTTCATACATTCACTTTAGAGCTGAACTCCTCTGAAAAAGGTCCTGATACATTTTTCAGGATGAAACAGAAAAGCAAGAGAACTAAGACGAGGGAGTCAAATCGAATCCGCCCACATATCCTGAGCTCTTTGAAACACTCTCCTGTTGAAGTCTGAGCCGAGGCATCTGATGAACACTCAGGCAGACTGACACCGCTGCATGAGTCATAGCTGAGGTAGTCAGAGGAGGGACTAGGGGAAGGGAAACTGACGTAGAGCAGCACAGGTAGAGTCACACATGGATGAAATAGGACAAAACACGTCGGAGCTGAGGACTGAATCTGACGTTGAACTAGAGGTTAATAAAAACAATGGATCATGTGTGAAACCGGGCGTTCACAAGCTGCAGAGGATGATGAATGTAGAAATGAAGCACCACAGCATATGATGAAGTGTTGGAGCTCAGCCTCACCCATTTAGGCATGTTTCCTCCATTGGGGTCGTGGTGATGATACTGCAGAACGATGACTGTGGCGATCACTGACATCCCAACGATGATCATTATACTGGCAAAGTACTGACCTGGGTGGAGAAGAGAATCAAGTGTTGTTATATATCATTTTGAAGTCACATCACAATTTTATGAACCAGCAGCATCTCTTCAATGTGCAAAAAAAGAAATTTAAGAAAACACAATGAGCTGACAGCAGCATTGTGTTTGTAACATCAGATTTAAAATGCACCATCTGAGTTGTTTGTATCAAAAAAATCTGCTGAAGGAAGCACTCTGGTGATTATGACTCCACTTTTTTGGTTTTTGATGTTAATGGCCAGGATTTGTGTCTGGAGGCAAACATGGCCATGTATCTGTCTCCAGTCACAAATTTAAGCTCAATAAACATAATTTCCGGCAGTGTGCCCACAATCAATTTAGCCAGTTAACTTTTAGGACAAACAGATGGTCAAAATAAATTAGGCTCCTCTGAGGTGTTTGGACTTTTGCAGATTTTACGCTATGTAGTGATGAGTTGGAGCCGTTTCCGATGATCCTAAATCTTGGAATCCTGGACAGACTGCATAAGTTTCACATTTCAGAGTTTCTGTTTTGCTTATCACTGCAGTGAAGTCTGTTTGGCGAGACAGAAAATCCTGCACTGTTGGATGAATGTCAGAACTTATAAGGACATTCAGGGTCCCTTGAATCCTAAAGACTTTGGCGTTTCTCTGAGAATGTCTAATTTTTTTACAAAATTCTCGATTGTGATTGGTCAAAACCCCTTAATTAGCCTTAATTTAGCTAATCAGTAGAAAATTTGACTTCTTATGTGCACGTTACTGTGTTTCATAATTAATCTGCTGTTACTGGTGCTGCCGTTGTACTGGCTGAGTTACATCAAGGCAACAAATATTATGTGAAATTTTACCCCCAGCTTTTAAAATACTCTTACAGCAATGGTTGAAATATGCATTTGAATTGAAATTATCTATTTGCTGTTTAACAGGGCAGGATAAAAATTCAATTTGTTAATAAAAAGAGGCTCTTTTAAACTTGTATTCATAATTTTTGATCAAAATACATTTCATCATATTTAAATCAACATACCGAGCGAAATGATTAACTTATATACACCAAAACACATCCATTCTCTAAAGCATAGAAATAATTAGTAGTATTTTTATGGGTTTGTGTAAGTGTTGTTTTGTTTTATGTTTGCTTCTGTACTTTTTTGTCCCTCAATCCTAAATGTAAAGGGCATTAAGCTTACCTTCAATGAAATATACTTGATAAATGAACTTCGATTGTATTTTGTTTAGTCATTAACCAGAGTAATTAGGAGGATAATACGTAGTCAGCTGATGGTAATACCAAATAGAATCCAGACCTTGTTGGAAAATCCCCTTTGCTCCTTATGGAGATCTTGTCTCACTTTGTTGGATGGCTAAACATCAGTCAGTCAAACCACTGCTATTCGATGTGAGAAGGAAGGTTATCGTAGTTTTACATTTCATCTTAAGTTTTCATATTCTTTTTCATTTTCAGTTGTTTTCAGTTTTCTGGTTTAGTTTTGTTTTTATTTTTCAAAAATGCTTAGTTTTAGCTTAGTTTGTATTTGTTTCATTTTGTATTTTGTTTTCATTTGTTAATTTTGGTCTTTCTTAATATGAGTTAGTTGTTAGAGAGGCAGGATCAAAACAGTGAGAAAAATCATTGCGTAATTAAAACTCAAAACATCGTACCAGTTTCAAAAACAGATGAACAATTCACAAAAAGAAAACTCTGCATCACTGTTGTCTGTTCTACTGCTCCCTCGTGCTTCACTGTGCTGAGAAAAGTAGCTGGGAACTCTTCTCCACCTTGCCAAGGTGAGCTAGGTTAGCCTCCCCATATGAGCCTTTAAAGTGGACTTTAAGATAAGTGTGAGTTTTCCCCTTGAGAAGTGTTCTGCACAGGTAATGAACTTCCACTGCAAGGCCCTCGCTCCTATCAGAGACACAGTCATATTCAGAGTAATCCCAAATGGGACTCTGACTCTTTCTCTGAACTTTGGCTGCTATTAGCGCTCAGCTGGCAGACAAAGTGTGGACGCGTTTGCTTGTGCTTGTGCCTACTATGTGCCAACTGGCATGAAACGTGCAGAAAAACAAAAACATTTCATAGCTACCTTAAATACTGAGCTTATATTTGAGACAAAATGGGGACATTTTTCCATATAATTGTAGTTTATTTTAGTCGATTTGGAAACTCACAGGACAGTTTAAGTGAGTTATCATTTTTCATTAAGCCTCTTTTTTGTTTATCCACTAGTTGTTTTTGTTAGTTTTCATTAACTGTAACAACCTCATTGCTCTGTTTCTGTCTTGCCTTCATTTCTTCTGGTATTTTTAAGCTCCTGTTAAAGATGACTGTATTTCAAATTAAAAGTAAGATTAAAGCTCCTGTCAGGAGTTTGTAGGCAGCTGTGAAACTGACCAAAACTTATTCCAATGTCTCTTTATAACCACAAACTACAAACAATACAATCAAGAAGAAGAGCATCAGTGTTATTTTTTAAGTAAAAGACTCCTGGGTAAGGGTAGGTCTCTGAAGATGTGACTAAATGCCTTTTTTTTCCATGTTAATCAGCAAAAATACGTATTTGAAGATATTTTACCATCAATAATAAGGCAGGGTGAAAGAGACCCAGTTTGTTATTACAAGACAGTTATCCACAGGGGGCACAAAAGTCAGTACAAACCAAAAATTCCTCACAGGAGCTTTAACAGAATTCCAGGGGAAAGCCTATTGAGAAAATAAATTCCTTTTGTAAAATCAACTTCCCCAAGAAGCAGCAGAATTTTTCAGTACGCAAACACAACAACTCAAACATTCATACAATAAGTAAAGAAAAAGTAGGAAATAAACAGGCTTTCTGCACATCCTTGAAAAGTCTTAAAAAGTCTTAAATTCATTAAAATGTTGTATTCTGGTCTTAAATAATTTACTCAAAGGTCTGAAATCTGTCAGGGCAATATTTGTCAATGTTTTATTGTTTGTCTTTTTTTCACCGGACTTTTCAAGAAGGAGATGTAGAGGGGATACTGTCTTATAAGCTGTGTATATACATTTTTGTCTGCATCCTAGTTTGCCAGTCTGTGACTATGGGTCACTGTTTGCACTTGAACTTACAGTTTTTAACCAGAGAGTTTGAAATGGGATCCCCCAACCATTAACTACATTTATAGTGTTTTTGGTCTTAAATTTCATTCAGAGTGGCATTAAAAAGGTCTTAAAAAGTCTTAGATTTGACTTGCCAAAACCTGCAGGTACCCAGAATAAAGAATATCAGCAAGATAGCAAAAGTTTACTTTGTGATTTAAAACAGAGACAAAGGCCAATACTTTCCAGTTCCTTGGCTCTAGGAATTTTAAATAAGCCGTCAAACGGGATCAAGAACTCCCCACATGATGTTTTGACACTTCAATAGCAGAAAAATAACCAATAACTAAAATGTCTGGAGCAGTTAGAGTGGTTTTGTAAATGGGAAAGGTATAAAACATACATATTGTCTTCTTGTATAGTATGAGGGGTTTGTTTTCCAACTGAAAAATTTGGTCAGACAGAAAAAGTAGGCATCATGTCATTGACCCATAGATAGAGAAAAAAGATTAGTAATGCCTTACCACCAGTAAATGGTCTGGGTAGGACAAGGGGAGTGGATTTTGGGCTTGCTGTGACATTCGAAAGGTCTTGACAAATTTCTCGTTAAAAGGGAGAGTGAAAAGTTATAGAAGAGAGAACACACATGCAGTTCAACACATACCTATAAGAGGGACAGAGT
Source organism: Thalassoma bifasciatum (assembly GCA_008086565.1). Classification (NCBI taxonomy): domain Eukaryota; kingdom Metazoa; phylum Chordata; class Actinopteri; order Labriformes; family Labridae; genus Thalassoma; species Thalassoma bifasciatum. The sequence goes on from RPOG01000212.1 coordinate 181,540, forward strand.
CTGACGTGGCCGGCATGATCTCTGCAACCAGCAACATGAAAACAGTGAGAGACAGCAGCACAGTGATTCCTGCAAAAAAAGGAAAAGGAGAAAATGCATATGAGTACCCGGAACATTCTCCTGACTCACTACATCAGTCTGTTTGGGTTTTTGATAAGTGGTCACACTCAGGATGGGTTTATGTAAATGACCGGCAAACGCTCAAACAGCGAATTACATCTTGACTTTCTGTAACCCTTCCTGGAAAAAGCACTTTGTGAATCCACACACACACACACACACACACATACACACACACGCCGTATACACTCCTGCTCTGAAACTCATCTCCATCTTCATTTATCCGCCTCCACGCTATCCATCTCACTTCTCAAACACACAGAATTTAAGGAGTGCTTTGCTGGCATAACTCAGAAGCATTTCAATTAAAACTCTCAGGTCTGGGGATAAATTATGAACTCTCTTTAAGGATATTAAGGAAATGAAATCCGTTATGTTGTCTTTGTTCACAAGTAAATGGCACTAATTCTATTTAAAAGCAGGCTCCTCCAAACCTGGAGACCCACCCACTTTGTCCCCATGACTCCTCCATCAGAGCAGTGACAGAGTATTTTCCTGGAAGGCAGTGTGTAAGCTCTCTCCACACAATCAATTCACTAGCCTTAATTACATCAATAGGTTAATTGGCCGTGTGTGTAAGGCTTTGCATTTTTTGTCAGTGGAGAAATGCTGCGTAATACATCCTGTATGGAGGTTAGGGTAATATTCTGACAATGCTGTTGCTGCTCCCCTCCCATTTCCCTCCTACTCAGACAATGAGTCCAAAAATCAAGATTTTTCGCTATCAAACCATCACTTTTCATCACTATCAAACCAAAGTCAATCCATTAAAAGTCCTATAAAGTAGAAAAAGCATCGGAAAATGTCTCATTTCTGCTTTCTAAATGTCAAAAAGAAATCATAAGTAATCTTACCTTACCTTTTCATTAATCAATTATTCATGAAATTGATTTTTAATTCAGCACAGGCCTATCTACAGCCTGTTTTCTCAAGTTTTAACCACCATGCAGGGTGAATATAATCCATCTAGTCCTCCAAACTGCCTGAAACACATATTAAAATTTATTTGCAGCTGCTCTTGCCTCCCAGCGCACCTTCCTCCCTCTTCTTCCATCCTATTATACTTTGATTTGATCGTCTCCCGCCTTTTCTTTCCCCATCACTCCCCCCTCACCCTTTCCAGTCGTTCTCCCTCATCCCTCCAGGATTCCTCTCCTGTCTGAGCTCCACTTTCACGACTCTCTTCGCAGCAATCCGTCTCTGTTCCTCCTCCTCCTCGCGTTTATCATCTCTCTATTTCATCCTGTAATCCGTCTCCTCTCTCAGCTCCACACCTTTTCCGCTTTCCTCTTTTAACTTGCTACTCGTCTTTAATGGCGCTCCTTCACTTCTCTGCTGCCGTGTAAGTGATCTGACTTCTTCATGGAGAGTTCAGCTACCCTAAAGTGTGACTTTTACGAGTGATCATTTATGCAAACCTTTATAGCGCACCATATTTACTCACCAGACGACGTTTTGTACATCTGAAATTAGCAGCATTGACAAATGATGTAAAAATTAAGAAATGGAACAACACCTCCAGCTCAGGAAGTTAAATTTCACTGAACAGCGATACACACCCGACTCTTTTCATTCCCCACAATCATCTGCCAAACACAGCCGCCCAGGTTTGCAATCTACTTAAGCTGCAACATTTCCCATCTCTCCCCCTGCACTTTGTATCTGTGCTGTCACCGTTCAGCCCCGGCTCCGCCCTAGCATCCACCTGCTGGCTCCAGATGGAAGGTAAAGATATTTCTCCGTGTAAAATATGACTGCAGGATGAGAACAAGTGAGAGCCTTGAAGTCAAGCTCTAGCTATGCACCGCTACTATGAAAAACATTCATCTCCAACACGAGTCGTCGAACCAAACTGCAGATTCTTGAAAGTTCTCAATCCCCTTAGACTCCTGCATTAAAATTTTAAACCTTGCAGCTGAAAAAGTCATGTTTGAGCCTGGTAAAAGGAGGGTTTTGGTCTCTTAAGCTTATTCCCTCTTCCATTACAGCTGTAGGGGGGACGTACATAACTTACTTCTGGTGTTACTCAATTACAGTCAGTCATTTGAGGTTTTTTTCCAACAAAGTGATGGATATGTGACCTTCAGGCGTGAACTTCCTGAACTTCCTTTGAGGGGAATCTACCATCTTTGCAAAAACATATTCTACCTAAAACATGAACATACCCCGACTGTTTGCCACCTGCCTCGATAAATGTGGCTACCTTTGTTTTTGCCAACACTAACTCTTCACAGCTTTTGCTTTTTTGGGGGAGTATTAAAGTCTCATGCAAATCAGTAAAATTTGTGTAAACCAGCAACAGATCCAATGACTCCACAAAACCTGAATCTTGTAAATTTTGTAGTCTTAATGGATTATAAACCTTATTGAGTGTTTAATGATATTAATAGAACAGTGATTCCCAACCTGTGGGCAGCCAAATAATTTCCAAAATAGTATAATTTTCTTTTTGAGTGTGTGTGTAAAACTCAGATATGTTTAATAGGTTTTTAACCCCAGAGATAAAAAGCAGTTTGGGCTCGATTTTTGCTCCTCTAACATTTTTAATCACTATGGTCTCATTTTTCTCATTTTTCTCTACAAAGTGAAGTCCTGCTCCTCTTAAGACTCAGGCAAAATTCAAAGGACTTTGAAGTGTGAATACATGGGTTTTGGATTGGACAAATGGTTTGTTCATGCCAGTCATTTAAAAGTAAGTTGGGTTTTTTCGCTCCCACTGGCAGGTTCAGTATCCAGAGAGTTAAATATGTTTAAATATCTATGTATATGAAAAAAGGCATCATATGGCCTCCGTATTTACAGGGTCAGGGCTGCTAAGATTTTTGTTACTTAAAATATGGCCCTGAGTAAGAAAATGCTGGGAACCACTGATCTAGAAGCAACATGATAAAAGGATAAAACCAGAGAAATTCATTTCTGTTTCCTTTTTCTGAAGATTCATAGCTTTTGGATTAGGTTGCACTGCACGAAGACTCAACTGAGTTACATCAGCCTATAGCCTCGACTGTCCTGAATCTACAGAAGTGCAGAACTCGACTTTGCAGAAAAAAATGAGACCACGGTGAGTAGAAATGTGATAGGAGCAAAAAAATAATCAGAAACTGCTTGGGATCCTGAAACACTTGTTATAATGCTCAGTACAGAGTGGAATACATGTTGTTAGACCAAATATTCAGGGGGCTGGTGGTGGCTTCAATCCCTCTGTTTTAGCGGCCCGACCCAAAGGCTTAGACATTCAACCCACAAGCCCTCCATGCTGCTTCTTAAGTCTTCTGCTTGCCTGAAACGGCTTTTTTTCATAACATTTTCTCCACGGTAGCTTTTTTTTTAATCTGCTCACCCAGTGAGATCTTCTCCCCCGAGTCAGCTGGCAGCACAAAGATGAGCAGTGTCATCGAAGAGAGCAGCACGCAGGGGATGAGCAGGTTCAGGGCGTAGTAGAGAGTCCGCCGTCTGATAGTTACAACAAAGGTCACATCAGGATACGGCTCCTTGCAGCAATCATAAAAGGCCTCGTTTCTGGTTCCTGGAACGCCTGCAAACAAAGAAAGAGACAGTTATTCATTTCTCCTGAAGTTGTATTTGTATTGATGTTTCAGTTTTACACACCTATTAGATCCCATTCTCCATTGGGCATGTAGCCTGAGATGTCTGCATCAGTCATCTGGAGGTCCAGTAGCCAACCGTCGTACGTCCAGGAGCCGAACTTCAACTCACACCTTTGTATGTCAAAGGGGAACCAGCGGACATCCACGTTGCAAGTGCTCATAAAGATTCCTGACGGAGACAGTCAAAAGAAGGAGGTGACTCAGAGTCAAAGCTCTACAATCAATGGACTAAACGACAACACTGACCCTGCAGCTCCATGAAGAGAGGTGACGAGGGAAGGATAAGAGGACCACTTGTGATGTACAGAAAAACCTGCGCTGAATATAAAGCTGCCTGTCAGAAAGAATCTTCATTCATTTCATATCTACGCTTGACTGCCTGAGTCCTTAACTCTGCCAACTTACAACTTTTATATACAACGTCGCATTCCAAATACGGGGGCACACTGGAAAAGGTTTTTTATAAACATTGTTCAGGTCCACAGAGAGTTTACTGTTTTTGAAATTGAGTTTGGAGGCAGCAGGAGCACACAAGATTAGAAACAAACCTCCATCAAAGAAATGTGTATTAAAAAACCTGGCAGCAGTATTGTTTTTCACAGGTTTTGCTGCACAAATAAGGTGCTATTTTCCAAGCAGGGCTAAAGGACGGGCGAAAGGATCATAAGGGTGACACAGGAGAAATGAGATTGTGCCATAATCTGATTACTGCTATTATTATGCAAAATGAAAGCACACGTAGGCAAGCACAAAAAAATCATGCACCAAACATCCCAAGACCAAAACAGAGAACCACAATAGTCCTCAGAGCCGTCACAGGCAAACTCCAGCTCTCAAAGTAATTACTGAAATAAACGAATCAAGTCTGTCGAGACATTTGGACGCACACAGAACCAAAATGTCAATGAAGCTTCACAGCCCTCAAAGATGTTCATTAAGAGGCTGCTGACATGCAAATCAGCCTTGAGTAGAGTGAAAGGCAAGTGTGGAGAAGAGAAAGGAGGTTAGCAGGTTGGATTCAGGGTTCGGAGCAGAGGAAAAGTGAAGTAGAGGCAGTAAATTGTCTTTTATTAACTCGCTGCCCTCTAGATTAAGTTACAGACACCAACCTCTTGCAGGAGGTTGAATTTGCTCCACAAGGGATGATGTCTTCATAATTGCTCCTGTTATGAGCTTCAAAGGCACTAAATAACTCTGATAGGATGAAAGCATTTCGTTTGCAGTCCACTGAGCCACATATACACTCATGCAATCTGCTTTCAAAGATATCCTTGAAGCACATACAAACAAGACGCCTGCGTTTCTCTGCAGCCTGAAACCATCTCCCTCCCTCGCTTCTTTCTCTCTCTTTCTCTCAGCAAAATGAAACTTCATCATTCTGTAAACTGCTTCCATGATGGCATTAACACGCCCGCGAACAAGGTTTCTTGTTTGTAAATGTCACCCAGTAGAGATATGAGCTTAAAAAAAAAAACCTGTTACACCTTATCTCCTGTTTCACCATTACGCCCAAACATAACAACAGAGCACCTTCTGCAGCTACAAGAGACCTTCTTCAAATCATGGTGTGCGGCAGACACCTGGCATCCTCCGCCTTGTGAATTATTTACTGTGTGTCAAGCCTCCCGCTCCAGAATCTGCCACCCACAGACCTGTTGCCTTTTATTTGCTGTCAGTAACCGCCTTAAAAAAAAGACCTCAGGAACTGCAACTTGGCATGTGCGAGGGAGGCAGAAAAAATCTGGTTTGCTGCTCATTCTTCCACTTTTCCTGCACACCGACTCTCCAGCTCTCTTCCTCATTATTCCCCGTGTTAAATCCTCTCCTCCTCAGCACTATCTCTTCATGCTCTCACTAATTGGAAAAAATCCAGATCGCAGCTTTGAGGAGCTGTATTTACATTCAGCAGAAGCCCATTAATAAACATGGCCGCTGAATGGAATTGATAAGGTGGCTTTTCTTCACTTTTCCATCAGAGGGCTGTTCAGCTCAGCCCCCTGCTGGCATCGGGGATTCAATCTGCTGAAATCTGACGTACAAAGAAATGACCCGGAGTACAAAAAGACACGTGGAAACCCAGGAGAGTTCACTTTCACAAGCTTGCACCGGTCTTGCGTTTGGATAAAGATGGGAATCGGAGGAGGCGAGCGTTTCCTATTTATAGGTATCGCTGAGAATCTGTAACCAGTGAGTAACCAGGGATCTGTTTTATACTAATAAAATATTAATGTCAATGTACAAACAGGGGAGACGTGCAGAGACTGCAAAATGAGATGCTCCCGTTGCTCTATGGGGAGGCGAGGGAGTGATACAAAACAGGAGAGAGGGAGAGAAAAGGAGGTCAGAGCCTCACCTGGGGGGAGATATTCAGCGTAGCCACTGGAGTTGACCAAGACGTTGGTCTTAAAGGTGGAGTCAAAGTCATCATCTGCACTGGGGAAGGACAGAAGAGGGAGTGACACTACTTGTTGGAATATAAAGTGGAATTCAACATGTGTTTTAGGTGGTTGTGTGTTTTTTACCTGTTGTACAACAAGATGTCCGGAGTCCACACCTGATCTGTGGTGAATCGGAGGTTTTTCACACCAGGGTGTTCACTCTGGTTCCACTGGAGGTAGTGATCAAACCAACTCTGCCACACACACACACACACACACACACACACCAAAAAACAGGGTGAAGATCATAGAAGACCAGAAACAAGTTACTCTAACTCCAATCCTCTCTGATGTTTAGCTTACATCCAACAGAGTTCATATGAATAATACATCTAAATTATTTCTCTTCTCTACTGTCAAAAAGTGGAGGAGTTAAAAACAGATTCACATCAAAAGATTCAAACAGTGCAGGTCATCAATTTACAGGAGGAAAAACAAAAAACACATAGTTCAAACAAACTTTCTCAGCACAAAAAATTCAGCACGTCCTTACCATGCGCAGCCATATGTTTGTGGTGAGCACTTGGTTCTTTTCATCCTGAAAATATAGAAAATAAGAATGTCTCCTTATCCTTAAAGTAGCGTGTTTCAACCTTGGGGTCACCTGAAATGTCTAGTAATTGATAATAAAAAGAAAATGACTGAGCTGAGTATCATTCTTCGAATAAATTAAAACGCCACACACAATCTCAAACAACTATATTCTGTATTTTCACTTCCTTATATATAAATCTACTTCAAATCAAATGCAGAATATAAAACTATCTGAGGTGGTGCATCTTGATTAAAGGCCATGATTACATGACTGCACAGTTAGCGCTACTTATATTGTCCCATTGAACCAAAACACTGCAATGGCATCACAGGGCCACATGAAGAAGTAAAAACTTTAAATTTTCATGAAAGAAAGCGCAAAATTTTTGAGCCCAAATAACTAAAGATTTGTTCTCTTTTCCCACTGATAACATAAAAAATCACCCTAAAACCAGTGGTGTACACAAAGGGGGGAGTTGTTGCTAAAATGCCTCCTTGGGAGCCAGAACAAATGCTTAACTGCCCTCTTGCTGTGTGAACCACAGTAATCTGCCTCTTCTGCTGGTTGAAACGGGAGAAACTAACCTCTTGGGAGCCAAAAACATGCTATTTATGTGCTTTTTTTTTCTTTCGCCCCTGCTCTTCAAAATGACTGTGCACGCCACTGGTTAAGTGAGCGGGCATTTAAAGTGTCCTTGGAGGTGAACTATGTCATTGCTGGGCTAATGAAGCCACATACTATTGCTGAAACATTAGTTCTTGAAAGAAAATGTCTTTAGAGTCAATGGAAAATAGTGATGTAAAAATGGGGTCACAGTCCAAATAAGGTTGGAAACCACTGCTCTAAAGAATGTTCAGGAAAAAACACAAAACAGGAAGTAGAATCTTATTTCACACCACCATTATGAATTCAAAAAGTCACCTTATTGCCCCTAAATTCGCTAAAGAGAACAGCTCAGTGACATTGTTCTTCCTGGTACTATTAATGTCAGAATCAGTGTTTCAGGGCATTTGAAAAAAAAAAGTAATTAGGCATCAAATTAAAATTTCCCCATATTTCCTCATTAATTAAAAAAAAGGAAACAGTCAATTAATTGCACTGTGACTGCATCCCTCTAGTCTCAAGACCAACAAACAGCTCCTACGCTAAATGACACATTCACCCGTCGACACACGTTAACACACTGATAAAAGAGGATGCTTCACACTCTGACCGTCACGTTTAACCAACTCAAAGCTTAACAACACACTCTCCCACTGAGCTACAGCCGCCCCCAGATAAACAAGACGCTGTAAATCTTTTATGCTCCCAAAGAAATTAGAAATTAATTGTGTAACAAGCTCAATGTGGAGGGATTAGACTTGCAGTCCAAAGCTCCTGTGAGGAGTTTTTAGCTTGTAATGAAAATGACCGACATTAAAACTGAGACCTCTTTATGAGCAATAAAGCAAACGAGAATATCAACATCGAGGTGAAATATCTCCAATCAGTCATTTTTTATGCCTGAAACTGCTGCTGGGGGAAGGTGCCTTAATGCATCTTTAACTGCATTTTTGTATTCTGTATTTTCAACTGTAAATATTCCCTGTTTTATGTTACTGGCAGCAAAATCAGCAAAGATAACACTCCATCCACAGGGGGCGCCATAATCAACACAAATCAAATGTCCGTCACAGGAGCTTTAAGGAAAAACTGCATCTGTAGACACTCACCACGTCCATGATCTGTATCAAACTGAGGGAGAAGGCAACAGTGAGAGGGTGGGAGTCGTTGCCCACCGGCCGCTCCATACGGTTGTAGTCTTTCAGGAGGTTTTTCAGCAGGTTTCTCTGGTGTGGACCCTGCAGCGACACTTGAGAGACACAACAACAAGAAAAAAATTCAGTCACAACTGGATACAATAAGATATGTTATGATATGTTACGGCATGATTCAATATGAAACAACACAATACGATAAAAAATGAAAACAATACAATGTAATCCGAAATGATACAATACGATACAACAGGATACGGTGCGTCAGAAATACACCAAGCCAAAAAAATGTATTTTACAACAAAAAAAAAACGTGTTTCAAATCTCAAACTAACCTAGTCTGAATGGATCCAGGGCTGGGCAATCAATTGTGAATCAGTTTAAATTACATTATGTCCTCTTCATTCTTCTGCTGTGGATGTTTTTTGCTCTACAACCTTGAACCCAACCAAAAAGCCAAATTGTTGAAAAGTACCTTTGCAAGAGCAACAATCTTTAGATTCAGATTTAGAATATTTATTATACCCTCAGGTCAATTCAGTTTTTTAGCTAGTGAGTGAGTTTCCTCGTATTGAAAACACACAGAACAACACAGGGCAAGACAAAGTGACAACAGTGCTCAGGCTCAAAGAACAAAGAGGAAAGAGGATGGCCTCAAGTTAAAAAGCAAAACATTAAAATATCAGTCGGCGAGAAAGGCCTTAAAATAAGTAAAACCATGTAAAATCAAGCCAAGTGCCAATCTCAGTGGGGAAAGAGTGGTGAAAACGACAAGAAGTTGAAAGTACAGCAATAAGCCCAAGGTGCCAAAAAAAGTCAAAAAGCAGTAAAAAGTAGGTGAAAGGGACAAAAATTGGGCAAAACTGGCAACCTTTTTTATTGATGTTATGTAATATTCTAATTTTCTGAGCCACTGCATTTCAGATTTACATTTTTTTGCGAGCTATGATCACCACAATATTTAAGGCATAAAGGCTTGAAATAATTCACTCTATGTGAAATGATTCTATATTATATCTTGGTTTTTACTTTCTGGAATGAGTGATCAAAAGTATTTGTGTATTTCATTACATTCTATTATTTTAGATGAACCTATGCATGCAAATACAGTATTTCTAGTGGTTTCATTTTATTTTTTTTTCAATAAAAATCCTATTTTCTCACTTGTTTCCATTGATTATACAGTCTTTGGATACACCTTGAAGAGATTTGTCTTGGACTCATGCATTGCTCACGCTCAACTGCCTCCTCAAGATGAAAACCTGCAAGGTCATCCTCAAAGTGATTGGCTGAGTCTGTGTTTGAGTTTGCGAAGCTCACATTTACCTTTCTAAGCATGCCAATAATTCTCAGTGTGCCTGTGGAATACTTTATTTCATGATTGCACCTTTTTTTGTCCTTCTATAAGCTGCCTTATAACTCTCTTCATCTCCTCTGTCTTAGCTGCAGTTTCCACTATGGAGTGTTTATGCAGCCTGGAAATGAAAAGCAAACATATGAAAGCTCCCTCTTCAGTAGAATCACACAATTTGAGAGAGGGAGCTAAAAAAAAATCTGCTAAATGAGAGAATTTGGTATGGGTGTACAGTCAGGCAAAAGCACTGAAAATAGATGTAAAAAACGCTGATTAAATCAGAAGATTTCCACCCTCAGGAGCTGAACTTTCTTATCCATAAATACATCCAGAGGAAATGTGATAGAGCAAAATTTAATGATGAAATTAGCAGAAATGAAACTGTTATTTTAGCACAGTTAGACACACTTATCTTGACTCATATGGTCTAGCCTTATGCTGATGAAATATTTAGGGGAGGTCAACCCCTTAGTCAGATTTTTAACATTAATATTGAAACATAAACGAAAAAAGACTCAATAAAAAGAAGACAGATTCAGAGGGAGCACGCAGATGAAAAAACAGTTACCTAATTAGACCACAAGAGGATAAATGGCTCTAATGAATGTTTATTAATGTTATTTCTCTATGAAAACCGCAGAATGGAGATGTTCATTGAAAAAACTGTGGTGTGTACAGACAGAGCTATAAACCACAGATGTCAGAGGAGTTTGAACATAAAGTTCTTTGTGTTTGTTGTGTAATTACGTGTTATTTTATCAGAACTCTAACACACTCAAGCCTCATCTGATTACGTTTTTGTGTTCTGCTGGTACAAATCCTCCAACATGCAGATACATGGTGTTTCTCTTGTTACTGCCATGAGATGAATTAAAAAATACATCCACGACTTGAGGATTTCTCTCAGACTGATGTTATGTAATATTGGTACAGTGCTGTAAAAAAAAGATGCCAAACACAGAGACAGTGAGATGATTTTAAAAAAATGTGTAGGAGTTGTTTTTCACAGACTTTCGCAGGAGGGGTAAAGAGTTCAAGAGGTTCTCGCCTGCAAGAAAAACTGAAACTTCTCTCTGCTCGTCTGTGGACTTGCTGTTCTTAAAAACAGAAATCTTTTTTCCAAAAAAATAAACAAGAAGTAAAGGATTTCACTGCGTCTGCCTTGAGGGAAAGTTCTCCCTCTCTCTCTCGCTCTCTTTCTGTGTCTCTCTCTTTGCTCTGTCATCCACTGTCAGCTTTCACATCCAGCCACGACTTCTCCAGCCCCGGAGCTCCATCAGCTCCATCGGCTGCATCACAACACAAGATGGGGCAGAGCTGATCCATATGTGCGATTCAATAGTGACCTGTTTCTTACTGTCTTTTTTTTTTTTTGTGGGGTGAGATCCCCTGACGTGCATGCCAATGTGGAAGAGTAGAGACTTGTGGAATGAGAGAAAGAAAAGCAGTGATTTGCTGTGACAACTCAGATTTGTCTGTCGTCTGCCTTGGCTGCTCTGATCAACCAGGCTGTGAGAATATATTACAGACGCGTAATTACCCAAGTCAACTTATAGAGGTGTGTATCTATTATAAAAGAGGGTTACAGCTGTTGAAAATTGTAGATCTGTGCATAAGCGAGCAAACAGGTGAGATAATTTCTCACTTTCCTTCCCTGTAATTGTATTTCCTCCACTTTAAATTCCTTTATACAATCTACAAAAGAAGCATCACAACCAGCAACTCCAAGCCCTGAATTTCTATAAAAACCACGCTGTGACACTAAAGTGACACTGCTGCAATCTGAATCCCAAAATCAGGATGAAAGACAAGGCAAAGGCGAGCAGACTCACCGTGAATCAAAGCAGAGAATCCAGAGAGGAGCAGTGCCACCGAGTGCCACATCCTGATGGGTGAGGAGCAGGAAAAGAAGAAGATGAGGAGAAGCTTTGGATTGTTGATGGAAGAGGAGGAGGGGAGAGGAAGAGGAGGAGAGGAGGAGGAGGGAGGACAGAGTCAGGAAGCTGCTGGAAATCCCCCCGTCTGCATCCAGTCAGCATCAGAGGGAAAGGAGAGGGAGCGTGTGCCGGGAGGAGAAGGGAGCTGAGAGAGGAGGAAGAGGAGGAGATGGTGCTCTTTCCCTCTCTCTCTCTCTCTCTCTCTCTCTCTCTCTCTCTCTCTCTGTTCCTGTCTCTCTGGTAGGTGGGACTAAAATGGAAAGAAAAATGTCAAGGATGGAGGTGAAAGGGCTGACGATGGAGCAGGCGGTGGAAGGAGGAGGGTTTTAATTGGTCTGGCAGCTCAGGATGAATCTTCTGAAAAAAAATAAGAAAAGAAAGATTCAAAAAAAAGAAGATGATGACAGTTTTAAATCTTTTAATCCCAAGTGGTAAAAGTGATGAGTTTGGGAAATCTGAATTGGAAAAGAGGAAAAATTGACAGACTGATTTTATCCCGTGCAAAAATATAGCCTCAAATTGGCACATTGATAAAATATAAATCACAATTTTGATTCTTGTATTTAGGTCAAATGCTCCTCACTTTTTATCTTTCCATGTCTGGTCAACATGCTCTGCACAGCATGTGTCTGATACATCATACCTGGACTCACACACACTGCTTGTCTGAAGTGTGTGTGTCTGCAGATGTGTGTGCGTGTGAAATCTGCAGGGGGTGGGCTTTGAATCATGGCGGCAGACGGACTCCAGTTTAATTGAGAAAGTGCTGGTCTCTGCAGGAGGGCAGCGGGAATGTGCATAGTTAAACTCTACTCCTCATTTGTCCTCACGAAGTGCTGATGCAAGGGCAGAGGCAGCGAGAAACAGTAAGACTGAAAGAAGAGAGAAGAAGAAGGGGGAGGAGGGAGAAGAAAGAGTTGGACTGTATAATAGATTACCCTATTACTTCTACTGCCCTTCGGAATTACCCCTCTCCCATGCAGCCTGTCACACATCCAGAGCAATCCCGGAGCTGCGCGTTCACGCTCGGCTGCGCTCAGGCTGGAGAGCGGCCCCTTGGAGGCTGGGAAGAAGGATGGCCAAGTCACCGGTTCAACCAGATAAAACTGCACCAAGCGTGGAGCGAGGACGTACAATGTGCTCCTGTAATGTATCATCACAAGGAAGAGCATCCTGTTGCTGCGTCCATGCAAGTCTGCTGCTCTAATGTGTGCAAAATTGACTTCAGGTTCATCTTTAATAAGAAAAAAAAAAGCCCCTCTTGCTGTTATGCACCAAGCACTTGTGTGACACGGTGCCAAAACCAAATTCATTACGCCTCATAAAAATGCAGATTAAAGCTACTGAGGCGTGGGTGACATCTGGTGGTTTGTTGCCCAACTGCAGCTTAGCAACAGTGGGGCTTTTATTTTGAAGGGCGTTAATTAAGAAGTGAGCTAAATGAATCGAGAAGATTATTGAAGCTAATGCTGTAATGAGGGAGCCAATTAGGAAACAATACAGATATATGAATGAGAAGAGGGAAAAACATATTAGAGATAAAATTAGGAGAGAATGAAGCCTTTGGAGACAGAGCCAACTATAGTGAGTGCTGTACAGAAGTTTTTATATCCAGGTTTTAATGGCTCAGCAGCTGTCGTCGTCATTCGCCATCTCTTTTTGACCTGGCATGACTACAGCTTCCCTTCCTCTGTGCTAAATGCTGAAAATCGGCTCTGACAATGCTGCCATCAGCCATGAGTGCTGCTGTGCTGTGTGTTTTTAATTACTCTGCTGATTGGATTAAGACTTCTCCACCGCTGACACGTCCCCTCCACTTAATACTGTGTTATCGACATGCATCCACTCGCCTGAGATGTCTGATTTGTTAAACAGGATGAGTAGTTGAAGTTTTCACTGATTAAGATGTTTTTTTTCCGCCCATGGCAGAATCAGACACAAGAAGATGTCCATCAATTAACTATCCTGGTGGTTAGAGCAAGCACATTTCAGCCCCTTTCCCCTGGTCAAAACTCTTCTTTTCACTACCCAGAGAAGTTAGGTCAACAAATACTGTGAATTGTGAAGTGACTGTTAGACACTTGCAAGCTTTAAATTTCAGTTTTCAGACAAGGATATACAGTTGTGCCCAAAAGTTTACACCCTCCAACAGAATTTCTGATTTTTTTTCCCTCAGAAAATATGAATGCTAACACAAAATTCTTTCTATCACTCATGGTTAGTGGTTGGGTGAAGACATTTATTTGAAAAAAATGCTGTTTTTTAAATCATAATGACAACAGAAACTTCAAAAATGACTCTGTTAAGAAGTTTACACAACTCTGGTGGTTTTGGCCTGATAAATGCACAAAAGTTAACACAAATGTGTTTGAATGTCTACTGAAGGTAACCATCCTCACCTGTGATCTATTTGTTTGTAACCAGTGTGTGTGTGTATAAAAAATTAACAGGGTCACTTCAAGAGTAAACACAGTTGTTTGTTAATAAATGTCTTCACCCAACCTCTAACCATGAGTGATATAAAGGATTTTGTGTTATCATTCATATTTTCTGAGAAAAGACCACACAATCAGAAAGTTCTGCTGGAGGGGGTGTGAACTTTTAGGCACAACTAAATACCGATAACAACTTTGATATTAGTATTGATCAATACTTGCGTGATGCAATGATACCTGTATTTCAGATTGTGCTCCTCTCACTCACTTCGCTCATGTGCACTCCATTTACACCAAAGCAGAAAGAAATTAAATCATACAATTATTTTCTGGTGGTAAAATTAGTTGGTTGTTTTAATTTCTTTCATTCATGGACAGGAACATTAGTTTTGTGTGTTATTCTACATAAATTTTTACAAGCTGCTTTTCCATATAAAAGTATTGATATTGGTATAGATACAAGTAATATTTACTTCATACCAAATTTTGCAGCAGCTAAAAACTGCCGTCCATCAAGAGTCCACTTGAGGCTGGCCGTATAGGGCTGAAAACAACATTTCCAAAGAGCTAAAAAAGCAGATTGAACATATTTTCCGTCTGGTCCAAAATTAGACTCAAAGAGACTGTAAGGACTTTTTGAGTGAGCTTGAAAAAGTCTCATATTGAGAAATGTGCCGGATCATAATCCCCAATTCAAAATGAGGTTATCGGCGCTAAAATAGGTAATTTCTAAATGCTTATTCCTAACTTCCCTGTCTGTTTGATGTAACGTATTAATGGGCTGATGATACTATCACGCTATTGCAAGCTTTGTCAATTAAAAAAATGCACAATTTTACTTGAGAACAAGGTGTTTCAGAAAATAGAAAGCATTTGTTTTGAATATTGCAAAATGTTTAGTATAAAATATGATGTAAGTGAATGAAATGAACACTTGTCTCACAAATTTGTATGCTGGTAAATGCATGATGATTAAAATTACGTAATTAAGCGACATGACAGAAATGTCTGAATCCTGAAAGTCTTAGAACCTAAGAAACCAGTCAGACATTTTGCATCATTGGTGAGTTTTGCCTCTGTCTAATAGAATTAAGAAAATACCTTTTGAATTGAATTCTAATGGCAGTGTATGCTGAGAATAAACTAAAGATCCAGACAGAAATTAGAGTGGCACCAATTTTCTCCTCACTCTTGGCAAAAAAGCAAATAGGCCTCAATCCAAATGTTTCTTAGCCCAATAACAACCCTTGACCTTTACAGCACAAAATATTACTTACTTCCACTGGCAGTCTAATGGGACTACTTTATCTTTTTACCACTGTTTCCCTACAGATTGTGCTAAAGCCATTAAAATCCTGACCAGATGATCAACTGGCACCCACTAAAGATTCAGGGCATGAGGCAGATTTGCCATTTACCAGCCAGAGCAATTAGTGGACTCAACATCTCCAAGTTTAATTTCACTTTCTTAGCAGCCAAAGGATGATTTGTAATGGGAGAGTCCAAATTGAAGACCTGCTGGAAACCGGCCATGAGGGCAAGACGAATTGACATACTTAGTTTCTGGCTGTAGCAGTTGGGATTTATAAGCACTTGGCCAGGGGCTTGAATTAATTTGAAGCGTTGCAGATGTGCATATATTCTATCAGCGTCTTGTTAGCGAAAGGTCAACATGGTTTGAAAACATTTGAGATCTCTATCATCACAGCAGAGGGAATACTTCTGCTCTACCTCTGCAAACTAAACGGTTATATTTGTAAGATGTCTGCGAAGATATGAGAAATCATACGAATTTATCAGAGCTCTATCCACAATCCTGATAGTCATGCACTGAGGCACAGACAGTTGGGAGTTTCCTGTCTGCAGGATGTCAAAAACAACAAACAGATCCAGGCAGCAGCAGCATCTGGCTGGGTCTCAGAGTACAGCAGAGCAGTTTGAGAATAATTAGTATATTTTGCATCTGGAGGGACGTTCAGAAAGCAGTCTGCTCAGACTAACAGTATGTTTATTCTCTCCCAACAGTGCACTGTCATACCCCTCCTTCTGCCTTTCTCCTCCTCCCTCTCTTTAAATCCATGTTGTCTTCAGATTAGATAAGACCGCTCTTTATCCTGCTACTATCCGGATCCACCGGGCCGGCCTTACCGACCTTTCTCTTTAGGTCTCTCTGTTTGGCGGGGGCTTTATTATCTGCAGAACCATCTGTCAGCAGGATTTAGATAAATAAATGATGCCGAATGTCATTGTTATGACTTTAATGCTTAATACTCCTCCTCACTCTGCGCATATTGTTTGGCTAAGGGGTGACACATTTGATGTTTCATAAGCTTATAAGTATCAGATCTGTGTCTCACTTGATTAATCTCCAACCCTAATCTGATGAACTAATACTGAGGGCCTTTATTCTCTCATAAAGATGAGAGTTATTTATACAAAACAAGTTTTATAACCCTCTTGAAGTTCTCCCCTAATGATACAGACACAGATAAATGAAAGGTAAAGTAAAAAAGTCTTCCAGGCTGATTTTCAACACCTTATATAAGGATGTGTCTCTGCTCTCGTCTCTCATAGGGAGGAGGAAACCTGCCAATCCCCCCCCCCCAAAAAAACAAAAAAAAAACCCTCTGGCACATGATTTCGAGATGATTATTTGTCCATGCAATCTGCAACTTGAGGTCTTTGCAGCATTAGACCCTTCCAGTTCCCGTTGCTGGATGTTCAAACAGCGAGAACCACAAATAAACAAGGGACCAATATCAGAAGAATCCAGGAGTGTTTTACTCTTGTGTCGTCATATGCTGGAGTTCATAACCTTCTGCTTGGATGTATGGGAGGGGCCGTGTGATGCTGAGCTTGTTAATGGATTGCTTGAAGTTTGTATCAGCAGAACGAGGACAAATATTCTTAACGGAGCACATCAAGACCCATTGGCTCGACAGCTGGATTAGATTTCACCTGAAATTTAAAGTTTTTTGAATGAAGCTGCTGCACTGATTTCCACTCGTCACGTGATTCTGTTTGGAGGATCTTTTTGTGACGCAAGCAGATGTGACCTTGAGGGACCATAAGGAGACTGAACTCTAAAATACGCCAGATTTTAACAATTTGGCGTTGGAGTGAAGGCCTTTTACTTCCCTCTGGTAAGGTAAGAAATTCTGTGGAAAAAAAAAATCAACATATTGGTAGAAGATTTTAGTATATTTGCATTGAAATGCAGTAAAATATTTGCTGACTTTTGATTGCTGCCCACTTAAAACAAATGTTTGTGCATGTTATTCTAAGAGATTGTTTTTGTTGCACTGTAAAAAGTGCAACTTGTTTTACTAGCATATTATTCTATGTCTATATGACATAGATATTTAATTATAAATTGGCATCATCCCAATAACAAAACAATTTCACCTTGAAATTTCATGTCAAAATAAAATCGTAATTCATGTCGACTTGACAACCATCTCAGCCCCTCCCAGCAATTTAGTAAAGCTACAGCTTCCAAGTTATATCCTGGATGCCTTTGTGAATTGTAAACTCACAGTTTCATCATGAGAGAGGAAAAAAATGCAATAGATATGAAGACCCGTGATAGCACAGACTTTTTGAGCTCCACAGTTTACAAAACTGAAAAGTTTGATTCAGGATTCATGTCTTTTAAAAATTACCTGAAGAAGTTAGGATCGCTAACAAGTCTAATTCAACCAAACTACACTGCAAAAACTGAAGTCTAAGTGAGTCATTGTGTTGTATGTTCAGGAAAAAATTCTCTTTTTAGACTTAATACGAGCCACGTTAACCTGACCAATCTATAAAAGTGTCTTATTTCTTATTATTCAAAGACAGCTGCCTTGAACATAAAACTTCAAGGCAGCTCAAATGTTTACGTTGATACAATAAGTTACATGTAACAGTGTGCTTTTCTAACTTTTGAACACTTTCATGTTGGCAATCTTATGCGAAATGATACCTGTTGATTAAACAAATGAACACTAAAACTGATATATTCTCTATCTTCCCCTCCTCCTTAAGACTTGGTGCATTATTTCACCATGGAGCACTCCACCTCTATGAACCTGTCTGTGGTGGACGGAGACGATGTTGAGGACCACCACCCTCTCCTCCCACAGAGGATACTACCTGTTCCTCAACCCTGCTCCCCACAATGTGGCATTCATCAAAACCTCCAAACACCCATCAACCAGACGATATGGCTCGACAGAACGCAGGCCATGGCCACCACACCTCTGTACAACGGCCACCTGTACGTCACGTGTTCCCCTCACTCCAGCAAGCGAGGAGACAGAGGAAAAGAGAAGAAAAGAGCAGGAAAGAGTAAACTGAATCAGCACAACCACAAGTGTAAGGGCAGAAACACAGGAGCTGTGATAATGCAGGAGAACGTCACTTCGTTTACAGGCATCTCCCTGTCTCCCTGTGGGTCGCCGTTTAAAGAAATCTGCAGGTCACACCTGGAAATAAAAGACGAGGGCAGAGGCCGCCGCAAATCAGGCAATATTTCTTTAGAGATGCATGATTGGCAGACTCTCCCAGAGATTATCATCACCAACAAAGACGATGAGCTTCAGCCTCTGGACGAGACGGCCCAGTATCACCAGGACCAGCAGGAGGCTAAAGGCCTTCTGCCCAGAGCGGAGAGGCCTAGAGCAGAAAGCCCCAGCCCCCCACCCAGCCCAAATCACATTAAGGACAGTAAGGAGAAGATACATAACATCGGCTGGAGGCTGCTGCACAGGAGGGGTCTGTTTTTGAAGAGGCAGCGGCTGAACGATTGCGCTCTGGCTGTGGGGGTTTTTGGGATGTTGATGATGGTGATGGAGACAGAGCTGTCCTGGAGCGTTTACAGTAAGGTCAGAAAGGGGGTCTGAGATAGTGAAACACCTTTACAGAAATGTAGAAGTGTAGTGTAGACATTAACCCTTCACTATTTCCTGGAATATGCTCACCACTTCCATAAGATCATCGTTATTCTTACATCATTCGAGTGGATCATCTGTATGTGTGTGTGTGTGATTATAAGGTTACATGAGATGGTTGATGTCATAATAAATGCTGAGAATCATGTTTGTGTGGTTTTGTGTCACAGAGCTCCGTCTACTCCCTGGCGTTCAAGTCAGTCATCAGTTTGTCCACCATCATCTTGCTGGGCCTCATCATCGCGTACCACTACTGTGAGGTGCAGGTAATTTAACTCTCATAAAGTCCTCTGTGGAAATCTCACAGATTAAGTTTCTTTTGAGTCTTTGGCTTTGAAGTGACTCAACGGGGAGCTAGAAATGGTGCCACTGAAGGGAGGAAAGCTCTCTGGATCAGTGGATGGAAATCTTTTAGTCTTCTGCCTGGTTAATAAAAAATCAGGGTAGCATGAGCAGTTCAGCCCAAGAGATGTTTTCCTCTCCAGCTGTTTTATTTGAAAGGTTTTGGAGGGACAGAAATGAAAAGAATATTCTAAAACAAGCACTAAATTCACTTCCTCACTGTAGCATTTTCTACTCTTTGTGGGTTTCACAAGTATTCAAATCAAACTGTCTTTGATAAGACGCTTTCCTCATCCTTGTTGAAACATGACTGGAACCAGTCCCAATGTGTAACCCGACCACGAACAGTCAAGCTGGGGATTCAGCTGCTGTGATACGAGCACAGGCTGTTGTAGCTACAAATCTGTGAGCATAGTTTTAAGAGGCAGCTTTGATTCTAATAACTTACTTTATGAGTTTTCTCGATTGGCGTATTTCTTTCATAACAGCGCACAAGCAAATTTCAGCAACATTTGCATTGGCAGCACCTACTGTCCATACTCGTCCATGCAGTTCA
This sequence comes from Thalassoma bifasciatum, assembly GCA_008086565.1. Classification (NCBI taxonomy): domain Eukaryota; kingdom Metazoa; phylum Chordata; class Actinopteri; order Labriformes; family Labridae; genus Thalassoma; species Thalassoma bifasciatum. Next base: position 201,553 of record RPOG01000212.1, read on the forward strand.
GCCTTTTTATCATTTTGTGCCCTAAGTGTGAAAATGCTCTTGACATCAGGCCTCATTTTTGGTTTTTGCCCTCACAGTGCTTTTAGCAAGATGTCGCCCGACCTCAAGCAGTGACACGTTGTCAATTTTACTTTTCTAAAGCTCAACTCAACTCAAACTTTTTTATTGAGTATGTTCAAAAGAACCAGAATGGACAAAAATATTGTAAAGGTCAAAGGCAGCACAAATGTCACATACTACAAGATACAGCACTAAGATACTTAAAACAATCAAATATGTAATAAAACAAGACAAAATAAAGATTATTCAATTAAGCCTCATGTCCACTGAACCTTGATTAAAAGCCATGGAGAACAGGTGGGTCTTTGGAGATGATTTAAAGAACCTAAACAGATCACCTACCAATCAAAATCAAAAACTTTCTAAACAACATTGGCAGAGGTCTGCTCAAAGGAAAAACTAACTACTCTTTTATTGGACCATTTGACCATTAACATCCTGTTGATAAAATGCTGCTTATGGAAACAGGCCCTTACACTCTCTCAGCACTCTTTTGCACAGATGGTGGACAACACCTAATATTTAACACCATAAGTGTAAGTGTCTAAAATTAAGTTCTACATTTTATTTCAACAGCGGCTATATTGAGATTATGTGAATTTGTCTCTCTAAAATCGTTGTCAGTAGCCCACTGGTCAATTTAACAATGTCATGCTTTTAAATGAAGTCACTCATCTTGCTTTATCGACCTCTTTTTCACCTCTTTATAGCTCTACGTTCATGACATCGGAGCAGAAGACTGGCGGATTGCAATGACAACCGAGCGTGTGGCCCTCATCGCCCTGGAGCTGGCAGTGGTCGCCATCCACCCCTACCCAGTGGGTTTGATGGCGTACTTTGAACAGACTCTCCGCCACATCACGCCGCGCCTGTCGCTCTCAGAGACGGAGCTGGAGATCGTGCTGGCCCTGCCCATGTTCCTGCGGCTCTACCTGCTCGGCCGTGCCATGATGCTGCACAGTCGCCTCTTCACGGACACAGCTTCACGCAGCATTGGAGCACTCAACAAGGTGGGAGGTCACCTTACAAAGTCTGACTTTTTCATTTGACAGGTTGGGCAGAGGAGTGTTGAGATCATTCAGCACTTTTTTTAAAGATGAGTGAAGTGTAAGCGTCTAAGTCAGTCAGTTTCAGGCAGTGATTTTAGCCTGACTTCTTCAACAAACATTTCATCCTCATCTGTTTATGTTTCGTTGTCTAGGTGGGCCGAGAGTTCTGTAAAGGTGTGACACTTGAGGTGTGACTATCACAGTTTTGCTCTCTGATTCCCAGTGGTTTCGCATGCTGATTATGTCCCTCTGCTGGCTCTCCTCTGCTTGTCTGCTTTCTTTTCCACAGTTGATAATATCCGTGCGGCTAATCCCTTCCCCTATGAACACTATTTAAGAGTGACAAAAATGACCTTTGCCTCCCTGCTGCAATGCCAAACCTACTGTCCATGTATCAAGCCAGATTGAGAACGAGTTTTCTTATCCCTTATGTCCTCTATTTTATATAATCATAATCTGGCAGGTGCTATCCTAAATATACCAGCTGAGCAGGCCCTGACTGTTTCTATTGTGCCATAAATGCGCCGTTTTTCTTATCTTTAGATTCACTTCAACACCCGGTTTGTGGGGAAAACACTGATGACCACGTACCCCGGGACAGTGCTGATGATTTTCAGCGTCTCTCTGTGGATTGTGGCAGCGTGGGGCTTACATGTGTGTGAACGGTATGTGATCATATGTAAAACTAATGATGAATCTGTGAGGCTCCAGGTTTATGAACATGGGACATTATTGCTGTTTTTCAACCTTGGGATCGAGGCCTCATGACCCAAGTAAGGTTGCAATAGTAATAGCAACAATAAAAAACGTACGTTTGAAGCAAAGAAATTCAAATCTGGGCTTTAAAAGAGAAAAATCATAAAGAATTTAAAGCTACAAACAGAATTTATCTGAGTATATTAGCAGCACAGTAGCTTGAAAGACAAATTAACTGTCAGAACAAGCTATTATGCTTATCTTGTACTTAAAACTCCTTAGAGAATCGTTAGCTGATTATAAAACAGACTGAAGCTCTTGGCTCTAACACAAACTTCAGCTGAAAATAATGACCCTATAGAAAAAAAGGGACCATTTTTAAAGAACCATATTCGGATGTAGGGGGTAGGTGTCAGATCAGATGATTCAAAGCACACTGCAGAATTTGCCTTTATTGAATATTTATCATCATTTATGAGTAAAAAGAATAATATTAACAATACTAAAACACTGAAACGTACCTGTTGGCCCACAGGTGGTGCCAAAAATGACACACCTAAAATTCCTCACAGTTGTTTTATTTCATGGGTTTGTGTATTTTTTGAACATTAATTCTACTGCACCCCCTTTTTATAAATGTTTTAGATGTTTTTTGTTGTTTCTGCCTCAACAAACCACATCAAGGAGTAAACATGTCCTTCTTTTTTACTTCTACAGACATCACAACTACAGAGATTTGAGCAGTAACTACATGGAGGCTCTGTGGATGGTCTCCGTCACCTTCCTCTCAATCGGTTATGGAGACGTGGTGCCTCACACTTACTGCGGCCGCAGCATCTGCCTCCTCACTGGGATCATGGTGAGACACAGAGGTGTTACTTATCGTTGTTTTCTGAGGCAGAATTTTGACTGATGATGTCTGATTGTGACTCGCACAGGGCGCCGGCTGCACCGTCCTGGTGGTGGCGGTTGTTGCCAGGAAACTTGAGCTGACCAGAGCAGAGAAGCACGTTCACAACTTCATGATGGACTCACACATCACAAAGAGGGTGAATACAAATATCTCACTCAGAGTTTTTTACAGAATAACAATGCAGCAGCACTTGGTTACTAATTGTTTCCAGGAAAAAAGAAAGCTAATCAGAGAAATTCATACCACTATGTGAGCAAATTTCTTCTACTTCAACAAAAAAGTTCACCCAGTTTTACTACTTTATGTCCCTGTTGTTCATCACGGGCAGTAAATAACTTTTATCTCCAGATTATGTGTATAAGCATAAAATAAGTCTGTCTGGATGATTTTCTACATCCCTTCACTAGATAAAAATTGCAGCAGCAAATGTGCTGAGAGAGACTTGGCTGATCTACAAACACACTAAGCTGTCAAGAGAAAGAGACCACACCAGAGTCCGCATGCACCAGAGGAAGCTGCTGCTGGCCATCCACCAGTAAGACACTCAGCTCTCTTATAAAGATGTTTGTGCACAAGGCAGAGTGCTAAGAGACAGTTTCTCACTTCACTTCTTAATTTTCATGCTGTAATCAGAAAAATCTGTTCAGTAATCAAGGTTTAATATCAGAATTATAAGCACAAGTACTTAATGTAACATCCCAAAGGAAGAAGTATAATATAATTTAAATGATCCACTGAAACTTCAAATTTTGTCCATGATTTCCAAAAAGAGGGCCAATTTTGGATTTGTCAGACCACAGGACAGTTATACTACTTTGCCTCAGTCCGCCTTAGTTCAACTCAGGCCATGTTTGTCATCATGTTTACACATGGTTTTCTCGTGCTAACCTTTCTTTGAGGATGCAGTGAAAACCTTTTACACACAATGTTTACATATGCACAAACTTTCACTACAGTGTAAAGTCTGTTTTTAAGGCCTGCAAATAACACTCATCCTGTTTTGGTTTTCAGTTTTGTTGCTTTTGTTCAGTTGTCTCTAGATTCTCTTGACAATCTTAAGATTTTAAGATGTTATCCCTAATTTTGTTGTCATTTACGCTGAAGAGCTTTATTTTCCTCTCTCAGTTTCTCGCAGAGGGGTAAAAGTCTTCCCATCTTTACTTGTACAAGAATCATCTTCTCTGGTTTGCCCTGTTTAAACCCAGTTTTGTTTCTAACCTTTGTAAACTCTAAATATAAAGTAATTTTGTCTTTTACTTGGAACAAATCTATCACATTCAAGCACGCTACAAGAACTGACATCTAAACTAGTGGTTAGATCTTCATCTAAGTAAAAACGTTCTGATTAAACTTAAAGTGACAGTGCGGGGATTCTGTACATAGTGGACTGCAGCAACCCCTTTGGTTGCAGGACTTGCGTAAACTGTCGTGATGACATGACTTGTGTAATTGTTTTTAAGTATTACAGTAGAACAGATCTTCTTTTTAACAGTACTCTTCTTTGTTCAAGACAGCTTTTCACTGGGTACTGTAGTTTGAAACTTGACAACAGGCAAACTTTGTAAGTTTGTACTATAGTTTAGTAGCCAGGTATATTTGGTGCTACTCACGGCCTGGTGCTCTGACGCGTATTAGTAACATGTAACACACCAAATCCTGGTCATGTCCTACCAGTGCTCATCTACCAAGCAGAACTAATGTAACCACGCCATGCCATTGATCTACAGACTCAGGTTTGAACAGACCACCTTTGCTGTCAGTCAAGCTACAGTGTCCACCATTACGGCTCAATAAAGGGCATGGCGTTGTCATGGAGACTTGACTTTCTGTTAATCAATCTGGTCCAGTTGATCCCAAATGGAAAGCTACAAATTAACATTTATAAATAAGCTCTTTCATGTATCTGGGTATCTAGATATGAAGCTTTTGGAGATCATTTAGAAACTCCTCACAGTCCCTTTAATATGTGCCACATTCACTCGTTCATAAAATGTCTTATTTCAATATATAGAAGCCAAAAAATTATGCCTAAATTGCCCGTAAATAGTAAAAATGATCTGCCAATGGGATCAGAAAGATGTCAAGTTAAGTAAACAAGTACATTTGTATCCTATTGGGAGATTTATTTTAATATTTTTGTACTGAAAGCAACACAAACACTTGCCCAGCTCTCAGGTTTTGCAGTGCAAAGATCAGGTCAGGTCAGGACCTTCTTGTACTCGACGGCAACCATTGTTTCTGGAATTCCTTAAACGGGGGAGGGGTGAGCAAAGGGAGGGTTTCAGCCCAGAGCCTCATCACTGTTTACATTCCTCTTTCTCATGAACTCTGTATTTACAGTGTACATATTGCAACTGTTATATGAACTACACTCAAAATTATCAACATGTTTTCAAACACTGTTTACATATTTTGATTTGTGTTAGGGGGAGAGGTTTTTGACTACAGAGGATGTATTGATTTGTTTTAAAGCTGTTAGTGCTTCTTCATTTGCACTGTGCAATCCATTGTGGGGATTTGGGTTCATGGACAAGCTTCATTTTGGTTTTATCTGTTAGAAACCATGGAAAATTGGTCAGTTAAAATTAGAAAATGAGCTTCTCTCTTTTTCATTGTGCTTTAAGGCAGCAAATTAAACCGTTAATAGTGTAATGTGTTTCAGGGTCATTTTTTATTTTAATCCACAGGCTTCGGCGGATGAAGATGGAAAAGCGAACGCTTGCAGATCAAGCCAACACTCTTGTTGACCTCTGCAAAGTGAGAGAGGCAAGTAAACGCATCATTTAACACCACATTCTGTCAACTGTTCAACAAATAGCGTCTACAATTCCCTGATGCCTCTTTTTGTCTTTTTATCCACACACCAACACGCAGATGCAGACCCTGATGTACGACGTGCTGTACGAGGTGCAGGGCTGCAGAGGAGAGTTAGACGCTCACATCCTCAGCCTGGAGAAACACGTGGAGGAGCTGAGGGACGGATTCAGGAGCCTGATGCCGCTCCTGTCCAGCACTCTGTCCACGCAGAACTCCTCCATTAGACACCTGCTCAGGGAGCGGGAGACGAAGACAGAGGCCGCTGCTGCTGCTGCCAGTGTGGATAGATAAAGGGGGGAGGAGGAGGGTGAAATAAGATTCTCAGGAAGAGGAATCTGTTTGAAATGCAGTAAAACTTATCATATGGGACATTTTCTTACATGAGTAGAGTATGGGAGCTGTATTCATGCATTTAAATGTAGTTAGAACCATTTTCCGTACCTAAAGAACCATCAATTCAGTGAGGAAATCCATCGTTTGACGGTAGAAGGAAAGTAGGAACTGCTCAGTGGAGGAAATGTGACTGATTTTCAACATATATATCCAAAAATTGAAAATCTGATTTGTTGATTTTATCTTGAATTGAGCTCATACACTGATGGTATCTTGTAAGTTTCTCAAGCTTAAATCAGTCGATCATAATTCAAGAGATAATCCACTTCTATTTTGCAAGTAATCTTAATTACACTCTGAGACACAATCTCGATCTAGTCATGAGACTGTAAGTAGGTCTGGGATGACTGTTCCTTCTCCTCTCTACCTACAACTTATAAAACAAACCATTTCCAGTAATGTTGTGACACTAACATGAATTTGTGGTTCGACTTTTAAATGTAGCACCACGCCACAGTGATGATTAGTTACTTGTGTTTCATAATAAAATCATCTGACCACTTTGTTTGTGTATGTATGTCTAAAATATTTTGCCAGAATACAAGAATTGTACAACATATAGACCCACACGCAGCTTATTTAGCCAAAACAATATTTATTAAGAGAGACAGGGTTGGAGGGTGGAGTTACAGCATCGTCTTATCCGCCGACATCAACAGTGCAAATCCATCTGCTGTCCTGTTCGCCTTCAAGGTCCCGTCTCAGATCAGATCACCATACCGAGGTCAGAAGAAGACGCTGATATCAACCGGTCCATCCCCTCCTCTCCCCTTCAGCTCCGGGGGAGGGCAGCTAATGCTGCTTCCTCCTGAATGAGCACCCTGCAAGAGGAGACAATGACGTTAGAGAGCTGCTGACAAAAGATGAGGCTTACAGTACAGAAATACCCCCAGCACAGCACACAGCTATTGTCCTACACACTGCTGATACATGAGGCATTGTCCTCCTCATGTGGGAGTGGTTCAACATCTCTTACACCGACAATAATTATCAGGGAAAGGTGTGGGATCTGACAAATATGATCGTGAAATGAACATAAATGTTCTCAGCCTTCGAAAGGGGGGAGCCAGTGGTCTAGCTCAACCCTTCTGCAAACCGAGGTCAATCTGGCACTGGAATGAGATTGGAAGACCACGAAAAAGGAAATCCAGTCACTTGGCAGTGCGGCAAGTAAATCAAATTTGTCACTTTAAGGACAAATTGTAACCATCTGGGTAACAAGTTGTGCAAAATAAACAGTATAAACAAGGATTCATTAAGTCTGTTGGGGTTAGTATTCCTCAGAACATAAGAGAGCTTACTTTCAAAGAAGTAGCACAGAATCTAAATTCATGTAAGACCCAGCATTGTGATATTACAACATCACTTTTCATGTGGTAAAGCATCTGCAAAATGAAAACTAAAACTGCTTTTTACTAAAAGACCATATTTACATGGTCTGTGGGTCCTATTGTTCAAGCCTGCAAAGCTGTTGGATGGTAAACAAGTTAATAGATCAGGGCACAAACTTGTGCAACTTGCAAAATTTTTCTCTATATTTGAGTCTTACAGGGTTAAATCAGACAGAAAATTGACACACACAATGTGAGCATCAGCTTGTAAGAGAAACTTATGTATGTTGTTCCAATGCCATCAGAAGGGCAACAAAAGAGAAACATAACATCTTTATCTTTGTATAATTTGACTGCTCCAACACCCTTGTTTTGATACCATTAAGTTAAAACTGATGTAAGTAAATACTGACCCTCTGTGAGACGTGCTTTGCCTCCAGTGGGCTGACACAGGACTGTGGAACAGCCAACACACAGCACTACTGTCTGAGCGTGGCTGAACACTGTCGTGATCTTGTAGCATCCTGAGGGAAAACAAAAGGATTCATGTAAACACTAAGAAAGACTTGTTTGGAGAGCGATACTTGCAGATGTAGCTTTGTACAGTAAAATAAAAGTACCTGGACACTTCACATCCATGAAGTAAGAGTTAGGACTCTGGACTAGACGCTTCTTCTTGTGCCTCCTCTTTTCCTCCTCGGGGGATGGGTGCAACAAGTCCTTTGCGAGCTGAGAGAAGATGAGGAAATGAAGACATGAATATTGAGACAAAGATCGATGAATTCAGACGATAGAGTCAAATTACGCATATGACACTACGACGAAAACAACACTTTAAAGTGGATAGTTTTAATCTTCTTTTGTGCAAAACAGCTGACTCCAGCTTTTTGTTTAGCATCGTCGACTTCTTATCAGCTCTTTTCTTCCTGAGTTCAGGCTCTTCGACAGGCCTGCATTTTTGGATTAGGTAACTACGCATTTCGTCAACCGTGGGTGGATTTTAGCGTAAATGTGACCCGATTGTGAAGTTGTCTGCCTTTAGTTTTAAGAAATGATAGAAGAAAATGCTTGAATATTGTATCGACTCTTCGTGGCGGCTCCATCAGATCCGTCGTTCAACTGGCTCCATGTTTGCGATGTGTGCGCAGCCATCTTGTGTCACAACGCGCTCGCAATGCGCTCAAATGTGAGTTAAAATGTTTAAAATTGAGCCGAAAAATCAACTAAATCCACCAACGGCTGTAACAAGCTGAATCGCTCGTTTCTAATAAAAACATAGAGCTGTGTGATGTTTCTAACAGACTCGATTAAAAGGTAAAACCGTCATTAGACAAAGGCCTCTGGATACTCACTGGCATGTTGGCGAGGAAATAGCCGCTGCCGAAAAGGAGGCTTCACCGGAAGCAGGGGGTTCATATCGGTTGTTCCTTTGAGTAAGAGCCGGATGTGACGAATGTTACACACACCGGCGGCCATTTTTGTGAGGTCCAGAGTCCACCGTGCACGGTGCTCACGTGGACTGTAAAAAACAAAAACTTTTTATCTTTTTATTTAACAAATATTATATTATATTATATTTTATCATATTATATTTTATCATATTATATTATTATTATTTAAAACATCCATTGATGGGATAACCTAGTTATTCAGTATATTCTGGTATTCCAACGACCTTAATGGTTCGGCACATATTGTTGCTGAATCTAAAGCTGAGCAACACCCAAACCCCAGATCATAGCACTGCCCATAAGTATGTACTTGGCATGCTGGGTGCCTCACTTCATCTGCCTCTCTTCTTACCCTGATGTGCCCATCACTTAGAACAGGGTAAATCTGGACTTACTAGGCCACATGACCTTCTTCCATTCCTCCAAAGTCCAATATTTATGCTCCATGGCGAACTGAAGCCTTTTTTATAGTTTGTGGTTTTCTCAAGGCCACACAGCTGTTCAATTCCTCCTAGTTCCCTTTGCATCGTGCATGTGGAAAATGCTTATTTTCACTGGTAAACATACTTCTGAGTTCTACTTTCATTAAGGATTTTTTTTCCCGACCACATTTCCTCCTGGAGGACAATGGTTCCTACCATCCTTCTAGTTTTTACTGATGCATTGTACAGTTTTTAACCTGAGTTTATTTTTTTTGGTCTATGTTTCTTGTGTTGGTTTCCCATTATTTTTCCCAACTCTTTATTTGCCTTACAGTGTGTTCACCTCTCTCTGTGAACTCACATGATGTGTCAGGGGCTCTAAAGAACATTGTTTGGCACCATGCTATAAAAAACAACCTGCCTTGTTTTTTCATTGTATTTATTAAGATTTTATTACAATTAAAAACAAACAAACAAACAAAAAAAACACATTTGTTTTTATAAAGAAAACAAAGATTTTGGCATTGTATAGCCTTTTTTTTCTTTCCAAAAATCTATCTCGGAAAGAGATTGTTTTATATCCAGGACCTTCTTATTTTTGGATCAATATAATAATTGTTTTATAACCTCCATCCCATTTATTTTCTTTAGTTATATAGAAGCAAAGAAAAAAAGAATTGATTTTGCATTGAATTTATCACAAGTGAGACTTTTTCTTCCTATCATGCTCCTTAGGTATAAAAATTTTCAATGTAAGAGATGGGGCACTGTCAGGATATTTCTGTAGAACTTTACTTTCATTATTCAACTGGAGCCAATATTAAGCTTCAGTAGCCTGGACATGAAAAATGAGTTGGATACCTCCAAAGGTCATGGTCATTTAAATATGAAATTCCCTCTTTGTGCCGCTGCTCTTTTACTCATGTGTTGCTAAGACACAAAGATTAAGTACTAGGAATAACCTTCACACTGAGAGGAAAGTAATACAGACACACAGGTTAAGAAATTTTGAAAAACTGGTTAAGTTTGTCATAAATATATAAAGATTGGCTGACAGCTTTGAAATACCTGTGATTAATGTGTTTAATATCAATACAATGCTCTGAATTCACACTGATCTGTGAGCAGGGCTGCAATGATTAATATAGTCTCAATCTCAGGTGCTACCATTTAAATGTACTTTTTATAGTGTTGCATGAACTGGGGAGATCTGTCTCCTGAACACTACGCCCCTTGTTCCTCCTCTTCTTGATGCTCAGAGTTGCTTTTTTCAAGCGGATCGACAAGTTTCATCAGTTCCAGTATCTTGACATAAGACTCACAATCTGATGGGAAGCTGTTTCTCTGAAAGACATGACCAAACAGTGGTGTGTTTATGGTTGAAAGTAAATGCACAAAGTTGTTTTAAAAAAGGATTATCATGAAAAATATTTCAGGTGTACTGACTTGCAGGCAGAGATGGAGCAGGCCTTCATCTCCTGCTTCACTCTGCATTTGAAGAGATTTTAAAAACAGAGGCAGCGACTTCTCTGTTATTCTGTTCCCTGCACAAAAACAATAAAATAATCTTGACTTTTGAATCTTTGTTGTATGAAAATTAGTAAAAAAATGCTAATTACTACACACTGTGTGGCACAAAGGAAAAATTGGATTTTGTAAATGTGTTGGCATGAAACAACAAATTTACATAATTCTAGTCTATATATTTTTTGTCATAACTAAAATTCAAAGATTGTTACACAACCTTGTGTAAATGTAAAGAAAAGAGTGAAGTAATGTAACCCAAAAATGTTGACTTGTTCTAAAAAGCCATAGAAACTGTGACAAAAATCACTTTAGCTACTGCACCTGTTATATATGCTAAAATTTGAGTAAAAAGGAAAAACATCTCTGTCACTGTTTATGGAGTAAACGTAAAAGAAGTAAACAAAGTGAAGATTTTTTTATAAAGTCACAGCAGTATGTATTAAAAGTACAATGTACACCCCTCTGTAATCAAGCTCAGATGACCTCAAATAAATATAAAACTAAGTTGCGTCATGACAAAAGTACCTAAAGATGGTATTTGAGTTGACATATGGTAACAACCCACCACCAGCAGACACTCACCTGCTAGATTAAGAGAGATGAGAGTTGTGTTTCCAGGCAGAATAAGCTCTCCATCTTTGCACTGCACTGATTGGTCCAGCAGAGGGTTCACTGTCTCGTCTGCCTGCTGAGGGAGGAGCAGGAGAGACATAAAGGACTAGAATAATCAAGGCTATCATGGTAAAAACATGAAATTGTATGATACAAACCTCCGTCAGGCTAGCACTGGACTGTTCCTGCAAAACAAAACCAGAAAAGCAGCATAATTATTGTTCACTTACAGTGAACTGAAGGTTTATATATTAAGAGTATACACAGATAGAGAGTGCATGCTTCTGGTACCTCCTGTGCAGTTGCTGGTTTCTCTTTGCCCCCAGGCTTGCTGCCTTTACTTTGAGGCATCTTTACATCAGAAGCTAAAAGTTTGAAAGGGACAAAAGATATATGAAACTTCTTGAAAACTGGTGAGGGTGCTTGTGTGACTGCAAATTTTTAACCCCTTTTATGACCACAAATTTCATGCAAACTACGAGGGGAGTATTTCATTTAAAAAGTGGTAGGGGCAGAATATGTTCTAGAAAATTCACCACACACAAGCGAATGGTTGCATTTTATCATTGGACCAACAACCAACTTTGGAAAAGTCTGGGGCAGTTTTAAAGCAAATTTAAAAAAAATTCAAGAGTAAATAAATTTAAAATAGTGCTGATGGAAGTTTAAAAACAACTGTACATTCTGTGGTTACATTTTTTGATAGGCTTGGGACTCTCTTTGGAAGCCACTGGTTTCTCGCCTTTCTTGCCTGTCTCCTGAAAGAAAACAACAGATACTTCTTGAGTTTCATGATAAATTCATTTCAGTTTCTTATTTTACTTTCTCTTCGGTAAAAGTCACCTTCTTTTTCCCTTTGCTGCTGCTCAGCGAAGAGCTGCTGGCTACTGATAGAAGCTGATCTGCAGGTGATCTGTCAGGATCAACTGCAAAAGACGACTGTGCTCTCTCCAACAACAGCTTCCTCCTCTCCACAACTTCTTCATGGGTTAATGCAAACTCCCTTAATGTCTATAAATGTCCAAGTCAAGGGATGGAGGATGAGATAAAAGGATATATCACAGAATGAAATTTAAAACAACTCAACCATCCAATTAGATGCACTATCTCCCAGATTTGAGTAAATAAAGTAAAAGGATACTGCAGCCAGATGGGCCGCTCCTGCATCTCCAATCTGATTGTTGGACAGTGAGAGGAAAAGCAGAGCACGGTTCAAACGCAGACCCTGAGAGACAGACAACACATCAATATTCATGACAGGAACATGGAGTGCAATGAGGAGGCACACATGGAATCAGTTTTTCTTTTGCTATACCTAACCTTTGCAATATATTCTGCGCCTGCATCGCTGATAGAATTAAAAGAAAGATTTAGTGACTGGAGGTTTTTGTTGGCAGATGTGGTTGTTGAGAGAGCTGACCCAATCAGGCGAGCGCCTTCGTTTCCTATGCGGTTATTTCTCAGGGACAAGTGAGTCAGACTGGAACAAAAAGAAGAGCAGAAAGATTAGTGGAATGAGTGTGGTGTATTTCTGTAACTGAATAAAATGTAAACAAAGAATGGAGAAGTTGGTTGTGTTATATTGTGTGCTTGTGTCTATTTTTGTGTGTGCATCTGTTTATGTGTTGGCGTTTCTTTTTTTTTTTGTAGGTGTGCTCTCTAATTCTGTTTTCTATCTTTTATGATATCAGAAAACTTTAATGTCTGGTCTTCTAAGGCAGGTACTGATTATTAGTTTTCAAGGAGGCTGATATCTGATACTTGGAGTCAATATTTATTTGCAGTAAAAGTGAAAATACTGGCATCAATATTTTGAATAATACAAACTTATACACCTAACTTTGTTTAACTGCCTATAAGCATTTTAAGTAAAGGGACAATGAGATATTTCTAAATGATCTTGAAAAAGTCTCATCTCTGGATATAGGCCTGATTGTAATCAACAACTTAGAATGAGTTTATCAGCGCCAAAAAGGTTATTTCTAAAACCTATTTCTCCGCTTTCCTACCAGGTCAAGCAGGCCTAAATTGTTTTATGGCACTTCAAAGTCTCTATGACAGCATCAGCAGGCTTAACAGCCAAAATAACTCAGCTTTAAAATGATCTGTCATAGGTTGATTAATAGTTTTTAAAAAAGGGGCTGATGTAGATGTGCGCCAAAATGCCAATATCAGTGCTAATTGTCAGCTTGGACCAATTATCGGTGTATCCCCAGTCAGGTACTATGGGAATAATTTGAGCTTACAGCTGAAGGACTCACACACTGTCTTCAGACATCAGGAGGTGGTAGCTTCGCTCTGGAAGAGGGTTGCCCTCCAACGCCACATATCTGACACAAAAATGTGAAGCTTTTAGTTTTTTTAAATCTTTTTTTTTCACATCTTCAACAAACTCACAACATTAATGACTGCAGAATCCTCTCACCTGAGGTTGGTGCACAGTGGTATTGTGTCCATAAGAGAGGTTACTGTTCTATCTGTCAGCCCCGCCTGCCAAAACCTGCAGCAAAGAGTGTGAGATGTTAGAAACAAACAAGGACAAAACTGTATTTGCTCTCTGTAACACCTCACAGCAGAGCTTTTACTTACTGAAGGCTCTGTAGTTTACCCAAGGATGGAAGTATCCTCTGTAGCACTCGGGTCATCTGCTCATCTGCCTTCCATCCTGTGTATTCAAACAAGTCACTTACTGTCACACACAACCTCAGCATTTCATACTACAGAAAGTCAAATCGGACCACTATGAGGCATTCTCTCCTTACCTGAGATCTTCAGGCTTTTGGCACTAAAGGGATCGTCACTCTCCAGCTCTACTTGGAGGTGTGGCTTTGACCAGAGAGCATCATTCTGTGACTCCCTAACTCCTGGTCGCAGACAAGGGGCAATCATCGAAAGAAATGAGGTTAAGATCACCAACTCCTCTATTTATGCTGTCTGATTTCACCAGTGCCACATGCTTTGTCAGTGATGCTTGCTCTGCTCTGTACCCCTGCCATTGGCTACTACAGAATAAAGTGAAGGTTCTGGAGTGACCATCTCAGTCTCCTGACCTAAATATCACTGAGCCACTCTGGGGAGATCTCAAACATGCAAGACCAAGAATTTACAGGAACTTGGGGGTTTTTGTCAAAAAGAATGGGCAGCTTTACCATCTGAGAAAATAAAAACCCTTCATCTACAAAAGACTCCAAGCTGTCATTAAAGGGGGCAATACAGGGTATTCAGAACTGGGGTATGTAAAGACGAAAAAGTGGATTTGACTGAACAGTTGTCTTAATACACGTCAGATTTGAAGGTTGAGAAGCAGCTTTCCTTTACCCATGTCTGCTCCTTCTGTTTCAGTGTTGGGTGAGCTTTGTTGCCTGGCGCTGACAGCAGGGATGTCCTTTATGTCCAGAAGAGCACAAAGCTGGGGGAAGTCAATCTCCACATTGCCTGAGCACTGATAGTCATCTGTAGGATGGTAGGGTTTTAAGTATTGGCTGTACTTATCTTATCTGTTTGTGCAAGAAGCCTGATGATGTTACTTACCAAAGGTCTGAGCAGGCATTTTTTCATTTGGAGCTTGTCCTAGAAAACAAAAGATAGGCCTGGGATCATACACAAGTTAAAAAGCTGGTGAAAAAAAAGTTGGTGCCTTAGAATCGTTCCTGAAATATAAAGAGAACCTAAAATAATTTTTAAAAGCAGTTCCCTGTAGTTTGAATTGAGTTGAAATATGGTTGAAATGATAGGCTACTAATAACAAGTCTGACATTGACACACATGAGAGTATAAAGTCGTGTATCGCAGTTCGTGATGGACATATTGAAATGTTAAGTCGACGTTGAGGATGAGAATTATGCCAGTTGGTACCTCATTTCTTCGTAAAAGACTTTTTTCACGAACCTGTATTTTTCGATGCTTCCTCCTCAGCATTTGCCTTTTCTGCTTTCTCTCTTTGTTTTTTTCTAGACATTATTGCATGTGAACACCGAAATTTTTCAAGCGTCAAACAAACAGAGAGGAGAGATAATGATGTTGTGTATTGAGCTAAACTTCCGCCTCGACGCCGTTGAAGTTGCTATGGTTACTAACTGTTACTGAGTGCAAAGCTGTTAGCGAATTTTGGTTTATCTTTTCAACAGGGTATTACATTATATTCCCAATTTCTTGTAATTATTTAAGTTAACACATTTCTCAAGATAAACAGTCATTTAAGTTGACCTCGATTTCGATAACAGTGTTAAAAAACAAAGTTGTACGGTCCAACACTAACGGCCCAACTGAACGGTTGATGACGTACTATTTTCTTGTTGTTACCAAAGCTAACGGAAAGAGCAGACAGCATAACAATTTCAGCTATAAATGGCTGAGGTAAAGGTAGTTTTCATCTATAGTAGGTCGAATGTGGCCTAAAGAAGGTAATTATATGATTTTGCCGGTTTGTATTGTCTTTGTCTGGCTCAAGTGAGGTGCTGTCTTCGATTTCTAATTGACAGAAAACAAAACTTTGAGGAGCTTTAGCTAATTTGAGACAAATATCTGCTTAAAACTCTCTGTTCTTTACGTAAAGCTACCTTTATGGCTGGCTGCTCTGTTAAATTATAGTATATTAAAAGTAACATTTCTCAAGGTTCTTAAAAAGCACAATAAAATTAGGAACTATAAGTTGTGGCACACTTCAAAAGTACGTTGTCCATTTCTGCACCATGAGCATTACAGGTGTGGAAATTGCAGGAGACACAGTGAAAGGACTTCTGCTTACACTGAAAACTAGATGAAACATGACTTTAATTGAATTTATTTTGTCATCTGGTTCCATATATCGTGTTAGTTGAGAGCAAGACTTTTAGGTGACTTGAAATTATTGCTTTCAACTAACTCAATGTGATTAGATAATACATTTTAAGCCCCTTTTCCAGTTTTTTAATTGCCATTTGAAGCACTTTCACACTGCCAGTCAAATAAACCCATTCACACATCATTCACACACTAAACCACTTGAAGTATGACAATATAAACAGCATTCACAATAATGTAGTGCTTTTATTAAAAAAACAAACGAACAAAAAACAAATATAAAACAAAAAAGTAAAAACCAACAGCATTTTTCATGACTTAAGAATCATAATTACAAACTTTTAACGAGTGGAAGAAGTTTTTTTTGACAAACTGTACACATCACAAAATGTCCGCCAGTCTGCCATTTACAATGCTTGCATCTTATTTTGTGATTGTCTAAAAATAACTAAACAAATCACACAAAAACACACAAATACAAGTACAAGCATCATACAATGACTGCTATCACAAAACGGAACCATTTCCTATTTGAAAGAAAAAACAAAAAAATAACATGATATCGGGCTGACAGCTTTCATTTTGCTTCTTTCGCTGTTTAAAAATATCATAACATTTTTATGTTGGTTTGTTTTTTTAGTGTTCAACACTTTGCAGCAAAAAACAAGGAGTACATTTCTCCTTTAAAAGTTATATTATTAACCATATTCAGTGACAAAAGGTGTCGTTGCTGAGTCACTGCCATGTCCAGATGCCTTCTGTGTCCGTTTGACATTCTTCTCGTTCATGCAGTTCATAGATGAATTTCATTTATAGGCAACAAAAACTCAGCTTAAGTTTTTATGTCGTCTGGACATTAAGGTGAGATTTTAAGGACATTAAAAAAATCAATTTCTTCCAAGCTTAAGTGTCTTCATAATAGTAATACAAATGGAAGAAATTAAAATATTATCATTATTATCATAATCATAATACATTTAGGGCTGAGTCCTGTACAGTACAATAATAAACAAAATCCATTTTCAAGATATTGCTTTTGGAGACACTCCTCAATGTAAAGTGTGTATATTTACAGAACTTGGCACTGTACAGCTTCCTGTTCCCCCTCTCTTTCTCTTTTCTTTCTCACCCTCTGTCAGTGTCTCATTTCGTCTCTTTTCTTCTCTGTCAGTTTATCTCAGCGGGACATTGCAGGCTGTCCCTTTTTAGCAGAGGCATTTAGGGGGGAAAAAAACAAGAAATCTCATCAAATATCACAATTTCTGTTTTAAAACATTCTGCATGGCAACGAGGAACATAGTCTAAGACAGAAAAAAGCATCTTACCCTCCAAATATACAGTAGACACCTCCCCCACCCCTCACCCGTCTCACAGAATATAAGAAAATATGACCATCACGATACATTTCATGTTAAGTATTGTTTTCCATAGTTTTCTTAAAACTGTTAATTGCCATCGAGCCCTTGATTTTTTTTTCATTTTTGTTTTTAAAAAGGTATATCTTCCAAGAAATCTGGTGGACACACAATAAGTGTGTACGCACACACTTGCACACAAGGCAGTCAGGAGAGCACGGCTGTGTAAGGCGTTACAGTTAAAGCCGGTGTCCCCCCTCCCCACCCTCGCATGCCTGATTTAGTTAAGCTGGTGAATCATGTTACTTCAGAAAAGAGGGGCGAAGCTGACTGCCTCACGAGGAAAAAGTAATAATTAAACCTCAACAAGACACTTTGACAGAAAGCGCATACTTATCTTCCCTCCCCTCCCTTTATTTTAAAAACAAACACACCCCGAAATCCTCTTCAGTTCCTACATGAGTTACTACGGTATAACAGGAAAGAAAAGATAATAGACTTTTTTTAACTCGATTTTTTTCAGACTGCATCATCCAATACTGTGAGAGTGTTAGTGTGTTTTCATTTAGATACATTACACAGAGCTTCACAATATCCATGGTACCAAAAGTGCAGTTCACCGCCCTCCTTCTCTTTTTCTAATGAGCAGCATCTGAGCACACTGCTCAACTTACATTTCTCCTATGCATTTCCCCCCACAGCTCATCTCATCTCATATATTTTGTCATTGCAGCTAGGTCCCACAAGGGGGAGCAGTTGTCCAGCATTCACATCCCCATTGACTGACCATTCCCTTCCCTATTTAGTACCTCTTGTTTTCGTTTCTGTCGCTTGCTAGTGGAATTCATCAACCCATGTCTGCCATAATCAACGCGTTTAAGTGCATGGGTTATTTCTCCTATGTTCATTTCAAAAACAGATTTTGCATCACACTACTTAAATAAGCACAAAAGGTCTGGGTCAGCTCTCTTCAAGTGCTCCTTGAGAACGCTTAAAAGCTGAAATTGCCATGGAGTCAGCGCTTCCAAACCCCTCCACCCTCTCAGAGATGAGATGACAGTCTTGGAAGAGGTAAACTGGAAGAGGCCCCCAGGGATGCATTGTGGTCCTTAATGGTCGGGTAACCAACAATGCTCGTTTCCCTTCTTGCTGTCTCTCCATTTTCTCCGTTGCCCCTCGCTCATAAAAGAGAAAAGCAGTGTGCTTTGACAGGCACGCGGCGACATTATTTTCTGCCCACGAAATCCCCGAATCCCAGCGTCCGTCGCCGTAGCCGCCGCCCTGCGCCCTCCTCCAGGAGATAAGTGACGTCTATGGCTGTTTGGAGAGAGCACAGATGAGAAGGAGGAGTTAGGAGCTTAGAGAGAAACAGCTGACAAAGAAGATATATCAAAGAGAGAGCAGAGGTAAAGGTGGTAAAAGCTTTTTTTTGATGTATTAAACTTTAAACTGTTGAAAAGGGAAACCTCTTTGAAGTGTTAGCAGCTCTGTAACACCTCCTAAAGAGTGTTTAGGAAACACTGGCAGCAAATGACAGTCTGTCTTTTTTAAGATGCTGCATGGTATTCACTTTAAAGGATGGTAATTGTTGTTGTATAAAGGTACTGTGAAGATATTCTCAAACTTTGTGGTAAAGAAATTCAAACTTACATTTTTAATAAACTCAACAAAAAAAGGAAAAATACACTAAAATTGCAGTTAACAGTGGTTTAATACACTTTTCAACTAGTTTATGAGAACAGAATGATGTGGTTGTGACTGTGTAAAGATCATGCCAAAGTTTGTTTTCACGGAAGGAAGTAAAACTGTGGTTAACTTCTGTGTTAGAACAATCTTTTGCTATCTGGTTACACAGGAAACAATCTTAAGAAAATTTTTGAGATAAGCTACTGAATGTTAGCAGTAAGTAGCTGCTTGGGATCACAAATACATGAACATAGGGTTTGTGATGTCACCATTGGTTTCTGAGGCAGTCTATCAAAAAGATGGTGTTGAGGTGGGATTTTAGCCTTCTGCTTCAGTTGTGTGTAACTTTTATTATATACATGTTCAAAACTAGATCTGCTTTTTTAAAATGGACTGTATTTGATTTTCTGCTCTTCCGGATATTCCAGGAACTTTATTTTTCATCACTTCCACTTAATTTCTTGGGACAGGAGGTTGCCACTCAGCAAAGATTGAGATAGTTTCTAATTACACCATCACAGATACTCAGAAACAACAGACTGCCACAGCATGAGAGGAAGTGGTTTAGATAAGCAGATCTAAAAACTGTGGTATCCATCTGTCAGACTTATTTTCAAAAAGAGGTTAACACGAATAAAAATGGTGAATGGAGATGAATATCATCCTTCTTTACTGTAAATGAACTTCAGTCAAACAGGCCATGCAGAAATGATGAGAAACATGTCAAACAGGTGTCGTGTCAAAACAGGTGATGTGAAAGTGAACCCTTGTTCATCGGTTGACCTACCCCCCTGCTTTGTTCCCGCTCCCTCACCATTCTTGCTGGGAGTTCTGTGCAGCAGATCCAGCAGGATTTTGTTCAGTCGTTCTCTCTGAGCCTCCCTCCTGCCGAGCACCGGGTGGTGCAGCGGCGAGGAGGCAGAGGAAGAGGGGAGCTCTAGCATCTCCCCCATCCTCTCTGTGGAGCCCTCCTCCAGCTCCTTTCTCTCCTCACCCTCCCGTGCTTCCTCTTCATCCTCCTCATCTTCCTCCTCGTCTCTCTCTCCTCCCCGTTCTGCTGTTCTGGGTTTGGTTGTGAGTACTTCAGGGTCCTCCAGTGCCATGTCCATATCTTCATCCATTCCCCTGCCGTCTTCCCCCTCAGGAGGGAAGTCATCACCGCGATCGCAGGAGGAGCCATCGTCATCACAGCCTTTAGGTCGTTCGCTCTTCCAGGCGGAGCGGCCGCCGTTCCTCTTGTAGTTGTCGGGAACATAGTGAGGCTGCAAAAATGACAAAATCAGACTCAGCTCAGAGTGTTCGAAAATATTCTTGATGCTTCTTCCCATCCCAAAATAAAAAGGATTTTTACAACAATTTAAACACAGCCGTCATTATCTTTTTCCAGACAAGTGGAAGAAAAAGTTGAGGAGGCCTTAGAAAAGTCACTTAGGTGTTAATATAGACTAGGTTGACCATATTCTAAAAACCCAAATAGAGGACTCCCTGACCAACCCTTGGAGATCCAGCAAAAACACCGTAAGGTACCAAATGACAACAAACAATTTTTATTAAATCCCCTTGGACATAGTTTTAGGACTAAAAAGGAAGACATGACCGGGCAAAAGAGGACGTTTGATCACCCTAAAATTGACCCTATTATTTTTTAATACAGGACCTCTTTGAACTCTTAAATATTTTTGGCTAGTTGCACTGGAATCTTGGCTTTAGAAATTACAAATATGGTCGATTTGCATGAGATTAAAAACACATCTTTCGCAAGTTATCAAAGATCCCCAGGAAACACTAATTTCCGTGTAAAAAGAGCCCTAGACTTCATCTTATTCTTGCTTATACTCCTACAATAAAATCTACCAACAGTTATTTGAATTAGATTTGAAGCAGCTGCTGTGGTTTCCCTCATTTGTTTCCGGTCAACCCCGCCTTCTTTCTTAACACTGTCAGCCAGCACTGACCAGTCACATCACATTCTGTCTTTAAATATCTTCCACTGTTTATAAATCAGTAACAGATCCTGAGCATGGAAACCCCCCTCCCTCTCAGTACTCCTGTGGCTCTCACCGAGAAGTCCCTTTTGGGCGTGAGCCGTTTGGGGAAGTGGTTGAAGGCATATGGCTTGGTGCACACTGGGTAACGGTTCCGGTGTATCTTGTAGAACAGGTGAGCCGACTTGTCCAAGCGGTAATCGCAGATGTAAACGTCCTGCTCCTTGACGTTCTTGGGCCGCCCTGGGAAAAAAAAAAGATTCAATCCAGGGCAGCAATTTCATCTGCTATGATTGGATCCAAAATATTTATTTACATGTTTCTACTAACGTTTACTTCAGCACGTGTGAGTTAGTGCGTGTGTGACTCTCACCTTTGCAGTAGGTGTAGAGATCCAAGACGCAGCAGGTTGCCACAACTGCCTCCAGTGGAATGATCTCGTACAGCGGCATGCGGAATAACTCGTTCTGGTAAAAGCGCCGTGATGGAGAGTGATGTGTTTCATGAGGACGGAAGTAGTGGTGGCCAAAGGCAAACCTTTCACCCCTTAAGAGTTAAAGTACAGGCAGAAAAGTTGGCAAATGAGTGAAATGAATCAGAATGAGCATCATTTTACTTTGATTATTCTGATTCACATACTTTTCATTCTTCCAGAGTTTCTCGATTCGGAAGATGTCGAGTTTGTCTTGGTTGATGTGTGGTAGGAGACGGTACGACTGTCTAATGGGCTGGCCCTCTGGTGTGCGTCTGCTGTCTCTCATGAGGTACACACAGTCTCCTGCACACAAGACACAAAGGTGACATTTTACACAAAGCTAAAGATGCAACTTACAGTCAAAACAAACTTTATCGTAAGGTTTTTATCATTTTTTAACCTTGATGTAGCAGCAGGTCATCTCGGAGTAAACAGATGTAGTAGATGGAGCCAGCCTGGGCGTAACTGGGCTGGGGTATCATGGGGACTTCCTGTAATAATAAATGTGGGTGAGATTAGCAGAAGTGATTTGGTGATGAATAAAATGAAGGAACAAGGTGATATAAATCTCGCTGTGCTACAACAAAAAATAAATGTACCCTTTCCACAGGCCGAGGGTCGCACTGCTCACACAGGTAATGCTCCACCTCTGTCTCTAGCCGCATGCAGTCAAAGTGCTGCCACACCTACAGGAACAAAAACACTTGTTTTAGCACATGAAAGGAATTGACAGTGATGATAGGATTCTTTAATGATGAGGAGCAATGTTCTACAACCACTTACACAGTTGTACCACACTCTTCCATCTCTATTGTACAGGTTTAAATCAATATTCCTCCTTGTTTTTGCTCTAAGAATACACTCAAAGGATTGCTCTACACTCTTCTTGACAAAGCACTTTTTAGTTCAGTGAAGTCTCAAGAGAAAGAGCCCACTAAAACAGGTGTAACCTATCAGCCAGTGATGGAAAAAGCATCTTTCTTCTTAGGCTGGTGGAAGCGCAGCCCCACAGTTGTTTTTCTATGTGACAGTTTGCTTCTTACCATGCACTTTTCACACTGGATCATCAGGCCCTCGTCCTTGTACATTCCACAGATGCAGCGTATAATGTCGTCATCCTTGTCGTGCGAGCCCGGTCCTCCCGCGTGGTGGTGGCCATGGTCCCGCTCCAGCGAATCAGAGCTGTCGGCTTCACTGGCAGTTTCGCCGACGATCTCATCAATCTGGACGGCGGCTTCGTGACGTGCGCTGAAGTAGGCTTTCCGCAGCCGACACACGTCCCTGCCCACCGATGACTTCTTGCCATAATATTTCTGGAGGGGGAACAAGACGGTTGTAAATGCAGCTTCTGTTTTATTTTGCCAGAAACAATTAAACACAAGGACAAGAAGACCTCAAAGGCAGCAACACAAGATGAAAGAAAACATAAAAACACAGAACAATGCAAATTTAACCTCAGATTTATAACTGCATCGTTTCTCAGACACGACAGGAGGTCATGGAAACAGAATTTATTCAGCTGAAATTCCCCTTTTCCACACCCCCCCTCACACGTTCGTTCAGTCTGCTATAAAGGGTCTTGGGGCCACAGTCTGAAACTAATCGAGACGTCCACTTCAACTTCTTAGACTGGGAGAGTAAGCTGCTCAGAGGGGTTTCAAGTGCCACTTGTTTAAACTGCTAAGCTATACAGATGTAAATCAAAGCGAGCCTGCAGCGAGCACGCAGAGGATCAGTGGTCATGAAGTTGTAGCCCACTTGGGCAGTGTTTGTATGAGAGAAAGGCAGAAACAGAAAGCGCTGACAGAGTTAGAGCTGCAAGGAGGCAGCTGAAATAATTCTTTTTAAATGAGGCTCCGTCATACTTTCTAAAATTTGAGGGGTCAAACGGCAGACTCACACAAGCTCATTTGATCTGTGCTATTAAATAAAAGAGACCAAATGCTGCAGCTACCTTAACCTTGAACATTAGACTGGTATTTGAAGATCAAAAGCTTCTAGAAAGCATTTACTCTGATCGTCACATCATTTGAAATCACAGATATTGAGCTATTTCCTAATGTCAGGGGCCTGGAACAAATTCTCTCTTAATTAAGGATGACGGTCTGTGTTTTACTAAAGAAAAAATCTCTGAGGACTAATAAGCCTTCAAAGAACACAAGATCTGAATCTGTTTGAGCTCATTATAAATATAAAAAACCCGGAGTGACAACATCATGTAAAGGAAGGGATGTTTGTTTATGTTTTTAGGCGTTTGATAAAAAATAAAGGATAAAGGCAAGGAAAAAGAAAGCACTGTAAGTGAGGTGTAGTTCCTGGTTTGGGTTTTGAGCAGAGGTCTCTATGGGTTTATTGTTCAGATCCCTTTACTCCATCCTTTGGACCTTTGATCGACCTACCTCAGCGTTGCGGAATACTTTAAGCATGTCGGTGTCAAACGCTTCAACTGTCTTGTAGTGCCCAGTGAGGATTTGCTTCTCAATCGTGCTCAGGTCCAGAGGGTCTGACACTTTCTCATAGTACTGGCTATTCCTGACAGAGCACAGTAAGAGCAGAATTAGTCATGGCAGAACTAGTTTAAAAACATTTATCAGAGACAAGACATGTAGTCAAAGGATCACTTTTTTTTTGATTGTTTTAGATCATACATCTATGATCTCTGCTGTGTGGGAAGTTCATGAATGAACCACACAAAATGCAGGCTTCCTTACCTCTTCTTGGAGGGGAGGTTCACCAGTGGAGCAGCAAGTGTCTGGTCCGCTGAGTCTGAGGTCAGATGTACAATAAGATTTCTGTCATTGTTTCTCAATAGGAGCGTAATTATTCAGTGAATATCAGATGCTATCACAGAGGTACTGACAGATATTTGTTGGCTCAGGCTAGAGGTCACACTAAAGAGAATGTGTCACAGAAAAGTTCTTAAAAGTTTGGATACTGACCCTTGTAGCTGGTGATCATGTCACAAATCTCCTTAAAGATATGTGCAAGGCGAGCAGTGCGTGTGACTTCTGTGTTCTCTTCAGCAGCAGCAAGTCTCCGTGTGCGGACTGAACGCGACGTCTGCAGGGCTGAGAACTGCGTCAGGAACACGTCTGAAAACAGAGCAAGAGGTTGATTAAGAACTATTCCATCTGACGGCTTTTCCCCATCACCATTCTCTTCTCTCAGCTCGTAAACTCACCGGACTTAATGTTGCCATCATCCCGGATGACTCCGCCCCAGCGTGTGTAGATGGAGAGGCTGCTGGTGTCTCTCTCTCGCTCACCTTCTCTCTTCAGCAGTTCCTGTTTTTCCCTCATCTTTTCCCAGTTCCTCAGGAGAAATACTCTGTGCTTCAGCACAAAGTTCCTGAAAGTGGACAGGTGAAGGAAAAAAAACATCACATTTATTACTTTTAATTTCCAATACAAGATGGAACTTTGTTATGTGTGAGTTAAAGTCAGTCTATTTTCTGAATCAAGTTTCTTAAAGGAGTGCTGAGGCATTCATCTGGATTATGAACAGCAAAAAATATAAAATCAAGACCAGTTTAGGATCATTAATTAAGTCTGCATGGGGCCTTTAAACCTTTACACATACTCTGTCAGAGATCTTTCTCTGCTTACCTTTCTCTGTTAGACATGGGCTTCATAAGATGAGGGTAGAACTTGTTGCTGTCACTCGACTCTTCCTCCTAGAGATAACATTAGATGAATTTAAGCAGATTTGAAATAACATCACGACAACTTTTCTTGTCTTAAAAAGTCAAGTTTAATCAGAAGCAGAATCTTCCTATAACTGGCACTTGAAAAGCAGCGTTTATTTAAAATATAATGCTTATCTTGAGTCAAAGCCTGGTGCTTAAGTCAAAGCTTGAAGGTATTCTGAGCTACTTTTTAGAAACTTTGTGGCACACTAAAAAGCACTTCTGGGACACAGACAATTCCATGCCCTATATAGACACTGCACCTGATTACTTGTAAGATGGACATGGATATAACGTAAATCAACCAGGCAACAGCTTCATCTATCAAAAGAATCTGTAGTTTTTCAGAATACTAACATGTCAACCTCTGTGCCAGCAAAGATTTTCTTTTTTCTGTCTATATTGATCACTCACTCGTTTCTTCAGCTGGTGTTTAGACTTCCTTTTCTCTTTAAGTCGACCCAGCCGCCGAGCTCCTCCCGTCTTCCCAGGCAACCCGTTGATCCGTTGGCTCTTTCCTCCGATGATGCCCCTGCAGCTCTCAGAGCCGCACTTACACACTTGCTGTAGAGAGCAGAGAAAAAGAAAGTGCAGTTGGTTATAAGTGAGAAATGGGCCGAACCAAAATAGAAGCAGCTGCGGAGATAGCTGTTAGCATGAAATATTTAGAGTGCTGTTCAATGAGGAGGTCAAAGCTGGGCGCTGGTGCTTTACCTGCTCTTCTGTGTTGAAAGAATGGAAATTGTAATCGTAGGTGAGCTCAATGCCACTGCTGATGTCCTTGAGAGCAAAGAGGCCGATTCTGTACACCCCATTCACCGACCTGAGAGAGAGGGGTCAAGTAAGAGAGTGGTACAGTCACATGGTAGCTGTGAAAAGATAAAACTGAAGCTAAAGTACAGAGAAGGTAATGGATACTGGATAAAAAAGACATGCTGCTGAAATGAACTTTTAGGGACATTTTTTTAAATAGATTTTAGTCTGATCTTGCAGAAGATATAATGGTAAGGTGTTATTCCCTGGTGTTATAATGTGACAGGCATAAGAATGCTCTAAAGACTCAATGAAAAAGTCAGAATGTGACATAAAACAATGTTTGACAAGCACTGTAAGATGATAATTATATTGTCTCATTTTGAAAAGCCGGGGGGAAAGAACAGCAAGACTGTCCTGGTTTCTCCACGTTGTCAGTCCCTCTTCTCCCCTCTCAACACGAAGCAGTTCTCCAGCTTTTCACCATTCTTCTAAGAATAAAGCGCTCTATTCTGTTTGCCAGCCGCTTGATAATTTATTCCTTCTATAGGGGCAAAAAGCTGGTTCAGCGCATTGTCTTCAGCCACTACAGCTGTATCTGAGGCCCGGCTGCATGTAATCTCTCTTCTGTGACAAGATGGATGACTCGTCAGGCTTTGTGCTGAAAATCCTCCATCCTTGTGGAGTCTTTTATTTCGGCACAGCCGTTCCGCACATGCACTGTCCAGTGCCCTAGATTATGAGCTGGTCTATGCAGGAGGGCAAAGGGTAGAGCAGTTTGATGTTTCTCCTCTTTGGATTGTTGGCTCAATAACATCAAACCTGTTGTGACACATGTTGCAGACTCTAAGCTTAGAGATAAACACATAAAAGAAGGTTTCCACTTTAAAATCAGGCACAGCGAGGCCAGCTAAGGCCAGGTCTCCCATTGCTGTGGATTTAGGCACGCTGTGAGAACAATCCCCCTGGTAACCAGTGAATTGTTTTGGCGTGGTGCAAGGCCTTTAAGCCATTTAGGTCTCTGAGCACTGGCAGGACTGGCTGAGGTGATCTCATCAGATTACCACCACACAACCACATTAAGGAGGCTGGGGTTTAAATGCAGAGCTTTCTCCTTCACAATAGAGTGCACCTGCTACACCTGTCTTTTGTAGCAGGACAACACTGACGAACATACTTGTCTGTGTCTTCTATTAAAGTGATATAGCGGTAGGAAATCCTCAGAAACTCCTCACTATAACAAAGATGGCTCTGAAGCACACACACAGTAGCTTAGTGCAACAAGAGTGATAATAACACATGGTTATAAATAGTTTCACTCTTGTGCAATACCGCACACCATCCAAGTGATTATTTCGATGCTGAAAATCTGTGCCTGCTTCCTGGTGCTTTCATTATTCTCAGTTTGCCTCTTGCAGAGTGGGTAAGACATTACCCAGCCCACCCCTATCATCAGGCTTGCAAACAGATAGCAATTAACTGAAGCCATTTCAGTAATAGGCTAGTATTTTCCAGTTCGTTTACCATAAATGACGGAAGCATTTTGAAAACAAAATACTGAATTATCAAGGTGGAACATTTTCCAATCAGCTTCTCCCACTCTCCTTGCACAACAATGCAGCAAGACTCGCAGCTTCACGTGTTTAAAAGCGTCTGCCTCTTTAATAAACTCTGACTGCTGATGTACCCGACAGTCCTTAAAGGCTCCCTGAGGGGTTTTTTAGAGGACACACATGCACGGGAGTGCATGCAGATGATACAATAAAGTGTCCCACCAATGGTGTGACAGTATCCCTCTAATCTACAGGTGGTAGTAACACAACGGTGTGCTGCAATGCACCATCAAAAGTGAGACAGAAGGAGGCTGCCACAAACAGCACTTCACTGAAATGGTTCATTTGAGATTACTTTTTGTGAGCCACAGAAAAAAATCACTTGAAATCACTCAATAACATTTTACAATAAAGCCAGTTACATCTTGTGCGAGACAATCGCTTAGAGTTTAGTCATAGGGGGAGGAAACAGACAGCAGCATGCAAGAAAAACATTCAGCTTTTCTGCTGAAATTCTTCTCTTGTCTAACTTGCAAACAGAAACTGGTGTCATATCATCAGATGTTGATCAGATAAGACAGGATAAAGGCTGTCAAGCCGCTATGAAGTTAATCTTTAATTGTTCTGGCTGATGAGAAAAAAATACTTAATTCCATCTTAAAAAGACACAATGGGTCAAATACATGACTCCAGGTGAAAAGCTGGTGAAGAAAATCCAAAACTTTGCATGGCCCCTGTGAACACTGAACTCATCTCTCATTGTACTCCCCATTGAGCCAGGCCCAATTATCTGTTCCTTGCGGAAACTGCTCATGCCCACGCCTAAGAAGGCTTAGCCAAATCTGGACTTTGGTGAGAGCCCAAAAGTCACACAAGGACATTAGGAGCTTTAAAAGCTGACACCCACCACTTCTGCATCTCACAGTTGGGCTCACAGCTGTGGTTTATGAAGCGTGCCTCATTGCCCATTCGGTAGCTGTCGATCACCATGCCACTATCAAGATTGAGGCAGTAGTGGCCACTGTGGGAGAAGTACTGCTCCATCATACGGCTCCTGAAAGTGGTTGAAAACAGAGAGGAATTGTTTCCATATGGAGATATATTTACTCTTGATCTGAGGAAGTCAACTGGATTTTTTTAAGAACACCCAAGCAAACAGACAAACCTGAATTCCTGTTCGCTGACCACTTCCCCCAGGTACTCAATGATGAACTGTCCAGAGCGAAGTGGCTCTTTGGTGCGGATGCCCCAGCCCTTCCCCTCAGCACGGAACCGCTCCAGACACTGGACCCACTCATGTCTCTGGATGTGCTGGTTGTCACAATACTCTCCACAGGGGCAAGTGCTGGGGGAGCACTCAGCAAAACTCATCCTGGAGACACAGGAAATTTCAAGTGAGACCGCTACTCTTCCATCCTGACGACATATTTACCCTCTATTTATTGATTTATGCTGAATAACAAAAACAATAACATTCATATAAATACCATAAAAAGGAACAAAATTTGTGTTTAGCAGATGATATCCCTTCTAATTGGAGCCACATTTACAAGGAACATGCATTTGGGCAGCAGAAAAGAGTATGTGTTTGTGACAAATTTGTCAAACTTTTTCTGCTAAGGCCAAACAGCATATTCTCCCTTCCACTCTTGTTTGGACTTGTTTGGTGGACTGGATGATTGGTGGCTGAAGCCATCAGGCACTGGGCTTGGGGTGTCAGAAGCTCTAAACAGGAGCTGAAAGCAACTGCGGAAAAAGCCGTTTGGCATTGGAAAAGAAGTTTCGGCAATTCTTACTGGCCACGACCCACATGCTCAACTCTGCTGCTCATCCAACAAATGCATGTTCCCTACAAATGTGGCACAATTTAAAAGGGAAATAAAGAGGCTTTCTGACAGTGCAAGATTCTAAAATAATAATTTCACAAACAAACTTGCTATACCTTTTAACAAACATGTATAAACTTAAGTGAAGAGGGGAAAACTGTAAACTTATATCTTTTGTCTTCACCTATTCAAGCAGTCATCCAGGCAGCCTTTTTCCGTCTTATCCTCACGAGGTTTACAGTTGCATGTAGTTGTTTCGTAACCAGAGAGGGGCTTTACATCCACATAAACATCTGTGACATAAACTGGTTGTTATATTTTGACATTTCCAGCTCCAGACACGCTCACAAAGAGTGACAATTAGGGACAGTTTCAACACACAAATCGTTTAGTAGTCCATAAAAAAAGGCGACTAAAGTAGGAAAACAAAAGCATGATGGCACATAAAGTGATGAAGTTCAAAATTACATTCTGGTTGCAGAGCTGTACACTTACTTGATCTGATCTTTTTATAAAGGGGGACATCAGGCCTCTTATAAAGCTAAAACACAGAAACACAAAAAGAAAATTTAACACATCCACCACTGTGGTTGTGAAGAACCTCTCAGTTATTCATTGTGAGCATGGAAAAACCCTAAAATCATTAGTGGCCACTTAGATTGATCACCTGATCGTGTTTCCACAGCCACAAGATGTCGTAAGGCAACTGGAAATCAATGCGCTTTTGTCTCAGGTACTTCCCTGAAAAGAGAAACAAGCAGAAGAAATTGCGCAGACATTAAATAAAGCTTTCAAACCCATATTATAAAAAAATCACTTTTTAACTATAGCCTACAGATACAATAGACCAGTAATGCTCACATGATGCAAGTTAATAAAGTACTACACTTCTTAGAGTACACTTAGTGTTTATCAGTCTCTCAAAGTGAAAGTAAAAGCTAGTGATAACTGTAACAAACAAAGGTCTAGTTCCCAGAACAAGTCTTACTGAGTAAACTTCATAATTCTGATGAGTAAAGCCAGAAGCTGTTTGCATCAGTCTGAGGTAAAGAGTGTTTCTGGTTTTTACTTTGAAGTGTCACATAAAAACTGGGGCTGTCACAGTCAGAACATTTCCCCTGGGGTGGAGTAAACTCTTAAAGACACTGATATTACTGATCTCGCAGGGCATTTCACAAGAAAGCGCTTCAAGAGAAGTTATGAAATTTACAGTGAAAGTTTCATTTTTGACATGACTGAAGGTCAGTGGCTTCAGATCTCAGATGGTGATTGTAGCTTTCATTATTCATGTATAACATTCTTAAATGAGGCGATGTAGAGGGCAAAGCTATGTAGTGTAACTGTAGTGAAAAATGACTAAGCCCAGACTTGATTTAACAAACCTGATTAAATCCTGATTTTAAAAACAGGGGGTTGACGTGCAAAAGAAAAAAAATGTTGCATAAGTCTTACCAACGTGTATAGGAGCTGGAAACAATCCATACTCATGTTCCCCCGGTATGTATTCAAGCTTCTCTTTCTTTAGCTGCAGAAGCTGACTCCGGGGGCTACAAGGAAGAATTAGGAAATGGAAAAATGTTGATACAGTGCACAAGCAGACCTGAATTATATGTGGAGGAAAAGGAAAGATTACATTTGCGCTCAAAACTTTATATACCACAGCAAAATTTATAATTTCTTGGCCCTTTTTCAGAGAACGTGTGAATATGAATGATAACACAAAATCTTTTCTGTCACTCATGGTTAGTGGTTGAGTGAAGACATTTATTAACAAGCACCTGTGTTTGCTTCTTTTTTTTTAAGTCATAATGGCAACAGAAACTTCCAAAATGACTCTGATCAAAAGTTTACATACTCTGGTGATCTTGGCCTGAAAACATGCACACAAGTTGACACAAATAGGTTTGAATGGCTCCTAAAGGTAACCATTAAAAGATCAATGAGTTTCTGAGCTCCTGACAGAAGCTTGCATCTTTCATCCATTGCTGCACTGACATTTTTGGATTATGTGAGAAAAGGCAAAGAAGTTACAAATTCTGCCGGAGTTTGTAAACTTTTGAGCACAACTGTATATTGTGGCATTTTTTTGACTCACTCTTCAGTCTTGTACACGTCAGAGTAAAGTCCCGCCTTCTGAAACTTCTTCTTTGGAGGTCTGGCTGGTCTTTTCTCCCGTTGGCTTGTTATAGGCATGGGCGGGGCTTGTTCCCTGGAGGTGGTGCCTGGGAGTTCAGGGGGGCAGGAACCATCTGGTTTGCTCTCCATTGAGCTAAAATTAGAAGCATATTTGGTTTCTAGTTTGACATAACTGTACCTTTACCTATTGTAACAGCTTTGAAGTTAGCATCAGTTTCTGGATGTCTGTTGAAGTTCCACAGCGGAGACTTTTCAGTTAATATTGATGGGATAAAAATGTTTCTTACCCGTGAAACTGCTGTAGCTCGTCCTGGGTAAACCAGCTTCTTCCTGTCCCAGTTTTGGACCTTGCCATCAAGTTGCCAGGATTCTCCTCTCTGTCAGGAAGTCTCTCCTCAGTCTCCTCTACCTCCCCGTCCTCTTCTTCCTCTTCCCCTTCATCTTCTCCACATCTCTCCCAGTGTTTCCGCTTCTGACCTTTTCTTCGCTGCCCCTGGACAACTGATTCTATAGCATCCGTCACAGTGTCCCCTTCCCTAACTCTCCCAGCTGCTGGTCGTTCCCCAGCTCTGTCCTTGTGCCGGTTCTGATTCATCTCAGCCACAGGCGGTGGCGGAGATGGCGGAGGGGAAGGTAACGGATGTTTCCTGGGGCGTCCCGGGCCCCTCTTTTTCACCATGTTGTTTCCTGTGCGAGCCTGCCTCTGCAGCTTCTTGGCACGCAGGATTTTGTTGACGTGATGCAGGCTGTGTTTGGGGGGCAGTGTCCGATGGGAGTGGTGGGACAGGGAGGCATCCAGACAACAGTCCTGTGAAGGGGGGAGGCATGAAGAGGAGGCAGAGCCATGGGAGTGAAACAGGGATGGTTGGTGATGATGCTGCTGTCGATGGTGTAACGGTCCTTCAGGCCCCTCAGGGGTAGAGAGGGAGACACCTCTCGTCTGGATACCTGATGACCCTAAAAGACAAGGAATTTGTAAATGAAGAAATCAAGAATGCTGTGAGAGGAGCACTTTAGCTTTTCATGTTTGTGATTCTGTAAATATAATCATAAAACACTATCCATCACTGTTCATTATATCATGCACCCTGAGTCCTGTTTGTGTCATTGTTACTCGAGTCTCACCAAAACACTGAAACTGTTCATAATCGTCTCAGAAATAATTTTCCTTAAAGGTGGAGTGGGCTGGAGATTTTTTTTAAGTTTATAAATGCAACATCCAAAATGAGCTCCTCCTCCGCAGCTCAGAGCCAGTGGCCGCGCATGTCCACTGCAGACAATCGTAGCTACGAGCCAGTGCTTCACAAACACACTCACCAGCCAAGCCAGTGAGCACCTGTCTGCAGGCAAATGAGGTATCATTCTTTCTCCATGTTACAGGCACTATCATAGCCACTCAAGATAGCTTTTCCCATTTGCTATCATCAACAAACAAAGTCACATGCACACTGGGCATGCTGTGATTGATTGGCTACCACACATACTCTCTGCCCAGAAATGTCCAGAGTCAACAAAAACATGAAAATAAAGGGAGAGGAGGGGGTTGAGGCAGTCACTGACACACATTTATAGAGGCCCACAGATGATGACTGAGCAGGATTATTCCGAAATTGAGATTTGGATTTTCAGATAAATCCTGCATTCCCTGCCTTTTTTGTTTATTTTGCACTTTTGTTAATTTATCACAAACAATTAATAAACGCTGAGAGGG
The DNA here is from genome assembly GCA_008086565.1 of Thalassoma bifasciatum. Lineage (NCBI taxonomy): Eukaryota > Metazoa > Chordata > Actinopteri > Labriformes > Labridae > Thalassoma > Thalassoma bifasciatum. Next base: position 234,771 of record RPOG01000212.1, read on the forward strand.
TTGTATACACATTTTTCAGACCTAATGGATGAGTGACTGTGCTGCCTTCTTTTAGAACTAAAAGTCTTTATCGTCTTTATTATTATATCCTTACCCAACTGTTCTTCTACAAATTAAACGACTGAATTATTCACTCATTTCACATTCACACTCTTTCAGAGTCTTTGGGATTTAATTTCTGTATCCAGCATCATAAATAAGCCCTACCATTCATTTTCGAACCCTTTGTATATGCTCATTAAAAGATTTCCATAAAGATTGAGGAATACATAAAATTAATTTAGAACTGAAATGAAAAATCATTGAAAAAACAGCTGATTTGCTTATTCATACTGGCAAAAAGCAGTGTTTACTCATTTCTTCAGCTCAGTGGTGGTGACATCAAAACATGTCACTCAAGTCCCAGTGTCTAAATGGGACAATTAAGCTAATTATGTAGCAAACCAGGGGGAAGATAGGTTTAAACCTTGCATGGCCACTTTCTTTTTTAATCCCTGTGCCGTGATACAAATGAAAAACATACATAACCAACTCTATCTTTCTCATTTCACTTCATCCTTGCAGCTGATTTTACCAGTGCTTCAACCTCCACACATACTGCTCCATGTGTGTGTGTGTGTGTGTGTGTGCTTCCATCCATCCCCACTTGTCTTGTGTAGCAGCCCAGTTCCCACCCTTGGCCTCCTCTACCTTAATGGTGCTGTCTGTGACCGCTGGGTGACCCCATGTCCACAGCTCTAATCCTGGATTACTCCGCTGTTGTTTGAACTGCATTACGCTGTCAATGGGACCAAACTGCCTTTATCTCACTTACTGGCACATGAAAAGTAGCTGAATTGATCACTTTTGGATACATTGTGTTCAAAGTGATACCCTTACTTCATCCTAAATGCATAAGAAAATGGAAAAAATTATGAATAAAATTTTCATCTTAAAGCTACCGCCAGAAAAAAAGAGCAGCTGTGGTTGAGCAACAGTCACACAAGCAGCAGGAAGCCCTGTTTCATCCTGCTTACATTGTGAGGCCTTTCTGGTTTTTTTTTTTGTTTTGTTTTGTTTTTGTGGGGTTTCCAGATCAGTTTAGGGACAACATAAAACTGGTACTACTGAGACTAACTTCTGGCAAGAACTAAGCAAAACAGAAAGGAAATTAGACTGAAAGCGGAAAACCTTGAGTTAAGAGCCAGCAAGGGAAAGATTTTAAAAAAGGATGCAAAGATTATGATTTTTAGCTCTCCTAGGGCCTGTTATCATTGCTCAGAGGATAAAAGAGTGTTTACACGCACATCAAACCTAAAGACACTAGGTTTGTCAAATGCAATCAGTGTTAGTGAGAGTGAATCCACTCACACTTTGAAATCTGGGCCCCAAGATCAGCAACCTCAGCTCAGCCCAGGTGCTGTGTGTGCTGAAGGACAGGACCAGACCTCACTCTGTGGGCTTTTCAGGAAAATGCCTCCTATATATAGCATGTTAACAAAACACTCCACCCCTTTGGCTCTGGCTGGAATGTAATATCAAAAATGTGGCAAACTGCGGCCATCCACGCTCACACAGGAGCCTCTTTTAGTCACTGCACTTTTTCTTTGCCATGCCACAACCACCCGCAGGAGCTACCAAATGTCAAACAAAGGATATCAAAAAGGGGTTTTCTGCACCAGAATAAGAAGCCTGTTTCGCTTACTGGTGTTTGTTTTGTACGTATGGGAAGCTACAGAGACAGAGCAGATAATTTCCAGAGCTGTTTGATCCAACCACAACTGATGTGTGGATGGTTCCAGTTGTAACCACTTCACTGTTCCTCAGCTCAATGACAGATTTTCAACAGGCTTCACTGAGCAGAGATCAAACGAGATTTGAGAGCCCCCTTGCTGTGCCACATGGCAATGTCTAAAAGAGTTATTGCCCAAATACGCGGCCCTGGAATCAGTGCTGGATCTAATTGATTGCACACTGTGCCAGTTTCACCAGAACTGTGCCGAGCCATAAAGCTCATCAGACGGCAGCCAATCAAAATCAGCCACCGGATTCTTGTTTCAGCTGCATCTGTCTATTTTTGGAGCAAGAATTTGATGCACAGTGACTCCGTAACCTTTGCCAATGCTCATTTTCATTTGGGTCACAGGAGTTTCTATGTAACAAAGCTCTGCCTGTACAGCCACATGGATTTTACTTTGAGAGCATAGATAGGAAGATAGATGGATGGATAGATAGCTAGATAGACAGACGCTTTATTGAACCCCAGGGAAATTCAAGTACTGCATATGCAGCCACTCATGTTGGCACCAGAAGTTGACTTCAAACATGTCAGAGGATTCCCTAATTCATTTAATGAAATCAATTTGAATTTAACTTGAGAAAGTTGGTCTTACCAGTCTCTCTTCTCTCTGCTGATGTTGAGCGGTCCTTCCTCGTTGGTCGGTCTATGCGGGAGAAGCTAGAACTCTCTGCAACCCCTTCAGTTTTTCTGCCCCTACTCCCTTTCAGCGAAGTGCGAGTGAGAGCAGAGGCAAAGAGGTTCGTCAGATTCGGGGACTCATGAGCTCCAGGCCCCACATCATCTGTGGGCGTGAGGGGCTCCTCGTCCTCACTGTCCGAGCAGCCTGCTGGGTCTTCAGCCCGTCCGTCTGAGAATGGACCCTGACCGGGCGCAACATGACTCCGTGAAAACTTAGAGTACTCCGCCTTAGAGCTGCCCATCCTGAACCAGGACTCTACTGGGTGGTGACCTTTTGAACTGCTGCCCAGTGCGAGCCTGGAGGGGCCGAGGCAGGACATGGAGCTTTCTTTACGCTTGTACCTTTCTGCAGATGACGATGAGGAAGAAGAGGGAGAGTTGGCAGAAGTGGTAGCAGGTTGCTTGCTGGCACTGGTGCTGGAGTTGTCTCGTCCAAAGCGGCATCGTTGCAAAGAATCTGCCATTCCTAAACTACTGACTCTCTCTCCTTTACCTGTTGCTCCGCTCTCAGAAATCCCTGCACTTGCCCGACTCCCTGATCCTCCCCGTGCTGCTTCCTCCCTGTCTTCCTCGGCACAGCGCTCTCTGTGTTTGTGTCTGTGTTTGTGTTTGTGGTGCCAATTGAAAGAGAGCTCTGAGGACATAGGTGGGTACAGGACAGGGGGCCTTCCTCCACCCAGGTACTCCTGCCTGAGTAGCTTATGTTTCTTCTTGTGAAATTTAGAAGGATTCAGCAGGAGATGAGAGGGGTGGTGATGATGCATGTAAGACGTTGGAGGAGGAGGAGGGAAAGAGGGTGAGTGGTGAGAGTGGTGGGAAGGGGCTGTGTGGGGTGACTGGTGATGTGGGTGGGGGTATAGAGCACTAGCTGGAGGAAAACCTCTGTAATAGCCCAACCCTAGGGGCCCAGAAGAGTAGGGGACACCATAGGAAGGGTGGTAAAATCCTCCACTTGAGAGTGGGAATCCAAGCCCGGGCACAAAAGGAACCTCAGACATGGATTCCCTAAGTTTAGGAGGCCGCCCACGTTTCTTTTTCATGTCTGGTTTACGAACATAGTGCAATGGGTCACAGGAGTAAGCAGGATGGGAGTAGAAGCTGCCAAAGTTAACCCTGAAGATGGTTGGCAGGAGGTCCCTGTGTATATAATGATGTGGAGGAGGCCCACCTGTGCCTGCCAAGCCACCACTTGCCCTGCTACTGACCCCTGGCACTCTACTTGCTCCTGCTGCGATGCCGATTCCGCTACCGAGCCGGTGCCCTGGGGTTCGGTGTGCTATCCGTATTTCACTCAGCCTAACGACAATCTCATCCAGCTCCGCGAGGAAGTCTGGGTCAAGCCGCCGTGAGCGTAGCTGCAGGTACTTCTTCTTGCGTTTCCTTTTCTGTCTCTTCAGTTTGTCGTAGCCAGGGCACCCATGGCTGCGGCGTTTACACTTGTGCTTATGTTTCTCCTTATGTCCTATTAAGGAAGAGGTGGTGGCTGCAGGGTGAGCTCTCCGGGGATCTGGTGATGACCTCGTCCCATGGGGTGACGGAGAGGGTGAGGGATGTTCCATGAGCACAGCCGAGTGTCGCCGCCTGCCTCTTGAATTAAGGCCCACCCCAGGAGCCATAGCTGAACCAATGACTCCAGGCATTAATAACCCGCTCCCTATTCCATGTGGCATCCCGATTCCGCCCAATCCACCTGCTCCTCCTGCTTTCTCACCCCGATCAGAAGTACTGTTATTGTCCGTTCCTATACCACTGTCACTGGGCACTGTCTCCTCACTGTGTGACTCACTAACTGGTGACGGAGTGGCTTCTTTTAGCTCACTGAGGGGGGCAGGGGAGGTGGGATGAAGCGGCCTGGGAGGGGAAAGCTTATGATAATGGTAGTGCTGCCTGTAATGGTGGTGATGGTGATGGTATCCCCGGCAAGATGACTTTTTCTGGGAAGCTGCTGCAGATAAAGACGATGAGCCCAGTGCTTGGTTGCGAGGATTAGGGGCTGAAAAAGTTGGGGGAGGAAAGGAAAAGGTGTTGTGGCCGTGATGTGAGTTAGAATAGAGAGAATGACTTGCAAAGTGAACAGAACCAGGCTCCACAAAGCTGGCATCACTGATGGGACTGTGGCCTCCGCTGGACTGTGAGAGGGAGGGGGAAGGAAAGACTTCTGAGGAGAGCGAATGCTGTTGCTGAGACTGTAACTGATGGTGATGAAGGGGGGAAGTGGTGTTTGGGGATAGGAAGGGGTCAGGTGGTGGTGTTGAAGCATTTGTTGATGATTTTGGTTTACGGCCTCGTCTTTTGCCCATATATATTGTGCCTTTTTTACTGACGTTAATTTGAGGCCCAAGTTTTCCCCCAAAAGAAGCAGCCAGGGAGGATAATGATTGGGTTGCAGCTTCTGTAGAGCCGACCACCCCACTGGTAGTGCTTTTAGGGGCTTCCTCTGGTCTTGGGCCTAACAATATTTGACTGAGAATACGTTTCCTTTTCACACTCTTCATCTTATTGATCTTGCCTATAATAGTTTTCATAATAAGCTGCCCATTTCCTCTGTTGCGAAATCGTTTGTCTCCCATATCTCCTGCCTCTGGAGCCAACGTGGGAGGCTGACCCTCCTGGGGCAAGGTAGGAGGAAGGCGCTTAGGGCGTCCACGCTTTCTAGGCATAGGTTTTGGGGGGTTAAGGTCTATCTCTGGGTGAAGAACAGGAGGGTCCTGCTCTTCTTTGGACTTTAGCAAAGATGAAAAGACCTTGGAGGGGGCAAGCTTATTAGGGAGGCACCCATGCGGTGGGGCATCAAGTGTTGGCATTTTAGACTTTGGCCTTCCCCTTTTCTTAGACTGGGGTGAGAAGAGCGGTGACACTGTACTTTGTGGCACAGAATTTGGTTTGACCTTATTAGGATTTGGTGGCCTGCCTACAGGTCTTTTAACTGGTGACGATTGTGTTTCCAAGCTTGAAGATAAAGGCAAGATGGTATTGCTCTGGTCAAAGGGACCGTCTTCACCTGTTTTCTGACCCAGAGCCTTGCTCATTATACGTGGCCAGCGAGGTTTCCTCCCCCGGCGTTTTTTGAGGGGTTTGCTGTCCTGCTCTTCAGGGGAGTCCTCAGATGAATCAGGAGAGGCATCTCTAAGAGGTGTCGGTGAGCCTTCATCACCGTCAGGCTCTGGTGAAGAAGACATCCTTTGCCTGACAGATTCAGGGGGGCTGCTGGTCCGACTGGACCTAACTCCATCCTGGTTAGGACTTCTCTTACTGGGACTTGAGCTCTTTACCCTCTCTCCTCCTGACTGATTACTGCCCCCTTTGTCTTTTCCCTCTGACTTTCCTGCCCCTGCTGGAAGGGAGGACTTGGTTAAGTCTCTGGGTCTGTCCCTATCCTGCTCCACCTCACTTGCACTACTTTCCTCAGCCAAGGCTGGACTTTCTCTTGCATGATGTCCTTGTGAAACAGGGGAGCCTGTATGACTGACTGCACTGACTGTCCTCTGCTCAGTTAAGGTGGAGGAAGAGGATGTAATGGGACAAGACGATGATGTGTTATGGGGAGGGCAATGAGAGGGGCGTGACTGACTCTTGGAAATGCTACTGTTGCTGTTGTCACTGCTGCTGTCCTTTGACATGGCTGACAGGCGGTTATTGCCTAAGGTGAGTGCAGGGCTGCTGCTGCGACTACTGCTGCTGCTGCTGCTGTTTACGTTGATGTTGTTAGTGCTGCTGCTACTAGCTTTCCCTGGCCCTTCTGCTTCCTCTTTTCTCAGAGGTGTCAGGGTGGGTGAATTTTCCATAACACTGTCTTTGTTCCTAGAACCGTACGGCCGACCAGGTGGTCTTGAAACAGGAGGTGGAGGTGAAAGATGTACCATTCTTGAATATGTGTTCCTATTGGCCATAGCCCTATCTCGTTGCTTGGCTGTAGGGGCCATAAAACCAGAGCTTGGAAGGGAAGGAGTGGGGTCAATCTTTGCAGATTTGGCTGGTTTGGGGTTTTTTGATGGTGGACATGTTGCAATGAGTTGGGCTAACTTCTCAGTCACGGTTGGTGCCCCCCAATTTTGAACACCTTTGTCCTTATCTTTCTGACTTTCAGTGCTGAAGGTGTACTGGGGAGGCTTTAATCCGTCAAAGCTGAGATCCTTTGAAATAGGTAGTGGTGGAGGGGACATTCGGAGGGTGGATTGTGTAGTTGGTGTTTTCTTCCCGGAGGGGTGTGTTTTGCTGTCTGGTGAAGGGCGGTGAAGGTTAAGCGGCCTCTCAGACGCATTTGTGGATGTTTTCGTGTCTGACTTTGTATCAGACTTGCTATCCATCTTTGGTTGACCCTGTGAAAATAAATAAAGTTGGAAGTTATTCATTAATACTCACATTATTTGATGTGCAAAACTAAAAAATTGTGTGACGTGTTTCTCAAAGCCCAAAAGCCATTAACGATGCACTGCAGTTGCTTCTTTGATGAATAATAGTGCAAAACCCTCAGACTTTGCTTTTAAAAGGTAACAAAAGCTATGAGTAAGTTTTTAATGTTAATGCTAAAACACCTTAAAGAAACAACCCAACCTCTAGCCAAAGACAGTCACAGATAAAAGAACAAACAATCAATCAGGAATAGGTTTTCATTCCCCCTTTATAAACTGCAATTCATTGATGGGATTTTCTGCTCAATGCTGCCTGTCGGCCATGCCCATGGGGGAAGTTACTTTCAACTCAATAACACTTCAGATCAGGGTCAGATTGGGGACAGGGGGGGGGAGCTGGGGAGAGGGGGGTAGGGAGGACATTGCCAGGCAGAGACATGGATAGAAAACATAGACAGAGGAAGACTGGAGGGGGCAGCACATGGTGAATACAGACAAGACAACAGAGAGCACAAAGAGAATAGAACAATTTATGCTCTGCTCTTTATCCCTGCAATAACATGGTAATTACTGAGGTTACGTTGTCATGGGCCATTGCCTCACTGATGACCACTGTAAATAGTTTAGTTGGATAATACAAATGGACCCAAGTGTGTACACAAAACAAGAAAAAAAGAGAACAGTGTATTATAGGTATGCTGACTATCATACCGCATGAATTATTTATGCTCTCCCATCTTACCCTTTTTGTAGGCGCACTCCCGTTCACTTGTGATGGTGTGGTTGTAGTGCTGGTGGGTGGAGGAGCAGGAGGAGGTGGTGTAGGAGCTTTAGCAGAGGGGGCTGATGATGAAGATGATGGGGCAGGTTTGTTGATGCTGGGACTCTTCTCCCTCTCCTTTTCCCTTCCCTGTGAGGGACTCTGGCTCTGACCTCCTGGCCCATCACCTGTAGCTCCTGCACGGTTCCCACGGCTACCACCTCCACCGCGCCCCGTGTGCCTCACAGTGGCCCTGAAAGCTGGTCTGCACACGTAGTTCTCCAAAATTTTTGGGGGCTTCTTCATGCGTTTTGCTTGAAGGCCTATCTTAAGCTTGACGTTGCCTTCGGACAGGCTGCTCTCTTTGATAGAGAAATGGGACTGGTCGCCACCCGCACCTCCTGGCACATTGGCTCCTGCTGCTCCTGCACCTGCAGAGACAGCCGCAGCTCCTTCCTTCTCTCTGTCCCTCTTCTTCTCCTCCTCGTCCTCTTTCTTTCCCCCACCTCCCTCCTTCTCTCTCTCCCCTGTAGGGGCACCTGAGAGAAGAGGGGGTGGAGTTGCAGCACCCCCCTGAATCTTCGAATCCATCAAGAATTTATGGTGTGAGGAGGTTTACTCAACAGGTGATGTTATAGATACCAGCCGGGGTTTTTTGTCAAGGGATAGGTTGGGATGAAGTGGGGGAAGGGGGGAGGGGGATAACAGTGAGGGCGAAGCTCTCCTTATGTTCGGATGGCTTCTCTCCCTTCCTCGGCTGTCCAGCCCTCTTTCTCCGTCCTTCAACTGTAAGAGAAAAGAGAGAAAGAGATAAGGAGAGAGAAAAGGGCAAACCAGTTCCATATTACTCACCTCCAAACAGAACATCAACCACACACTGACAGATCTGAAAAGTACCCGGCAACCAACAAGTATAAAAATGTCTTGTAATGAATGATGGGGGAAAGGAGATGCAGGGCAACATTTTTTATCAGCTATTTGGTTAGAGGCTGTCCTTCATTCTGTCTGGGTGACTTTTTATGGTGTGTTTGTCCTCATGGGCTATAACAATGTGTGACCTATTTACACAGCAAAGAATCTTCTACCTGAAAATCTAACCTTAGGCTCAAGGACTGTGAATTGTCCACCTGAGAACGCCAAAGCCCTAAAAGTCCAGAATCAATAGCTAATCCCACACCTTTCCAAGGTATTACAGGATAAAGAGCAAAGAGCAATCCCTTAAGTTCCCTCATTAGCTTAAATGAAAATGCTGAATGTGATAGTGTCAGAATCTCCATCCTCTACGTTAACGCGGGAGCAGTAGAGAGCGGCATGTTCCTTAATTGTGCTCCTTAGAGGACAGAACAATTCAATGAAGTTGTCCACTGCTCCCAATGGTCACTGAGTGATTTAATGCGGATTCGCCCCCAAGCAGGTGCTTTCTCCGGGTGAAGTCATTTGGAGGTAATTCAGAACTGTGACCTCAGCACATTGGGCCCTCTGGGACTAGACAGAGGATCAGACCGCCTTTCCCAGCCTTCGCCAGCAGCAACTGAGAGTGAGTGATAGAGCGTCAACGTGCCGGCGGTTTTCTGCACCCTACATTAATGGAGAGCACTAAAGGAGCCACTTAATGGAGCCTCTGGAAAGTCATACAAGTCGTCACATCAGTTAAGTGTCAGAGGTGGGGAAAAAAAGGAATGTACCCTCACAGTCTTTGACCATGTTTGTTTTGGATTACAAAGATGGAAAACAGTAGAAGTAATTTTTCTTTTTGTTGAACCACACAGTAAATGCAGCCTGTTTTTTGGAGTCTGGCCCGTAGTTCCCCCACGCCCTCTTCTTCATGTTTACTTCAATTACTCACTCCATTTCGCCTTGAAACTGCATACTCCCCCTCGCTACACATACCAAACTCAAATCGCACCTCTGTCTTTTCTTTAACACTCCATCAATCTCTGTGCACTTTCACTGTTTTTTTCTGAGCTTTCCCGAACTCTTCCTGTCTGTATTTCGCAAACTTGGAGAGCAGTAGTAATGGCACACAAACCACACTCACTGTGTTCCTGCTCTAATACAAAACACATTTCACCCACTGCCACCCTCCTAACTCAGTTCCTTGTGTGCCCCTCTCTTGTGGTGACAAATGTTCCCCACTTTCTTTTATACAAATGCTCACAGATATACAAGCCACTTCCGCTGCCTGACAGCAACTGTGCCAAAAATAAGCCAGTGTAGTACCTAACACTGTGAGAGGCTGCTGACACAAGTCTAGAGAAAAGCCTCCTAGAGAGTCAAAACACTCCTTTCATCACACAGGGAGATTTACTGGCACTTGATTTCTTGTAAATGATATAATAATCTGCCCATTCACTCTGTATTTAGTGACCGATAATAAAACTACGGTAAATCCTCAAGATACCTGTGTATTAACTAAGCAATTGAAGAATCCAACCGCTATAAAGCTTTTAAAGTCATACTGCAAAACTAAAGCTGGTGACAGATATCAATCAAGTCTGTTTGTTTTTACTTTCAGAGTAACGCTTTGTACCTTACTTAATTGCTGTGCTGTAATGACCGGACATCATTATATTAAAGGTGCTGTGAGGACTATCTGTGATCGCTAGTGTTTTAACGGTATAAAGACAGTTTCCCATGAGCACCATAACCCAACATCATAAGAACATGATGCTTTGCTCCAAGGCGTCCATTTGTTTTGGAGGCAAATGAAGCACTAATTTCCTTTGCTGGAGAAAACTTTGTGCAAGATGCAAAGTGACAAAGTATCTATTTATAAATTTGTAGCACTTTTGTTTGAAACGTGACAACACACTTTGTAAACTCGCCTTGTACTGTAGCTTACTAAGGTTACTGAGGGGAGTTGGAGGGGAGTAGAATATCTGTTTATTGTTACTCACAGCCCCCTGCTCTAAGACGTGTCTGTAAGGTGTAATGTAACGGAGTCTCATTTAGTCCTACCAGTGTTCATCTACCAACTTCAACCTCTTCACCAAGCAGAGCAAATATCATCTCATTTTATTGACAGCTCTGTTATTTTGCTTTGTCTTTATTCTTTTTACCAGTCAGTCTCAATTACTATGAAATAAATCCATTAGATTGTTTTCAGCAGAGAAAAACAGAGATGTTCCCCCTCACTGCTAAACTTTGCCAACCAGCGTAGTGCTGTCATGAGACTTAAATGGATTTGTCTGATCGTCCATGATTACTGGTAAACAGCATGTAGTAATAACTGAAAACTATGACAGGTGTATTTGTTTTGAGAGATCAAGGGGGATCAGATCTTCTCTTATACAAGACAACTTTTCACCAGATGCAACACGAGAAGGTATTCATTAAATGTTATCTAGAGCTGTTGTTTGAAATGTGACAACAAGTAAACTCTGCATGTTTGTACTGTAGTTTAGTTGCTGGCTACGTTTAACGCTACTCACAGCCTGGTGCCCTGACCTATCCTTAACATTAGTGAATCCTCGTTATGTCCTGCCAGTGCTCATCTACCAAGCAGAGCAAACATAACCTGGCGCTTCATTCAATCTATCAGCTCTTAGGTTTGTAGGATAACTGCTTGGCCTGTATTTTAGTCTTTGGCTGGTGCTCTATCACTTCTTCATCTTCTTCTTCATTTCACTTTCTCCTGTCTCTTTTCTGTCAGGCAGTCCAGCTTCAGTGTTCACTATTATTACTAAATAAATCACAGAAGTTATTTTCAGTGAAGAAAAAACACAGATCTCCCTTCTCGCGGCTAAATTTCGTCAGCCTGCATGGCGTGTCATTGTCATAAATACTTTGTCTAGCCATAAATCAATTCAGTCCAGTCTGACCCAATCAGAAACCTAGGAATTAGCATTTAGAAATAACCTTTTTTGGTGTTGATAATCTCACTTAAAGTTAGGGATTATGATCATGCATGTATGAGACTTTTTCAAGATCCCTTAAAAAGTCCTCACAGTCCTTTTAATTTGTGGATTATGAACTGTCAAATATTTAAAAGAAAGACTATTTCAATATCACTTATAAAATCCTTCCAGTGCCTAAAGGCCTCTGCTCTTTGTTGTGCAATAATAAGCATGGTGATTTTTGGCCCGTATTTCTTTGAGTAAACTGGAAAACATCTGACACATTTCCTGCACAATCCGATCAACCGTGAAATAAACTGTTCACTGTCTGCAAATATTTTTCAGTCAGGGAACTGTAGTTTACTTTGCTCTCTATTCTTATTCTATTTTACTTTTGTTCAACATACACCAAAATCCCAACACAAATGCAAACTTCAGTTCTAATTCTGGAAATGAGTAGATAGATCAGATCAGATAGATACAGGTACATACAGTGATAACAAAGGTCGGATGAAAAAACAGAGGATCAATAATCGATACCAGGCTAACAGGCTGAGAAATGGTAGAGCAGGCAGGAACGTAGTAAACAACTTCCCGCGCCCCCTCCCATTTCTTTCCCCTTACTCCCTCCCTCCTTTCACTCCCTCCTCACTTTTGCACACGTTGTTCATAACTGCTGATTTCCCCTTGGCCATAGCAATAGTATCCAACCCGCCCACCCCCACCTCATTCACACGAAGGCTGGCGTCTGCCCTGAAAGCGCGGTGTCACTTCCAGGGCTTTTACTCCATTGGTGTCAGTAAAGAGCACGGATCGGGGGGCAGGAGGAGAAATTCCTTTACTACAACCATCGGTTTGTATAGTTTAGCAGGGAAGGTGAACGGACTCCGAGGGAAAGGAGTTCTGAAATGCAAAAAAAGCCCGAAGACTGTTGCATTAAAGGGGTGCAATAAAATTAGACCAGGATGGCAGGTGTCATTTAGAACAGCACCACGGCACATCGTTTGTCTGTAGCAGCCGAGGACAGTTAATCCTGTGTTCAGCTCTGCTTTAACACTGTAATACAATTTGAATGCACAATTCAAATCAACTGAACTTTCCCTCATGCTAAGCAAAAAACGTGGATGATCAGCGGAGGGCTGAACAAACCAATCAACGTTGTCTGCTTTCGGTTTCCTGTACAGCCAACACTGCCCCCCATGAGTGCATGAACGCATCACTTTTTATTTTCACTTCTAGAGCTCATATTGAGTCAGCGAATTCATCCTGTGTTTAGTCATGATTACTGTCTCAAACGAAAGGAAGCACAGCAATGAAAGACAAGCTTTCTGCAGTCAATGAAAGGCAATGCATGCAGCCAAGAAATCATTTTGCAAGCCTATACTCTTGTGTAAACATCAGCTGAAGGGGCAAACAGCAAACGCGTGCAAACTGATTCAGTAAGTCTACACTGATGTCAACAGCCACAACAAATCTATGAATTTCACATTAACTTACCTCTTTAATTGTCCAGAGACGGTGTTCACATTATTTTGCTGTGTCCTCCATAAGTGTGCATCAACGTGGTGGCCACATTTTATAAATCGTTCAAGCGCTGCATTCCAAAAACCAAAACATGAGAAGAAAATGTCAGATTCTGTCTGAAATAGAAGTTTCTCAAACCTAAATGTACAGCATGTGCCATTAGTATTCACTTTCAACTATTTAAATTGCCACATGAACGCTATAGCCGCCATAACGTCATAAAAATCAGTGTCAGTGTAAATGCAGCTTCTGTCCACCTAAAAATCTGATTAACCTTGCAACCTCCAAAACACAAACTTGCCAGTTGAGTTGACTGCCAGCATGTTAAGCATCCGAAAATATTGTTTTTCCCTGTCGTAACACAGACAGTGTTACAGTAATAACGCTTATTACAACTCCTGCGTTGTAAAATGATTGTGTTTATCTTGTAAGAAGCTAGTGGCTACCCTCCGTCCTATAATAGACAGCTTCTGCTACAATTTGTATCAATGGCACTGGCAGCGGCTAACTAGCCATCTATCAGAAGCCGATTTTAGGCTTTCTTTACCGATCAAAGCTTCACTTTTTGTTATGTTTAGGTATAAGACTTGTTGTAAAAACCGACAGCTTTCACATTATTTGTACAGACAAAGTGAAAATATGACTCAACCCTGTGCAAGTGATGCACATAATCTTACATCTCCGTCACATTCTCGTAGGCACTCGTGTTACTACATCTCAGCTACAACGGCTAACGATGCACTAGCGAGTCGGATATACCTGAAAAATATTCCAACGTTGGTTCCAAGGCAAATGTACGTTTTAAATAAACTGACACACACTTGGAAAATAAAAATACAGCTAGTTATATCCCAGTGGTGTAAAATAACAGATGCAGCGCCGCGTAGGTTATTAAAAAAACACTAACTGTCAACAAAATGGCGGCTGCGTTGAATCAACAGAGACCCGAAATGGATCTCCCTCTATTTCTTCTTCTTTGGTGGTAAAATCCTGTTTTCCTTACAGCGAGTGGTATCCGTTAGAACTCCCGAGTTGCTCCGAAATCCGCTCCGGCACGGCGTTAGCTGGGCCTGGATGTGTCAGCACGGGCCTCTCTCGTTAATCGGGCCTCCATGTCTGCTCAGCCCGTATCGCTACTGTGTCAGTACAACACGGGCATTCTCAGTCCAGAGAGGAGGGAGGGAGAGAGAGAGGAGGGAGGGAGGGTGAGGGCGGAAGGGAGAGGAGGGGAGCAGAGAGCTAATGTCGGTAGTGAGCGGTTGTTGCAGTCCCCTAGTCATTGAAAAAAATGTCTGTGTTTCATTATTTTTCTATTTTCGGTCGCCGTTGAAAGCTGTGTGTTTCAGGCACGTCGAGGGTGTGTTCGCTGGAATGCAACGGTCAACTGTCAACTGACGATACTGCTACAGAGACCAGCGTCAACTTAACGTTACTGTATAGCAACAACAGTAGAGACAGTGGCAACGGGAGCCCTTTACCTGATGAATAAATCATACTGTTTGCAAAAAGATAAGGGTTGTTTACAATTCAATAGTTACTGTAGAAATCCTTGTTTTGTTTATGACAAATCTTACCAATAATGTCCCTCTTATTTTGGGTGTTGTAATGTTGAGTATTTTGCTTATTTCAAATTAGAAAGTTTCTTCTTTCTTGTTGGACTGTTGGAAAAAGCCTCTGAAATTTGGGTTGGTTTGGTTGATTTGTTTTTCTTCCAAAACCAGAATAAACTGGAAAAAATCAGTAAGCTTTAAGTCAAATAGTATCAGTTCTATGGCTGCATTATTAGGGAAAAAATATATTGATGATTTTGTTTCCTGCTAAACTGCCAGGCCAAAATAAAGGTACCACCTGGATTTAACTGAGCAAATTGCAAGCCTCCTATTGGATAATTACTGCAAGGGCAATTGTTTTTTTTATGCTGGGAACAAGTTATTTAACCTCAGCTGTTGCAATGAGTAACTACTCAACAACCATGGTGAAAGGCACCTCCTGTGTTCGTGGAAAAGATATTTGTGTATTCAAGAAGGGTCAAATAATTGGCATGCATCAAGCAGAAAAAAACATCTTGTCGATTGCAGAAACTACTATAATTGGGTTAAGAACTGTCCAACACATTATTAGAAACTGGAACTGGTGGGGAACCATCGTTTTCCAGAAAGAAATGTGGAGGTTATTACATGTAATGGTGAAACATAAAAGGTTAATATTTTAGAACTATTATGCACAGACAGGCTACATAAACTTAAGTGTATCTTTCTTTTTTTATGTCGCAATGTAATACATAGGTGTGTTACATATTTGTACATGCAAATTTTGTGGTTTCTGCAAAGATATATTGTACAGCCCTAATCAGTTCATTGTAATTACAGGTTGGCAATGTTGACAACTGCCTAGTTTAAATGTGGGGTAATCCAATAATAATGATTAAAGTCATTTTGCTGTTACTCTGTAGTAATCATTGTTTGACTGCAGCCAACAGAAGACAGACCAGAAACCTGAGTGGGAGGGGTCACATCATACTCAAGGGCGTATTATTGCATTCTTTTGCAATATTATCAAGTTCCCTCCCATTATGTTTGCATTCCCTCTAAACATTTTTACATTCCAATGCCACACTATTGCTGTTACTAAAACACTCTAAGATTTATTTTCTGCTTTTCTTTTGCATGCCCTTGTTTTTTTCTGTTTCATGTCAATACTTTACAATTATTGTGTGTTCCTTGCACTACTTTGTCATTTTCTCACAAAACTTGTGCATTCTCTTACAATACTTCTGAATGTCCTTGCAATCTATTCATATTTCTTTGCAATACACTGTTTCTCTTCTCCTTGTGTCCTCTTACATATGCCTCGCTTCTTCCAGTGTAATGCCATTTTGGATCAACTTCTTAAACTCTTCCAACTCCTTTTTGAGCAGTATGTGTAAGCTGTTTACGTAATACTCTATATGTCAAGCTGTTTCCAGTTCAATGCACAGTACTGTTTAGCGCATAGCATTTTGCTTTGAACTTGGCATTAAGTAAGATGAAAGCAAACTTGAACATATTTGTAGTTCAAGAGGTAGCATCTGAAGAAAACAGTACAGTAATCTGCAGGATGATGTTGGTTTGCTGATGTGTTGCGTTTGGGGAGGGCTTGGCTGACAGAGCTCAGGAAAAGAAGAAGAAGAAAAGTATTGCAACACAAATATGTTGCCGAAGAATGAAAAAATAATTTAAAGGTCATGTGAAAGCATTGAAAGGAAGGTAAAACATTTTGAAAAGGGAGACCTGTACTCCAAATCTCAAGAACTGTTTAACACAAGATGACATGAGCTATTCAAAGAGAAAAGATCTTTGTAACAAAATCCATAGATCAAAAAAGTGTCACCCTCAGGATAAAGAAGGTGCAGAGGTTGAGGATCACAGGGCTAGACTTTAATAACAGTTTCAATGGAGAGAAATCCAACACTGGAGCAAGTAAAAATGTACGGCATTAAGAAATCGTTATCATGAACCTCTGCACAAAAGTGTTTCTTGATAAATCTGTGTATTTCACCCCTGGCATATGAGTGATTTCTTCATGTCATCCAAGACAGTCATGTAGAAATCTGCCTCAGAGGGATGTATAGCGAGGACACTGCACCTCCGTGTGTAATGTGTTTTATTTAAAAGCAGTCTCTGTGTCTCTAGAAAACAGTGAAGGAGGTAGAGTTGTTGAACCGTTTATCAGTTCGCCTGCCGCTCCCGTTGCTCTGTCGGGATGGAGCGGACGTCTGGAGGTTCTGCCGAGGGTGGGAGGCTGTTGTCAACACCATTAAGGCTTTTTCGGCAAACAGGGCAGGTATCATGCTGTGACAGGAAGCAGAAAAGACATTCATCTCCATGTTAAAGCACATGGTCATCAGAGTGCAACCTCAGAAAACAGTTACGACAAATCCTACTGGCAGCGTCCTTACCAGCTCCAACCAAGGTATTATACATCCACAGTGGAAGATGTGAAGACAGGGTAGTTTCCTGGCAGATTCTCCTAATGAATACTCCTCCCTACACACCGGACACTCCAGTCTGCAGTCTGAGACACAACAAAGCGGTAAAAGCTAAAAATGTCATCATTTATAAGTGCATAATAAGTTATGATATAAAACATTATAAACTCTTAATCAAACTGCTCTAATGCTTCCAGCTCAAACCAAAAGAGACATCTAATGGAATCACTATATCACAATCCTGAACACTCAGACGGATTTTATAGAGCCTTACAGTGTAATGTAGTGTGTGGTCTGTGATGTTGCCATTACTACCTGTCTCTTCTTGGGAAATACAAAATGTTGGCAAGGATGAGATCATGTCTTTCGCCGCAGGGGGTGGACCTGAGCTCTCCAACTGTCCTAATAACTGAGGAGAGATGTGGGTTAAAAGACTGGAATAGGACATGTAAAAGTAGTTTGAGGCGCTGAAAGAAATAGAAGAAGGAAAAGCAATGCTCAAACTAAAACTGAGGCTGGTTTGCTTACAAATCACCATCACTGACCTCCGTGATAACAGTGTCCAGACCTCCTTGACCCCATGCATAGTCTCCAGGGTTCCCGTACAACTGCAGCATGCTGGATCTAAGAGGAAAACAGAGCGAGAGAGCAGCAGAGAGGTTGGGAGTGAAAATGAGATCTTGGCATCCAGCTTTTGTTGAAGTCAAAAGTTAATGATGCAAATCAAATAAGTCAAAAGGCATTTACAGTGTAGCTGGTGCAGCACTGGGGTTTCCGTTGTTGGCAAAGAGGCCGGACAAGAACTGCTGTACAATCCTTTGAAAAGGTAAAAGGAGAGCAGCTGGTAAAAAAGCTGTCACCGGAAAATGTCCAAAGCTGGAGTCACCCACAATTGATGAATGGTAAGAAATAATCAGTGACATATACAAGATGGAGAAATTATCATTCACCCTCGAAATCAAAAAGAATGTGTTTTTTATAATTTGGCCCAAATTAACTAATGAGTACATTAAAACTGTAAGATCATATTTTAGCTGAACTCAATGAAAAAAGACACATGAACCTATTAGATTTGTTCCAATGCACCTGGTTTTCCCTGCTTTGCTTTACATCGTTTTGTTACCTGTGTTGTACCTGTGTTCACTTCCTCTCATCACCCCTTTGACTATGCAAAGCAACTAAATGGAAGTTCTCCCTACATTCAAATGTCAAAACTAATGTTTAAATGTGAAATATGAGTAAGTAGAAATCCATTAGAAAAAGCTGGGCTGTAAAGCGGTCACCAAAAATGTTTTGATGTATGCTTGTATGCATGTAAGTGTGTGTGTATATATGAATCTACTATGTATGTGGGTTTATGTATGTATGAACATACTGTATGTATGAGTATATCTATATTAACTGTCAACACATATGGTGGGTGATTCCACTTACAGCTAACTGTGGTGTGCAACTGCTTTTCCAAAATAAAAAAATTGATAAAATTTATAATAATAATAATAATAATAATAAAGAAAAGGTAAAAAGAGAAGAGTGCAGTTGTCTGCGTGAGTATGCTTTAATAACCCAAATGTTCAGCTTGTTAAAACTGAGTCTCACATCTGTGATTCATATAAAGACAGTGAATCAAATGATTCATGTTGCTCTACTCAGATGAGAAAAACATCATGCTGTGAGGGCAACGCTGAGACAGAGAAGGAGGGATCCCATTAAGCACAATTTCAAATTTTTGTCTGAATAACCATCTTACTTAACAATAATTTGCACTCTGGGTGAAGCACACACTGCTGATGTGTTTTTTTGTGTGCACCATGTCCACACACCCTGCAGGCCACTGTTCAGACCTGGGCGACCTCTCCTGCTCAGGCAGAGAGAAGAACTCTGGTTCTCCGGCCCCGGGAGCACCAGGCGTTGTTGGAGACGGACAGCTCTGACCTGCAGACATCTGCTCGCCGTCGTCTGGGTCCAACTCTGAGGAGGGTGGGTGTGACAGCAGATCTGAGCGCTCCATAAACAGCAGCTGCCACAACTTTGGAAAGAGACCAGAGAAAGAAACGTCAAACCAAATGTCTGAGAAAGAGGAGAGTTTCTATTACAACAGCAGTTTTCAAGGACGTACTTCCGAGATCAATGAGTTTGAATCATCACCGGAGGCTGGCATGCTGCCCTGCAGGAGACTACACAGCAAATTATTAAAATCAGTGGCAACAATGGAAGAAAAAGCCTGGAACTTTTTAGAATCATCCCTTCAGTATTATCACACTTTTAAATATTTTTGGATATGCTAAAAAAGAAGTGTATAAACACCAATGCTGCTGCGTACCTGGAGTCTTCTGCTACCTCCTCAATGAAGCCAGAGTCACATCTGGGACAGACTAAATCCTGTCAGAGAATTAAAAACCAAGTTAGAGGCATGACCTGACCAGAAGTTGTGACCGTATCTACAGACATATAAGAAAGAGCTTTAAAGCAGAGTATGATTTTAAACAGCAGGACAAACTTGACTCTGTGTAATTTTTCGATTAACCCACTGCATGTTTTGTATTAGTTGAACACTTTTCCTTTTTTTCATTTCTTAGAGGTTATGTTCCCAGAATGAAACATCATAACAAGACACCGTGGTTGAGTGCCACAGTTAAAGACACATTAAATTTTTATTTAATGCCACTGAAACAAATGTCTTTCCTTGGTTGAAGAAATCAAAAGTAGCTTGAATCTCAAAAACAAACAGGCAATTAAAACAAATAAAGAGGGGGCATTTCAGCCTGTCTGAAACTGGTTTCAGTGACTGTCTCTTTAAGAACATTTCAGAACCCAGCATTCTTGAAGTCTCCTTCACTGTTGCCATGCAACAGCGCAAGATAACAATTAATTTGTCCTACAATGGGGAAATGAACAGAGTTGCAGCATCAAAACATGCGGTGTATGGTGCAAACAAAATTAAAATCAGATTATAGAAAAATAAAGGATACTATAATAAGCCCTCCTATAGCTGCCACCTTGTCGTGCCCCTTGTAAGATCTCCCAAAGCAAATTGGTCCCAGGTGAGGGGCCAGACAAAGTGTAGTCGTAGATTAGCAAGCTACATTTAGCGCTATTCACAGCCCGGTGCCCTGTATGGGTACTGTATAACGTTAGTGAATCCTGGTTATGTCCTGCCAGTGCTCATCTACCAAGCAGTGCAAACATTACGTCACTCTGAATTTCATTGATAGACTCGCAGGTTTGAACAGATCACTGCAGTACAACTGCTGCATGTGGGTTGGAATGAACATCTTCACAAACAGTTTAGCGCAAGTTTTGGCCTTTAGCTTGTGCTCTATCTCTGCCCTCTTGAGCTTTCCTATGTTCTTTTGTCCATTTTCTGAGAGACAGTACCACTAAATAAATCACATAAATTATTTTCAGCAGAGAAACACACAGATCTCTATTCTGTCTATTAAAGTTTGTCAGTTCATCATCGTCAATCAGACTTCGACTCGCTGTCATTCAATCTGGTCCAGTCCTGATTGGAAAACTTTTTCAAGATCACTGAGAAAGTCCTCACAGTCCCTTTAATGTTTTTTTTTTGTTGTTTTTTTTTTTTTCTTCTTTTTACTTAAATTACAATCCCAACTCTTTAAATGACTATCAAATTTAGTAACTACATCTGAACTCCAAATGGCTGACCATATGAACTTTATTTTATGGAGCACATTCATGCAATCTCTCTCTCTCTCACTCACACTCACACAAACTCACTTCATGTCGCACATGCAAACACACGTGCGCTCGGCTCCATCACAACAGTATCAGTGTCACAGCGCCATAGCAACATATTCTCTTGAGCATTTAACTCCCAATGAAATCAGTAATTAGCTTAAGGACACATGGACATGGACTTCTAAAACAACTGTTTGTGGCATATAAAAGTGCAGAGAGCCCTGTTGGTGCGGCTGCTGGCGCATGCGGTGACACCCATGGTGACACCCGGTCAGCCCAGCCCCTCTTACGCCTCCCTCCCTCCCACAGTTGACAGTAGACAACTGGACACAGACGCCCACAGTGGTGCTTCTAAATATGGCAACGTGAATCGCCAGATTTGTCTCTCTCTTTCTCTAATGTGAGATCTGGGCGCATGCTTTACGCATACGACCACAAACAACAGTGTTTCGTTCAAGTGCTGCAGCAAACTCAGGAGTTATGATTTAAATGTAAATAGTTGAGAATCAATGTTAACTTTTTTTAAATGAAGAAAAACAAGTAAGTTTATCGTTATCTCTCCATGTTTGGCAGCGTGGATGATTCCCAGAGCAGCACATGTGGAATTAACGCACTTTCTAAACAAAGTGACTCACCGGGAATTTGGGGTTAGTTTCACATTTGCAGCAGTGACAGAAAAACCGGTGTTGTGGTGCGTCCGCAGCCTCCGCCATCTTCACGGTGCAGCTCAGAAAGTGACGTATCAGCTTCAGACCATAAAAGTCTCACACGGACTTTCTGTGGGTCAGAGGGATCCCACATTTAAAAAAACCAAACAAACAAACAAACAAACAAAAACAACTGGTGAATTTAAAATTTTTCTGGACAGGAAAGGAATCATTTCTATAAAAGCCCATTTACGCCAGTTAAATATATGTAAAGGAAAAACTAAATTTGTTGTGATTTTTTTTATCCATACTAAGTAAGATAAAAAGTTAAAATTTCACAAAAATTCGATGTTTTTATGTCAAAATTGATGTTTTTCATAATTTTTGATCTCATATCAAATTTTGGACTTCATTATCTCAAACTTTTTTTTTTTTTTAAATCTAAATATTTAGACTTTTCATCTCACAACATAGATTTCTTTTAAATAGCAAAATTTTGACGGTTTATCTCAAAACTGATTTTTGTTCTCAGTTTTTTAATTCATCTCAAATTTTTGACTCAATCACTTTAAATTTCGACTTTTTAACTTAGAATTTCAACTTTTTTTTCTCAAATGTTGAATTTTCATCCCAAACATTCAACCTTTTCAAAACTTTACTTTACGTTTTTTCCTCATAATTTGAATTTTATCACCCAAAATTTTGATTCTTCGTCTCATAGTTAAGGCTTATTATCTCATATTTTGACTTAAAAAAAAATCTCAACAAAGCCGTGTTTCCATTTTCATTTTGTTCACTGGCAGAAATGGGCTTCCATACATTTCCATACTCCGCCACTCTTGTACGTAAGTCATATTTATTTGGTGTGGGCACTTGAGAATAAAATTTTGATAAAAAAGTTTCCTTTGGATTCAGAAGCAGACTGGATTTTGTAAGTTTAGCAAGGAATAGACTGTCAAAAAAAGACAGCAAATGCTAACAACAACAGATGACAAAAATGCAGTTACTTTAGTTTTTAAAATCAAAATATTCAAATGGCCTTTTCTGAAAGCAACAAGTAAACCAGAAAAAAACTACAATCATGAAAATTAGGTGAGCTAACTTAATGCCAGTACAGAAATAGCTTTGAGCTGTTTCCTGGCATCAAACAATTGTTACTGTAACAACCAATAACAACCAGTATGTAACAGGACTCAGTACTTTATTTATTCACTTTTGACAAAGAATTTAGTCAAAGGTTTATGATGTCATGAAAAACAAAGCATTAATAACTGTAGTAGACTGTTGGCATGACAATATATTTTATTATTAAAACCAAGACAGTGACTTGTAATAATCATGAGAACCACAAGCAACACCAACAGAACAGTGACGGATGTAACAAAACCCAAACACATGTTCATAATCTGTACAGTATGAGGAGTTTTGGCAATAATGTAAATTGGCATTCTCATAAGAAATGACAATAATGATAATAACAATAACAAAAGCAACTAGTTAGTGTTTACATCAAGCAACAGTGAAAAAGAGCAAAAGCAAAGCAGCTCAGATGTTATTGTTAGTGAAGCGGCGTTTCAGTGCTCAGCTCTTGACTCAAACAAGGCTCCTCGTTAACACAATATACAACCCAGTTAGTTTATAATGAGGAACATCCAATCAGAACTGCCCTCACTTGGCACACAGCTTTTATTTTCATACAAAAAAAAGAGAAGTGTTTTCCCTGCGTTCACTGACACAAACTGCACGAAATTTTACACAGCTTCAGCATCCGTTTGTTTTCATCTTCATAGTGTGTTCATTTTTCACTCATGGTTTGGCGACGTAGCTCACTTGTCCTGTACACCTTTAGAAATAGACAACCCCACCTCTGTCTCATGCATGTTCCCTGAAGCTCATCTGCTCAGGGGTAATTATAAAGCCTTGCACACCATTTAATGCTAATCACCTGTGGGGAAATAGATACCAAACTGATCCTCTATCCAGCAGAGAGGGCCTTCCTCCTCCTCTCCTCCTCCTCTCCTCTCTATCGAGGAGCAGTAAAAGCCCCCTGAGCAGCAGAAGTGGCGGCAGTAGTGGCAGCAGATGCAGCGGCCTGGCGCACGGCCTGATTGGACATGACTCCGGTTGCGAACTCAGCCTGGGCTTTCTGGAAGCTGGCGTCCGTCTGCCTGTACAGACTGTGGACCTGAAGAGAGGAAGAGTAGCGGGGGCTGACACCTGATATACACAGCGGTTCTTCATCATATCAGGCACATTGTGGTGGTGAAAAGGATACGTAGAACCCGATATCATCTCTATTCTTCAGGCTGTTTGTTATCTACACACTGCTTAATGGCAGGTGGACCACCTGAGTATCTGGCAGTAGTGGAAAGTGCAAGTGCAGCTTAACGGTCTTAATTCCCCTCGCTTCCTTTGGCTAATTTCAGGAAATAAGACCTCCTGGGTCATGCTACATTGTCTCTTAATTATCTTTTGTTCATTAGTAGCCATATGGAAAACAACTAAGAGCACAGTGCTCATCAATATTAAGTGTTTTGGTTACTGCTGCATTTACAAACAGTATGAAACTTGTAAAAGTAAGCGTGCCTTTTCGCTTGGTTGGTCAAAAACATAAATATGAAAAAGGAATTCCAGATTTCAAAAACACTGTTTTGAAATATTTTCCAGTACACACTAACTTTAAGCTGAACCAAACTGATGCGAATCCACACTTTTAAGCCTCACCAATTCGGGATGACCAGAGAGTGAATGAGATTTGATACTACATACTTTCATCTGCAGGGGGCGCCAACATCCATACAAAATGACTGATCAAAACCATTGTATGCCTATAGAGTATACTTCATACACTTCTACTTGATGTTGCCACTCAGGATATCATGTTATTATATCACAAAAATCTGAATAGTCAATATTTTTTCCCCTTCATGGACAAATTTGAGCTGTTTTTACCTTCTTTAGCATAAAAACCCCAATGGCAGTTTGGGCAGTGAAGAGAACAGCATTCATCATCATGATGGCGCCGACAGGGACGCTGGTTTTTAGAGCAGCCAGGCTCACAATCCATCCACTGAAAGGGGGAGAGAGACAAAAAATACACAGAAACTTGAAGAGAAAATTTTAGAACTCTTAGATCACTCAGAGAATTCTGAATTTTCTCCAGACTATGAGAATGAAGTTAAAACTATGACTTTTTTACTTGGAATTGTAACTTTCAAGTTGTAAAAAACACTTGAATAAACAGTTTATTTTTCTAACGACCTCACTGCCAATGTTTTGTCAAGAGCTTTGAGCTCCTCTGAAGGTAAGAGTGGCATACTCGTACCTGAAACCCCATCCAGGGATACCAATAGTCATGACGACGTAGGTCACCACTTGTGCGAAGAAAACAAAGAAAAAGAGAAAGAAGTTGAAGGAGCTGTCACTCCTAAAAGAAGAGAGAAAATATAAACAATGAATAAACAACAATTCAGTTTCAGTCATGCTTTATGCCACAGATTACACATCTTCTACATCAGAGTTAGAAATTCCTAGTCTAAAAGACGAAGGGTAAGACAACTTCTGTCCCATTTTATAAGTGTAAAACTGCTGTGAACCACGTCTAAGTAACTTACTGTAACTTCTTTAAGATCTTTAAAACAGAGACCGAGCATTGGGCATGACATAGTTAGTTATATTTAATGGTCTTGTTCTTGCTAAGCTTCCCTTTACTTCCTTCTTGTGCTTGTGTTCTCAGCGCCACTTCATTTCCTACCCAAGACATTTATTTCCTGTTTTTCTTCAGTTCCTAGAATTACTAAGTTAAAGAAATTAATATCTTCTCCGCCATTTAAACTATCTACTACATTTTTCCAGACTCTTTTTATTTCTTTCTATTCATTTCTCTGGGACGTTTCTGCCACCCACCTGAAGGCTTTATACACTGGTCTGTACCAACACACGAAGGAGCAGGGGGTGAAGAGGAGGGCCCAGAGGATGGCGAGGCCCAAGCCGACACCATTTGAGGGGTCCACACAGAACATGGCCAAGGAGGAAACCAGGTTGAAGAGAAGTGTGCAGGTGCAGACTGGACATGAAATGAAGAATAGAAAGGAGACAACGAGTGAAAATGGATACACAGGTAGGTGAACGGTGCCGTGGTTAGAGTTTGGGGATGACTTTCTGACATTGGGGGGTCGCTTCCCTGGTTGTTGCCCACTTTCAGACTCTTGGTTACACTGACAAATTGTTTCGATGACATAACTAATACACTGCCATTTCTAATAGTTCCCAGTAGCTAGCATCACTAATTGAACAAAGAAGTCAGAAGAAGCCTCATTAATATCTCTTCGATCGGTCTCCAATGCGCTCCACATCTGCTTCACTTGCAGGTTTTCTTTATCTTCTACATAATGCATTCCTTTCAAAACCATTTGTAAACATGAACGTACGCCAAAAGTGAATTACTCTGAATCCTCTTTTAACTTCTATCCAGTCTGCATTGTTGACACGAGGGCTTTCTTAAACCACTCCCTCTGTACTTCCACTCTTTTTGAAGCCATGCCCAGAGCTGACCTTCATCAAAGTGCTTGGATCAGACAGGAACTTATCATGGAGTTATATCACACAAATAAGATGCTGTTTACATGAATAGCTGCTCATCAGACCACAAAAATGTTTCAGGATGGGACAAGTTCCCATCTTCTTTGGTGGTCTTTCATTTTCATCTCATTGTTCTGGATTTAATTTTTACAACCTGCTGATGTTTTTTTCAGTCTCTGCTTATATGAAACATCTCTTCGGTTATTTTTTTCCAAGTGAAAGCATTTTTCTGTTTGTGCTGGTTCTGAGTAAATTCAGCTTACAGACTGACTCTAGTTTGTTCTTCGTAACACCTTGCAGTGAGATGTCAGAGCCTTTGTACAAACATTTAAGCTCTAACTCAAATACAATAGCACTGGCTTTAACTCATAAAGCTGAAATGACACAGCTGTAGATTTCAGAGGCAGTGTATTTCTAATTCAGTCACACACATACTAACAACAATCATTCTTCCGCCTACACAGTGAGAAGCTTTTATCTCCTAATTATGTTACATGACAGTGGTTCTGCTAAAGTGATGCAGAGAATCCCCACCACAACACTCAGCAACAGTTCCAGGAACTCACACATCCAGAAGTAGTACATGATGGTGACGATTCGCTGGAAGCGCTGTGTGATCTCCACATTGATGTCCTGGTAGAAGCAGGGGCCCACAGGGCAGAACGCTGGCAGGGGGGGCCAGTTATTCTGACGAGCTAATGAGGGAAGAAACAGAGAAAAATGTCAAGGGCACTAATTTCTTTATGATCTAAGACTACTAATTCTGCCCTCCCCACTTCTTACTGGCTCCAGGTCCCAGGCTGTGTGACTCTAGCTCCCTCTCTCTCCTCTCCAGCTCCCGGGCCTTCTTCTCCAGCTCCTCTTGCTTCCTCAGAAGCTCCGCTGTGGTTGCATTCACTGCAGTCTTAACAGAGCGAGACACAAGGTAAATGATGCATCAGAACTGCTGTCAAGATTCAAAGAGAGAGGTTGAGTTTGCATCTTAAATAATGAATGAGATTATGTAAAGGAGCTGCTGTCAAAGGAGGTTCTGAGAGGAGAGAGGCTTTCATGGGAGTTTAAATATTAGAATTTTTATTTCAGTGATGTTTTAATAGGAAAAATGAACATTAGCTTTTACAAAATCAAGAATCTTGGGGCTGAAATCATAATATAAGGGCTATGTGAAGTTATTGCCATAACTGTGCCATTGATCACAACTATTTACACATGAATAAATGATCAGAGTGCTCTCCTGTTGACAGTCTGGGATTTGTTTTGTAGGGCACCAGCTTGCACAAGTGAAACTAACAGGGTTTATTCATCCATAAAAACACTGTTTATGACACAGTTCTTATGCTTAAGAGACACTAATGGTGTTAGTTCAATCAAATTGTGTGCATGATATATAAAAAAAAGATGAGACCAAGCATTAAAAGACATGCGTAGCAGCTTGTGTCTTAACAGTTGGTTTTATAGTTACCTGGTTAGTGTAGGAGCCATAGTTGCGGGGCTCGGTGGGTGTTGTCCTGCTGGGTGGGGTCTGTGCAGGCGCAGCTGGGGCAGAAGGAGACGTGGCCTCATAAGGTGGCGGAGGCTGGAACATATTTAGCACGTTAGATAAAAATTTCCCAGACTCAAAAAAAAGGCAAAATCAATATCAGACGCTGAAAATAATGATAAGAGCGAGCATGAGGGCTGTGTTCATGCACACTGACTCGTAACGGTCGAGGACTACAGTCCAAGTTTGATTCTCATTTCTGCTGTAGTTGCTGATTTCATCAGCTGACAGGAAGTTGAAGTGCTAACTACAAACTATTGACACTTCCTAAAACTTTGACCACAGATGCTTCTGAGCCTCAAGAAAAAAAAGACTCCATTTCATAAAGAATCATCTAGAAATCAGCTCATTTCTTTTGGTCCAGTGGTTTCATCGCAATGTCTACATCACGTAGCTGTTTTAAGTTAAAAAAAAGTCATAAAACACATGGCAGTTAAAACAATAAAGTTCGACCCCTGGGCTCAGGTCTTGAGATTATTCTTAACCCCATTACCTGAAATCTTAGACACAAATTTCAATATTCAAGGAAGAAAAAAAAATATTGACAGCAGTCTGATTTTAAGTTTTGGACTGTCTTACAAATAAATTGAATTCTGAGAGTTAAATTAACAAAAACAGAGTCTTTAACATGGGATTGAGCTAAAACAAACCAAATAAAATCTTCAGTATATCGCTTGCTTTTACCCACTTTTATTCTTTCAATCGTAGATACTTCACTTTATTGAGACAGCTCTCTAGAAAAAAGCTCCAAATAACAATAATACAAAGAATAACTGCAAGCATGTACAAAAGAAAGATTTCATAGTAAAGACTAGTGCAAACCTTTAAAGTTATTTAATAAAACAGTGTTTAAGGTTTAGTATTAGAATAGCAAGAATCCCTAATATTTTTATTAAACAAATCAAGGAAAAAAAAAAGCAAGGATAAAACCTTAAGTTCTAAAGTTAAATAAGGGGCACTCAAACTAACAATTTGCTAAAATAATAATAATTTTAAAAAACAGTTGAAATAAATGAGTCAATAAAATATTGAAATAAAAGCAAAATTAAATAAACGTGTTTGGTGAGCATTTAACAGTATCAATGTCTGGCTTATATGATGCATAGTTATAAATATTTTCAATCAAATTTCAAAGCTAAACTAGGATCTTGGGCTTGTGAGAGAAATAGCTACACTTCATATAGAGATGAAATGCTTCATATTTGCCTCAGGGGCCCCAGTTGTTTTGCTCTGAAATGAAACACGCCCTCACAAGAGCACTTTTTCTTTCACTTTCGTTACCTGAGCATTAAATAATCGACCATCCCTCTTCTATAATCTCACAGATGAGAGGTAATATTGCTCACCCCAGTTGTGGTGGTGTTATTATCGAAAGGGTTGTAAAGATCCAGGGTGGCATATCCTGTGTTGCCGCTGTGTTGAGTCACTGCAGGATCCTGGAAGACATGAACGAATGGTTATTTACTGAAACTGCACAGAAATGGGCTTGACTTGCTGCATTGGTCCTAATTTGCAGTGGGTTATTGTCATTCTGTGAAGCTACAAGTGGGCTAAGATTAGAGAGGCCCTCAAACGTCACATGAGCAACAACACGCCTGCTATTACACGCAGCCTCAAACGGTTAATTTCATCCCCTGAACGCACCATGACAGTGACACAGATTAATTTTAGCTTCATTTTTATTCTCCATACCCACCTGAAATGGGTTGTGGTCTTCCATCGGCTCAGGAAAGCTCGTGTATTTTGACATATCGATGACTGTTTGTTTTAGGAGAGAAACGCTAACGTCATGTAGCCGCCGTTTGCTGCTATGCTACTGTGACGTTAACGGTTGGCACGAGGAGGAGAAACAGCCGTTAACGTTGTCACACCGGTAAAATAAGACGTAAACGTTTGGTTTATTTTCTGATTCAAAGAGGGCGGACGGTGTAGGATACTGGTCCTGTGAAATAGCCAGTACCCGCCCCTCCTATGGTCATCTCCCTGCAGTGAAGGTAACTAATATATAATCAATACATCCAGCTCGATAGTTGTGTTCCCCTCCAGTCCTGACAGGCAGGGTCTGGTCTGATCGAAGCTCGGTCACTGGACGAAACCGTTATGTTCTCGCGAAAAACAACCAAGGTACAGGAAGTAACCAGCAGAAGATTCAGTCATGTGACTGCTGCTGCGGCAGAGAGGCACGTGGGAATCTGGGGAGTAGAAGGGGGCGGGGCCGACAGTTGTGTCTTGTCAATCTTTACAGAATGTTAAAGGGACTGTGAGGACTTTATGAGTGATGATGAAATAGTCTCAACTCTTTATGTTTGTCTGTTCCTTATCCATGATTTAAAATAATCTTATCAGCACCAAAATCAATTTAGCTGGCACACACTACTTTTGTAGGCCTGAAACGCAGGAAAACGCAATGAAGAAAATCTGCGTCTACTTAAAAACGCTGAGGGACTTAAGACGCTGTTGTACACATAAATAGACTGTGTCATTACCTGATCCGTACTGGCAACCCAATCCCTTCTGCGCATGTACAGAGCTCGTCCACATACGCTCGTCTGCTTATCAGCCCGTTTTACATCGGCAACACATCAGTAAATTAACCCTAATTTACCCTAATTTACCCTATTACCCCTAACCCTAGCCCTTAACCCTTACCCTAACCCAAAGAAATTCATTTTAAAGATTGTATTGGCTGTATCAACATGTGACGTCACTATATTAGCGAGTGGCGGAAGCAACGCCATCAACGCACAGGCGCAGAACGGATCAGGTTGCCATTATGGATCAGGTAGTGACAGACTGTATAAAACATGGACATAGTGTCCGGGACGTCACCTGTCTGTTACTGCAGCCCTGTTTTGACGCAAAACAGCTGGCAGTATTGGAAGTAGGACGGGCGAAGAGTGCCCAAACTCACTGTCATTGGGTGCCCATCAGTCACGTAATCTGAGCTGTGGCTCTTATTGGGCAAGCTATCAATCCTAATATCTTCCAAACGGCCGAGCTAGAAAAAAATTCACCCTCCTCACAGTGTGTGCCGTTAGCGAAATCAGTGATGCAGACAAGAGACAGTTTTTGTCCCAGGCTGTAAATATGCTAATTTTGTCTCTGAAAACTTTTTTTTGGCTTTGTGTGTACGTGACTTCCAGAGCCAGCCTCGAGGAATAGCAGCTTTTTAGCACTTACGCATTGTCTTATTTCTTCAGGTTGGAGGCTGTCGCTTGGCCAGTCATCTGGAGTTTATATTAAAAACTTCCTCTGCAAAAATAGTGCAATAATAGCACATTTTGTTAGAAGGCAGTCAGTAGATTCAGCAGCTCAAGAATGAAACAGTAGGTTGCTGTAGGAGTTGTTGTTTGGTTCGTGCATGGTACAGTGGAGGCTTAATGCACACGCGCAAAGCTGAGTGTGAGGCCAAAACATGACAATATTTTGCATTTCTCCCTAAAACTGTTGTTGTGTAAATGAGGCCTTAGAGACCACACACTTGATAATAATAGAAGACAGATCGCGCCTGATTTTTCCTGACTGTAGGTGTTCACAGCTTCAAAGTTAGAGTGTAGAGTCGGCTTGTTTGGAAATACACCCATATTTTCTCAACACAAACTGTCACACCTTTTAACAAGACAGACAAAACACACAAACCAAACCTCTCTCTAGGGCAGTTTCTATGTCTCTGCATGTAAACATGAAAGTATTGTCCTCACAGAGAGCCCTCCAGTAGAAGATTAGTTCCACCCAAAGTAGCCCGGACCTTGCATCCGATTTAACTTAACACACAGAGCAGGATCTGAGATCAAATCTTGGCAAGGACTCCACACAAAGCTGGTTCAAAGCTCAATTAATATGGTTTATGGTAACAGTTTCTTTATTCTGCACTGTACAAAGGGAACAAGGGTTTTACACAACTCTGGACATTTGGGTTTCAATCTTCAATTTTTTAATTCTACATGGAAAAAAAAGCACACAAAACAGGGTATTTTAGATGTATCTGTTGGAGCTCAGGCTTGAGCAATAAAATAGATTATTTTCTTCCACTAGATGTCACTCTTGTGCTGTAAAGAAATTCACTTCTCTACTTCCCTGGTCTCAGTCAACTGTGATGTTCAGGAGGAATGTATGATTTTAGCCTCAGGTAAGAAAACATTTTGCTTTAATGCATTTAGCAATGTATTTGAAACCAGCCTCAAAATGTATCCTTCAGTTGAATCCCTGTTTTTATTTATTTATTTATTTTTATTTAAATCATTGTTTAACTTTTTGTTTTACACACAACAATTATTGAGATTCTTTGAGTTCATGCAGTGGCTCCTGTTCCTTGTTTCTTTGTTCTTGTCTCTGTTTTTTGTTCCTCCTCATTCATCCCCACACAGCAACAGCTTTAGCATCACTGGGAAAGATTACACCTTCAGGGCTTTATGCCCTCGTACAATTCACCCAGGTCTCCTTTCAGCCTGCTCTCCTACAAGTCACATGGGGTCACATGGGTGAGGCCAGTCATATGATTTAATTAAAAAGCATAGGTTAGAGCGTCAGTCACGCACATGCATCACACATACAGCCCTGTTCATACTCATACTGTACATTCCCCACTAACTTCAGGAGCAGATCCTCATACAAAGAAAGTGCTGACTCATGTGTAGACAGGCACGAATATATGAAATCATGCACAAATGAAGACTCAATGAAGTGAAATCAAGAAAAGACATTTAGAAAACATATATTGTTTGAATGAAGGCAGAAAATTTCTTTGAGTTGGTCTTCTTGAACATCCACTTTAGATTTCTTTAATGCTGCAGAATCAGACACACTTCACTGCACATTTTATTAATGGATGCTTTCAGCTCTTTATTAAAACTGCTCTTATTCTGAGATCTTATCTCGGAGTTGCACATTTCCGCAAGTCAAAATGCTCCTTTATTTTGCATCATTTAAAACACTGTATTACAAAGTGGCTCAAATGTGGCTCCACCCATTTTTCAGACCTCACAATAAACTAGCAGAAATTGGGACAGATTATCTGGGTTTTTAAAAGGACACTTTAAATGAATTGGGAAAATTATTAACCCCAATTAACCCACGTTACCTCCAAGCAAAAAATACCACAATAGTAGCTTGAACAAATTGAGGTTGAACTGATTTTTTTTTTTTAACCAGCTTAATTGAAGAAACTTTCCCACAGCTTTACCAGCTGTGCCACTTCTGTAGAGTACGTCAGCGCCTGTTGGGGTGGTCCTGCTCACAGCTGTTGCTTTGTTCTGTGATTTTCTTTTTTCTTTGCTTTTCTTTCCCTGCTTTCATCTCAAGGCATGTGCTGCTAAGCTGATATCATGGCTCATCATTTCCTTTAATTTCCTTGTCATGATTTGCCTGCATGGCCCAGATTCACATATTGGACTCCGGTGCCCGCAGGCCCTAAAACCACAGCATTCCTCAATCAATCGAGCAATGTAATGTTCCTTGACGTCACTGCCTGAGGAATGAACTGGCATAAATGTTGTGAGTGTGCAAAGTGATCCAGCTAAAAAGTAGGGTGCGGCTGGTTTGGACTTGTTCCTATGAGGCTAACTGCCATCAGTCAAAGGGGTCATTTAGACCTAAACCAGGCTTCATGTGTAATTGGATGAGTATGTGCATTGGCAGTTTATTTAGTGAGCAAATAGCAAAGAGTTTTCCTTCTTCTCCTGAGTGCAATTAGAGTGCTGTGGTTGTCATGAGGGCTTACACAATAACACTCGCTGCACTGGGGCCACTGAAAACAAAGTTTGTGCCTGCCAGACACAGACCCACCAATATAATAAGCAAAGTTGTGTAAGCCATGCATACTTGGTTCCACATGATCTTTTCATTCTCCTTTTCTTGCATACTGTTTGAAGATCAGCGGTAGGAAATAACATTAACCCAAATACTGTGCTTACCTCCTGACTGTCCTACATAGAGCCGACATTGCTGAATAAAACCAGAAACCTCTCAGTTTGTGACCCCAACAAAAAAGTATAATGTAGTGGAGTTTGGGTCTGTCTGCTTATCCAAAGACCAAATGTATTTTCTTTATCTTTTAGCGTACTGACTATTCCTAACTTGGGAACAGCTGGACTTAACTGGCTTTGAAATCGAACCTGTAAAACAGAAAAAAAACAGGTTGTCATCAGTTCACATGCTCTTTAAAGAGTTGGTAGACATGTAAAATTATTCAATCCTACCCCTCTTAGCTTAATGTAATACAAG
This sequence comes from Thalassoma bifasciatum, assembly GCA_008086565.1. Lineage (NCBI taxonomy): Eukaryota > Metazoa > Chordata > Actinopteri > Labriformes > Labridae > Thalassoma > Thalassoma bifasciatum. The sequence goes on from RPOG01000212.1 coordinate 268,360, forward strand.
CAACACCATGGTAAAAAAAATATATCTCTGCTTTTGCTGACAGCACTTTTGTGTCTTCATTTAAAGTTTTTATGAAATAGCCAACACTAATAAGTTAGTTTTGTAATACATTCCTCTTACCTTTAAGGTGAGTAGGCTCTCGGTGGATACTGATCAGATTCTGATAAGTCACAATAAACAGCTAAATATGAGAAAACTTAGCTAGCTAGCCATTAAGTACTGCACATTAATTGAGTTCAGTTTGGCTATAACAAGGATAAAGAATGATACAATACTTGCAGCACACCTCAGTTTGGGTCTCTCCCACGTAGAAATGCGATGCTGCAGGTGCTTGTTGAGCTGGTGAATGTGTTCACATGACTACGGCCGGAGTCAGTGGGTGTGGGCGTGCCAGTTTAGATGCTGTGTTTACAAACAGTAAGGGAAATTCAAGCAGACCCTACCTTTAAAGGTCAGCTAGTATGAATAGCCAAATAAATGAAATAAAGAGTCCACATTTGGTAAATTTAAAATGATACTTTTCTCATTGTTGCACCAAATACTAGAGTAAACGCAACAGAAAATATGAAATAAAATTCCTAAACATTTACTTTGGTTTCACCTAAGCAAAACTCTATACCCAGAACTAGTTAAAGTACTAGAACTAATGAAGTAACTGGACCTTGAGTACTTCCTCTGCTGCTCGTGCAGAAAAACACACAATTATTCACAGTGCTGATTGAGAACATTCATCCTTAAGGAGGCCCAGTCCTCCCTCTGCTTGCTCAGCACAGTGTGCATGAACTGGGACACACTTCACAGAGGCGCAAACTGTCTGAAAAACCTGGAAAAACCATCGCTGCCTGTGAACCGTTACAGCGCTCTCCACAGGAAGTGAAGAGAGCCCCCTGAGGTCCATATTTACAGCCAAGTGAAGCCTGATCCACAAAGTTGAGTGTTAGAGTCATTTTATGCTGCAGAGACTTTGAATACTTGTCGGGTAACTGTGCTCGTTCTTTTCATCTTTTCAAGGCTGTTTGAGTCCACTACAGTAAAAAGAGGGCTTCAATAGCTGCAAATCTCCCCGCACGGTGGTAAGCAGAGGAAGCCACTAAACACTTTGTACCTGGGTGCAAAGCCAAAGCAAAGGGGTGGAGGAATTTTTTATTGAGCTCATTCTGAAAGTAGGTACATCTGGAAATGAGAGCATATGAAGTGTAACCTCTCCCGACGCTATGAAATCCTTTTCTCATGACCACCCTCTTTCGTTTTTTCTCTCTTTCATTTTCCTTTCCACTCCCTGTTTCCCCCCTTGTCTTTGCCAAACGTCTGTCAAAGCATGGTTCAGAAAATATGACCTGACAGTGTCTTCTGGGGTTTTGGAACTAATTGACATCATATTGTAAGACAAAAAGCACACGGAGGAGACAAAGTATGGATTGCAATGGAAAGATGGAGATGGAGGGAGGAAAGGGTGTGGAATAATCTAGAGAATATAAACGATGGACAATGATGTAAAGTGATACACAGATGGTCAACGTGGGAAAGGGAGGAGGCAGCTTAAGGAAAGATTGTTGAAATAAAACATCAAACAGCTAATTCATATAAAATTGTTTATTAACATCTTGAAAAAGGGTTTAGATACTGCAGAAGAGCTTTAAAAAGGAATGTGGAACATTTCTATATGAAACATACAGAGTAAGATCAGCTTTGCTGCTACAGAAGCAACTAATGGTCCGACAACATACATTCATGAAAACTGACACCTTCTGCACAGTGAACAGAAACATCTGACCAAAATCTGACAAAAAACAAGAGTGAGATAATGTAAACCATGCACAAGGCCAAAAACAGGGGGACTGTGAGACGGACTGGTGGAAATTTCCTCATTCTCTCTGATAAACTCTGGTGCAGACAACATCCCCGGCAGTCATTGTCTGAAAGGAAAAAGCAACAAGGGACAGAGTTTTAACATTTAGTACCACTTTCTATGACGCATGTTTTACAAGACTTTCAATCAATGCTGGGAATGAAGGATGTAATCTTTCTGTGTTTACACATTTGATCAACCTTATAACCTCCAGACAAGACAGCTGGAATAGGATCTTCACTGTCTACCTTCCCTCTACTAACCTTAAAAACACTTTGTGCCTGGGTGGGACACTCAGTTGCCTGGTTGCCGACCAACTCCGGCTCCAGAGCCCTATCCTTCAGCACCTTCACTGGCTTCTCAAACCAAATCTACTTCAAGATTCTGCTCATCATTCAAACATTTCTGAGAACCTTGCCCTCTCATACCTGAGTGATCTACTCAAACACCACTCCCCCACCTGATGCCAACCTCTTGATTTAAAAATCAGCAACTCTGCTCCATCTCCATCTCTGTAACACCTTTCTTCATCTTACTCCTTCATCTGTTCTTCACTGTTGATGCACAGTAGCAGCAGACACTAGCACAGTCCAGAGACATATCTTTCACTACGCAACTTGATATGAAAAGCTCAGTGTTCATTATGTGATGGGCTTGGAAGAAATAACACACTTTGGCCACAACGTTAATTATAATTCAAGCCAACTTGGCTGTTTGTTAATTTGAATCTGATGCCACATATCGGATGAAAATATTATCTGTCCAACTGTGTTTGATTGATGTGCTATTATCATAGTGCTATTCAGCAAACACAAGTGCCAGAGTTAGATAGTTGCCATGAGAAATATGCAGTTGGTGACTATTTTGTTATGACCACAGGGACTATTTTAGTATGTGTATCCCACAGTGTTGTTTTAAATTTTTTTCTTGCTGTTTCCTTTTGTTTCACATTTTTATCTGCAACCTGTATTTAGTAGTTTTTGAAAAAATCTCAGTTGAGAAAATATTGTGGTTTTAGTTTCTTTTTGAATAAGCATACTTTGTAAAAGTTTTACTTTGGTGCTTTTCATAAAATAATTACCAGTATAAGCTCTCCATCGTTAGTGAGCTCTCGAGTCCATGACGTCTTTGGTCCATCGCCTTTCTGTACCGTCTGCTCACAGCTGATCTTGCTGTCTGTTTCCCACCGAGGAACACTCTGCAGAGATTATATAAACCAAAAATGAATAACTGACATCACTGAAGTCCTTTGGGCACAGCACAGCTTTTGTTTGGATTTCAGCAGAGCTGGAGCTCTTTGTGCTGATGACTGATTGTCAGAATATTTCTGGACCTGTCAGAATCTATGTCCTTCACCATTCACTCAGTATGACTAAATCAAGAACAGAACCACAAATTACAATCAGAACCATCTCTCAAGGTTTCCTGGGATTGTTTCCATATGTTTCTGCACAGCTCTGACTGGTTCTGCTGTCCTTGGTCAGGCGCTGGTATGCATGTACTTTCAGTGTGCAGGAATGTGATACGGGAAGTGTACCGTGCAGGGGCGTCCGTCCACTGTGGCTTCATTAAAGGACTGACCCACGGTGAAGGAGACGTGGGTAGTGCGGACACTGGTGGACGTCTTGATGGACAGACTTTCACCCTGCTGGGTGATTTCCACTGCTGGGCTGGAGGCTGCTGCAACTGCAATCTTCCTCAGGAATACATTCACTCCTGTCAAAACACAAACACAACAATATTATAAACAGGCACAGATGTAACTGAAGACACATACCAGCGGTTCTGAAAGTTATGCTCCCCCACAAACTTGAAGTCAATGCCTTGTGAGCAGACATTTACAAAGTTTATTTACTGTTATGGACATGGTTTGAAACCTTTGACTGCTGTGCTATTGTTCAACACATTCTGTAACTAACCCCAAAGTAAAACCCAGCCATCATTTACTTGTCTTAAAGCTGCTGTGAGGAATATTTTGAAGGTAATGAAACAGGCTGAAAGGAATATCAAGGCCTCTTTGTAGCCTGCAATGACCCATCACAACAAAACTTATGACTCACATGTATGAATTATCAATGCCTGTAATCACTAAGATGGTGTAGAAGACACAGATAATATATGGCACCCTGAAGATACTTACAAACATGCTCATAAGTTTAGATTAACCCAGCAGAATTTATGATTTCTCCACCATTTTTCTGAGATATAGAATTTAACATTAATGACAGCTTGAAAACTTTCATGCTACTTTTGGATGAGGGTATTTATTTTCTTGGATGGTAAGATTGCCCATTCTTCAGGGCAAAAAGCCTCTAGTTCCTGTAAATTCTTGGGCTGTCTTGCATGAACTGCAGGTTTGAGATCTCCCCAGAGTGGCTGAATGATATCAGGGTCAGGAGACTGAGATGGCCACTCCAGAACCATCATTTTATTCTGCTGTAGTCAATGGCATGTCCACTTGGCCTTGTGTTCCATGCACAGCTTCCAGGCTGATGAGAGCCAGTTTTCCTCCTCTATTTTCTGATAACATGCTGCACCAAAATCAACACAAAAAGGCTGTTTCTCTCTTGAGCTTCAATTACTTGAATGAGTCCACTGAGCATTAAAAATAGCATGCCTCTTCATGAATCTGAAGGTTACTGACGATCACCATGGGTGGGCCCCACTTTTGGCCCAATGAGAGCTGGAGGTTTCGTGACTTTCTGTGGTTCTTTTGCAGTTGTATTGCGCCTCTTTACAATTGTTTTATGAGTCTGGTTTTGTATAATATTGTGTCATTTTGCAATAATTTGATTGGCATCCAAAAATTACCCTCAAAGCACAAGTGAAATGGCAGCTCAACAGTATTCTAGGTAGATTTTTTCCCCTGTAGTTCCCAGTAGAGGAATGAGTTCACAGACTACATTTAGTCCATCAAAGTCACAGACCCCACTCTTCCACGAATGCCACAGCAATTCATGAAACTGATGCTAGATAATGATGCTGCTTACAAAAACAATGATGATGATTGTGATAATAATACTAAGGTTAATTAGGAATCTAGAAGATGATTGTTGCTGTGAGGAACAATAACATTAGGACACTTTTTATATTGCCTGTAGCACTGCATGTCAACACCTGTGTCTGATTGGGTGTGTCGTCTCCCATTTCTATCATTATATTGTACTAATGTGGGTCACTTTTGGGAAAAAGTATCTCCAAACTGATATTGTGACAGGTTTTAAACAGGAAACCAGTGTAATGCGTAGAATACCACTAAAGTGAAAGAATTAAAAGCTTATATCAATTTCTGTTTGCTGGGTGAGTGGAGATATGATGTTTGGTAATTGTATAACGAGTGTAAACCGCCCATTGACCTTTTTGGTTTTTGCCCCTAATTCATGAAAGCTTGACAAGCTCAATAAGATCAAGACCACCCTCTTAACAGGATTTAGCTCAGACCACATTTGCTCATGGAGCCTTAAAAGCGGAGGTAACATACAACCACACACAGACACACACACACAAACACAAACACACACACAGACTGGGTCCAAGAGGCCCAGGGAAGTGAAGGAAAGTCAGCCTCCGAGCTGGCTGTCTGCTGGGGCCCATGTCAAGGCTTAGTTCCGTTTACACTGGCTCTAATTACAACCGCATGAGGAGAACCCTTCTTCAGATGAGTCTAATCTAACATTCCTCCACAGGCTATTTGTCTTCAGATTTTTTATGGATGCCACTGGCTGCCCCTCACCTGACCTCCCGCTGCTCTGCTCCATCGCTTATACAACCCCTTATAGTTTGACAAGACTTTTTCCCCAAGAACGTAGACAAACGGGGCAGGAGCCGAGCAATTTAAGCACTTCACAGATCCACCTCTGATCACTCTGGTTCTGCAGTTGACCTCTCGGCCAAGTGGATTTACAGCAAATAACTCGGCTGAGAGGTTTTTGCAGCTGATGCTTACCTTATCCTAACTGTGTTGGCATTTGCGAGTTCCTAATGTTAATTGTTGTGAAGACTCTTGATTTAACTACAATGTACTTTTATGCACATAATAGATGCATAAAGCTGTAGTAATGCAGTAATATAGTTGTATCATGCACAGTTCTGAAAACGTATACTGCTCTTCCACTACATCCAGTTGCATTTTGTTTGTGTGTAATTTCACTGTTTTCTAGTTTCATTCTTGATTTTTTACATTCATCTTATCCTGGCAGTAGTTACACTATCCTGCATTAGCTTTATTTTTTATTTTTTTTAACCTTCATCCTTATTTATTTGTGCACCAAAATGACACAGAGACAAGGTTATAACTATTATTTCTGATAAAGACTGTCTGCAAAGTTTTATTCAAGTCAAAAGAATTTTAATATTCAAAAGCTTTCAAGTGATTAGATTCAGATGCTAAACCATTTGTGCAACCCTTCATTTGCAGCACAGATCAACTTCTTTTTAAGCTTTTTCTGCAAGCACAAAACATTCTTGCTGTATTTGCATGCATGAGTCACTCACCAAGTGCTTTCAAAAGTTCCTCAAAATTCTCCGAAGACTTCATTGCCCACTTTCCTGAGAAATCTGTGATTTTCTTCTCCATTTTGATGCAGGAACTAGCACAGATTATAATTTTGCACAACAACAGAAGCCTTTAATAACTACACTGTCCTCTGTTCGTGTGTGAGTCTCTGATCCTCTTCGGTCTCCAGGTTGAGGAGCCGTCTCCTCTGCCAGCATCAGCGCCTCCGCTGATTGGATGAAAACTCGCCAGGACCTGATGATGATCCAGCCAATCAGGAGGCTCGGAGCAGGGAGGGACTTTCCCTCCGATTCTGACTGAAGTCTCCACTTCTGTCAGCATGGTGAAAGATTTAGATACGAGCTGGAAAATGCAATTCCAGTAAGAGCTTTGATGTTGCTCGAATACTCAGGAAAAGTGTTAATTGATTTCTTTTTTAGCTGGTGTCATATTAAACTTGAATATTTGATCACAAGCGCAACAGATGATTTATCAGATAAGAAAGACAGGAAAATTAATTGAGTTTGTAAAATCAATTAAAGAAGAAAGAACCTAAAAGCAAGGAAGCCCATCACCGCCAGTGAAAAAATTATATAAACATCTTTAATGATGAAATATGCCATTTGATGTTATCCATATTGATTGTTTACATTAAATATGGATAACATCAAAGCACATGATTATTTTCTGATTGAAAAAAAAAAGTTTTTAATTTCCTTTAAAACTTCACAAACAACAACCCCTTTAAATACCTTACCCATTCAACATGCTTTAAGGAGACAGTGCATGGAGCATTTAGGTTCCAATAGTTTTTCCAGTTGCTCTGTTAATTTTTATTGTTTTGTGTTGTCATTATCTGCAACATTAGCCTTAGATAGCTAGTAGAGCAGCTTACAAGTTCACACATGAAACAGCAGGAGATGAACCATATCAGGGTGTCCACACATCCAGAAAAAGTCTTAAAAAGTGTTTTGTGTATCTAAAATGAAGGCTTTGAAATGCCCTAAATTCCTTAAAAATGTTAAATGCTGGTCTTAAATGCATCACTCAAAGGTGTTACATTTGTTGGGACAGGACCAGTTAATGTGAAATACTCTTCTATTTCTCTCAGAACTTTTGAAAAAGGAGATGTGGAAAGGCTGCTGATTTAAATTATCTGCCATAATGTCTGTCACGGCTAATTTTTCATATATTCTCAAAAAATTTTGTCAGCCAAAAACAGTTGGCATGAAATTCTATCAGAAGAGGCTTAGTTATTTTATTGGATTATTGATTTAGTTGACTACCAATCCATTTTTTCTAATTGTACTTTTTTGTTTATTTTATTAATTGATGTATTAAATCTTTTCCTTGTCTTAACAGAATGATTTCTGGTACCTTAAATGCAGTGTGACCAAGAACCAAAGACCTCTGGCCTTTTAAACATGAAGGAATTATTTCTTGGTAAAAAAGTTGAATAAAAGCAGACGTACTTTGTGGAGTTTTACCAATGGAACTTAAACTTACTGCCAAAGACTGCAAACGGCATTTCTTTGGGGTTCAGTCATACATTTTCTCTATTTTCTCTCTCTCTCTCTCTCTCTGTGTGTGTGTGTGAGAGAGAGAGAGAGAGAGAGAGAGAGAGAAACCAGCCAAGATTATTTCATTGGGTTTGGATCAGAAGAGGAGCTCTGGAAACATGATGCAGTGCATTCACCCAACAAAAGGAGTCATGATGTTATCTGTGCCGCTTGTCTCAGCATTCCTCCCTGTGGCACCATGTGGCTACTGTATGGTATAAGGTTACAGCAACATGGGAATAAACCCCAATGGGTTTTTTTTGTTTTGTTTTGTTTTGTTTATTTGTCCAAAAGAAAGTTGATATTAAAGCATTTATAGACGTACATTACACATACCATCAAGTCCAGCGTTCACCGCTGACTGACCCTGGATAGAGGCAAACAGAGGACAGCTGCAGCTCAGTGATGAGAAGAAAGAGAGAAGAATAGACCTGATGAAAACACAACACTGGACACCACTGTCTCAGTTGTTATGACAACGAATGTGTTTCTGTAAACCTGCAAATGTCCTGAAGGCATTTTCTCAGCAGTTTCTCTCTCAACTATGAAACTTGCTGCTCACTGTAAAACCTTAGAGTATTTTATCATGTTTATAAATTTAAAAGTAGATAATGGAGCTAATGGGTATATTTTGCTGTGTTGCCACCCCCTCAAGCAGCATTAGAAGGTGACATGTGTGTGAAATTAATACATCTGAGTAAATCTTCCACAGTAGACAATATTCTAAGACTAAATCAATACAAAGGAATTTACTCGAAGGATGAAAAGAGGTGAAATGCGCCATCTAGTGCTGAGTTAAAAGATCTATTTCATAGGAACCTTTTACAGTTCAGTGTTTCTAGACGGACAGTGAAAGAGAAAGCACCATTTCCATCATGTCGAGACATCTTCGTTTCGTCGCCCGGACTGTGATGGTCAACAACGGCAACGTTGAAGCAGCGTACAAGGCTCTGCACAGGTGAAAGTATTTATTAAATATGAAATATACGATTTATTTGCTCTATTATCGCGAGAATAACAAGTTAACTTCGGCTACGTTGACGTTAGCCTTCCACTCAATGTCACAGCACTGCGGCTGCGCAGTGCTGCTCTGTTAAAAAACATAGGGAAGAACTAACAGTGATTCTTATTTCGCAGTTTTGTATCGTGTTTTCTAAAAGTTTGAGAGCTTCAGGTTGTACAGGGGCAGAAAACTGGAGCTGAGGGCCCTCGTCTTTGTAGCTATGACTGTCTTCAAACCAGGGCTGGGGAATTTTAGGAAGAAAATTATGACAATAAATGTTTTCATATCTTCTGATCTTAAATATTATCAAGATTTAATGTTGTTTTTAATCCTCCTGTCGGTTTTTGGTCAATATGACCTGATTTCTAAAGTTGTTTTATCATAATTTTGGTTTTATTACATAGATATAACATTTACATAGACACATTTACAAGGGCATTTAAATTATGTATGACTACTTTTGTTATATTATGTATGTTTTATACAAATTTATAGCGTCTTCCTGCCATTTAAAAAAAAAGAATGATTTCAAAACAACATCCTGCCTACGCTTTGACATAAACCTGTCATAATATATCACCATGTGCACCTTTGACAATAACCTCTGTGAGAAAGAATTAAAAATCAGCTTTTTTTTACTGGAAAAAGAGGTACAGGTTTATGTAAATGAGGTCCATCAAAACCATATATTACAAAAGTAGTTGTTGAATTTAATATGCTAGAAATATTGTCACTAAAATGGAGAAACGATAACGTTTCACCTTGTACTTTATAAGCAGTCAAACCAGACAGTGGAGAGTAAATCTGAAGACGACACGATAGTTTAACTGCCAGTTTTAGAGCATCTGTACCAAAAACTAAAGAAACTAGACATTAGTTCAACATTATAATAAGATACAAAGTAAAAAGAGCAATATTAATATAGCTCCATATAATTACATTTTCTACCTGCCTCAAAAAACATTATTTACTTGTTGTATTTTATTAGGTGATCTCTATTATACTGAATTATGTTGCGTGTAAGTTTCCTGGAATTATTATTCTAAAACCTTTTTGATAATTATGTAACTTCTGCTACTACTACATGTATACTTTTTAATTTGCTTGCATGCTAGCATATATTTGACTAGAATTTTCAACATGTCACTTATTCTTATAACATTTAAATAGAGAAGTTAATATAAACAACCTGTTAGAAATATTGCAGTTGAGACTGTCTGGTCTTCAGCAAAAAATGTTGATTTTCAGAAGGTTTCATGAAGGTTTTTGTCTTCTCTTCAGGGTCCTGACTCAGGATGGGATCATTGAAACTGTGAAGCGCAGACGTTACTTTGAGAAGCCGTGCCGAGAGCGACAGCGGAAGAACTTTGAGAACTGCAGACGGATCTACCACATGGAAATGGCCAGAAAAATAGCTTTCGTTTCTAAGGCGAACAGACAGGATCCCTGGCTTGGTAACTAGCCAGATGGGAGTATTTGACTGATTAAGATGAGGCCAGCAAAATGGAATAATCACTCAAGACATCTGCATAGACTCTGGGAAACTTTCAAGTCACACTGTTTCAACGGAGAAAATGTGCATCACTTCTGTGACAACTCTGGACATTTTTTATTTTCTCCATAGAAAGAGCAGTGCTTTAACATGGAATGCATACTCTTGTTGTAACAAGCAGGTTGATGATGACTTGTCAATAATAAATGTGAGAAAACGTCTAAAAAACTTGCATCTTCTTCCCTAAGAAGTAAATCCAGACCATTCTAAGCAGTGGATGTCTTTTAAATGCTGGTTAAGCTCAGCAGTAGCTCTGTTATCACATTCAGGGTCACTGCATCACAGTGTGGTATTATTGTCCACTTATGTTGTAGTAGCCCTCCTGTGGTTTTCTATAAGTGAGACACCTCAACCCTGCTGCACATCTGTCAGACCTATAGTTCCACCACAGGGAGTGTCTAAGTGCCCTCACGCCTCTCACACTAAGTTAAACATAACACCAGACTGACTTGTCTGTGGGTCATCAGGTCATGTTTACAGTATGTCCTGTAGCTTGTAAAGGAAGAGAAAGCAGTTCAACACTGGAGGTCACTGGATAGCCTGTGTTTGGAGGGTTTCGTTGGTTTTAAAAACCCATAAACTTTTCTGAACTTCTTTTTCAGAAGTTATCGTAAAAACCACTTTCTCATTCAGAAATAGTCTTGAGTTGATTATGTCTTTGGATTGTGCAACAAAATGTGTTCCCCTCACCTATGTGCAGTGGCATATACCTAAGACTGAAAAATAGATTAGCAATGAATGGTATCACGCTATGGGATAGTTAGTGCCACATGCTAATATTAGTATCATTATTATGCAGCATATGAGCACTAATGGTTTAGTCTGATGTACCAGCAGCCAGTTCATTGTGCAGAAAGATAATGATGATGATTTTTTTCCACCAACAAATGCCAGCAGGAAGGTTTACCAAAAAGGAAAACAGTTCACAAACAAACTAAACCTGCTGTGCGTCATAGCAGCCCTGCAATAAAGTACTCCTACATCAAACAGCTTTAACTAATGCATCAAATAGTATTTTATTAGCTGACATGGATTGTGTATCAGCTGATGATATAATTTGTTGGATAGTGATGATGTCTTTATATATGATGAAAAGAATGTGTTTGTTTATAATCTGTCCTCAGATGACCCAAGTGACTTCGTCCCTCTGAAACAACCAGTGCAAATAAGCACCACACTCAAATGCTCTTGCATTACATAAGTTAACTCACATATTTATAAGGGAATGAGGCAGATCAGGTTTCTGTTTGCTATCTTCCCCTGTGATGATAGATCAATATCTGTCATGTGTGCTAAGAGCTTTTCTCTTGTTTGTATTGTACGTGCTGTGACTTGGTGAAGACATTACTCAGCTTTTGGCATCAAGTGCACTTCTCCTGCATAATGCTGACAAAGAGACTGTGTTTTTGGTCTCTTTGCTGTTTTCTTTTTTTTGTATTTCTTGAGTTTAGTGTTTGGGCATTGGATACTTTTCTGATATAACCATAAATTAGAGTTTGTACCATGTAATCTAGGTCCTATCAAAAAGCTTACACAAGAGGACTTTTCAAACAGGTAACATCTTATATGTTGTACCATAAACTTTGCATTTTTAAAGCCATCTCATGTGCAGGGAGGTAGCTACATCAAAATATGACTATAAAATAACCGGCCAATGCAGTGTCATAGTTGTATTCATAAAGCTATTGGTAGGCTGATAATCATATTTGCTAAATGATTACATCTTTGTTTCATCAAAACATTCATAATGAAATGCCAGTATACACTCTCATGAGCATGTATCACTTTAATGGAGTAATTTGTTTTCCAATAATAGCACATTTCAACACTACACTGTTGTTTGAACTATAATTAGCCCTAAGTTTCACACCAGTCTACAACATTATTTGACCAGCTGGCTGAAACTGACTCTCTCTCTCTCTGACTCTCAGACTAGTGGCTTCATTTAATTTGTTTCATATCATGGAAACATTAATGCCAGCTTTATGTTATTTTTAACACTCACTCATAGTAAAAACCCTTTTTAATAGGGCTCTTAGCTTATCACTAGCTGTCAAATCCTCCTGCAAGTAACAGCATCCTATTTGACATGGGCCAATAGAAGTCACTGTTCACTATAGAGCAATCTCATTATGTAACTTCGTAACACTGTGTCCAAAGCAGCCTGTCTATAACCCTATAGGACGATGCTGTCATGTTTCATAACCCTGCTTGTTGACTGTTTTCTCTCCAATTTCAACACACACTGAACCATGAGGTTGCTTTAATTTGCCGCAGATAATGATACCTGTATCTGTTGGCAAAACTCATGTGACTCTTGAAAAAAAAGTTTCGTATTTAATTATTTTTGCTTGGCTCTATCGAATAAGTGAAACATGAGAGGATCCATGTGCTTAAAAGGGGTTCGTTTGGAAATTTTGAAGTATATTGGGTGAAAATGGGAGATATTTGTAGGGTGACAGTTTTTTCTGCTCATTTAAAATATTAAAATGTATTCTATGTGCCTATTCACCTATGTTTTGAAGTAAAAAGAGACTTAACATGAGGGTAAATACATACAAACATGAGCTCAAAAGTTGCAGCCTCACTTTAAATGCCGTCATCTGCGCCTGTAACGCCCTCACAAGCACAGTCTCTTATAAAACAGGACAAATGTGTCCTAATTTACATACAAAAATTTTCAGCACATGCAAGACGCCGCGTGCTGTTCCTTCCCCTCTCCACACACAGCCATACCATCTACACGTGCTGTTGTCGCAGGTAGGGCGGGACCTACGGTTTTAGCAGCTAATCAGAGCTTAGGACGCTGCTGATTGGTTAAGACCACTGACCAATGAGGAACGTTCGAACCCTCCTCCAACCAACCGCAGAGCAGGAGCGCTCCAGCACGTGTCGGAGTGAGTCTCGTACTTTTTGAACAGGTTGTACGTAAACGACACACGAGCAGAGAGAGAAACGACACACAGGCCTGAGTGCTAACGGGATAACAGGCGAAACCGCAGCGTTCACACATCTGTGGTCGGGGAGAGAACAGCTCTTTGGATTTTTAACTCGTACAACGTATTTGACGCATCACAAGATACTTATTTGAAGCGTCGTTGTTTTGTGCACAGTCTTTATAATCATCACTTTTCGTCAACTACAAGGTAAGAGCTGTTTTAAAGCACTTTTTCTGCATTATGTAAAGTTCATCAAAGTATATGGTTACACTTACAAATGATCTTGCATGTAATCTAACTACTTGACATATTGAGTCAGGACAACGTGCTGATATTAATTTTCAGGCAAGTTTGTCTTCTCACTTAGTATATGAGAGAAATAAATCTGTTACCAAAAATAATCGCAAGCTTTTTTTTTTTTTTTTTTTTTACTGCGAAGTTTGAATACATGAGTCTGAAGATAAGTGACAGCTATCTTCATTTGACTACACAAGAACAAAACTTGAAGCAAATAAGAGTTTATACTTAGGCTTCTAGCCAATGGTTAAAATATGTCTTCATTATCATATCTATCATATTTAATGCCTATAACCCTACATGTGTTTATCTCTTTACCTATCTATAGATTAGATTAAAATATGGTAGATATACTTTATTGATTCCAAACTGGGAAACTGTTTTTCACAACAGCAATTGTCAATCAGTGGTACAATGTCCAACAGATTTGCACTCAATGTCCAAAGATGCTGTCCATCTATCTATCTATCTATCTATCAGACATGAAAACACGCTATATTGCTTCTTTGTGTGTTTCCTGTTGTTAAATTGTCATGTACATACATTTTTCTAGGTTGCTTCTATTGTTACATAATTTAATTTCATATACTTGTATTGTGAGAAATTGTGTTGTCTCTGTTCACTTTGCTGCTGTAATACTGTAAACTTCCACGCAAAAAAATGTCCCATACAATTAATTCATTGTTTGGGCAGCACCAGTCCGAACATATGACAAGCTCTAACCTCGACAACAGTTAAAGGATTTGTTATTTAAGTTGAAGTCAAAGGAGGTGACTGTGGGTGTCCACACATCTGTCCTCAGATGACCTGAGTGGTTGCCTCTGTCTGGAGCAATGAATTCACACACTCTCACTCTCACTTGCATTACCTAAGTTGACTTGCATATTCATAGAGGAGGAGTGATCATGCAGATCATATCTCTGTTTACTGTTTCCTTTGTGATAATAGATCAACATCTGTCATGTGTCTAAGGATTGTCTTGTTTATGCTGTACGTGCTGGGACTTGGTGAAGATGTTGCTCACAGTTTTTGGCATTGAGTGCTCTTTTAATTTGTTCTGGATTATGTTGACAAAGGGACTGTGTTTTAGTTATCTTGGCTGGTTCTTGAGTCTTGTACACAAATAGTTTTTGATTTATTTACTTTTTTCTTCTGAAATAAGAGTTGACAGACATGAGGGTTTGGAGCTGTATGCAGAACAAATGTTGCTTTGTTTAATATGAGTACTTTTGATTATTTTCTTTTTATTAATGTGATCTTGTATCACTTGCCACTGAGTATGTAATAAAAGGAAAAAATACCTCCTGGAGCAAAAATCTCAGTTGAATGCTTTGTTTAGTCCAATTTTAGGACTCTCATTGATGTAAATATAACCTGTCATGATAGATTTTACTCTTTGCCATTGACTGTACTCATTAAATTCTGTTTGGACTCTGTTCCCTCACTCTGTCTCCCCAGATGAACTCACTCGGCTGTTCTTCCAAATGGCCATCATATGACTCGATCCCCTCCACTTCGAGCTTCCTCCACAGTGAGAGCGAGCAGACGGAGGACGAGGCCGACGTCCTCTCAGAGGGAGAAGGGGACAGCATAAGAGCAAGAAAGTCACTCTCTGGCGTCGAGAAAGTCACACTATGTAGAGGTTACTTGGGTTTCCCTGCTCATTCAGAACTCTTGAGGTCCAGGGGCGATCAATCTGAACTCTGCGGTGACAAAACCAAACACCCCACCTCTGCTTCATCACTTGGAGTTGCGACGTTAGGCTCGTCTTCAGCGACACCAGGCGACCTGGCCTTCGCACAGAAAGTGAGCATGCTTGTACAGATTCCTGTGTTCCTCTTTTTTTTTGTAGCATTTTTGCAAACCACATTGAAAGTCTCTGTAGGAGTTTAACCGGTTTGTCTTCTCACTTCCTCAGTGTGTAGATCTGCGCAGGTATATTCGTCCTTTGCTTGAGCTTCTGCACAGACTAAAGGCTGGTCGATTTGACAAAGGTATGCATGAATATTTAACTTTGCAAATATATATTCTCAGGTTATTGCCATAGTGTTTCTTTGTCTTGGACTT
Organism: Thalassoma bifasciatum; assembly: GCA_008086565.1. Taxonomy (NCBI): domain Eukaryota; kingdom Metazoa; phylum Chordata; class Actinopteri; order Labriformes; family Labridae; genus Thalassoma; species Thalassoma bifasciatum. Next base: position 284,121 of record RPOG01000212.1, read on the forward strand.
TGCTGATGGGCTTTTATTTTGGCAGGTCTATCCAGCTTCCAGCAGAGTGTTGCCATGGACAGATTGCAGAAGATTCTGGGGATACTCCAGAGGCCTGAAATGGGGTAAGACTGTAACAGCCTGTCATCACGTTGGGAATACTGTGAGTGTCATCAGTGTCTGTCAATCTGATTGCTGTCCTGTTTCTGTCATTTCTGCAGTGAAAAACACCTCCAAAACCTGCTGCAGATAGAGATGATGCTCAAAATCTGGTTCCCTCATGTGGCTTTTCAGTCCACTCATTCAGCAGTCCAGACAACCACTCCGAGACTTCCGCCACACTGGCGCAAGAACCAGCTCCACATGCCTGTTAAGGTGAGCCTCATGCCTAATGTCACCTTTGTTGCCATGTGATAAAACTTTAAAAAGAGTGCATCAATCAAACCACAGACCTCACAACCCAGAGATCTGCAATAACAACATTTTATGTTGTCGCAAAAAAGACACTTTTAATTATTATTATATATATCAGAACTTAATCAATTTGATCATAAAGTAAACAAGATAAAGACCAAAAATATAACACTGATGGTTAAAACTATCAAAAATAATTTACTAGAAAGTTAGATGTAATACGATCTTGATTCATCATGGTTTTTATTTTTGGTTTTACTTTTCCATTCCAGAAGAGAAAACTGAGCTGGACAGACTCTGACTACTCTGGCACCGTCCTTACCAAGCACAAGCACCAAAGATATGTAAAGCAAGAGAGCTGCCAAGCTGTGAACCCACTCCACACCATTTCCACATACTTACCTGGATCGTCTACAAATAAGAAGACCCCAGCAGCAGAAGCAACATTAGAAGCAGTTGGAAGCAGACACGAAATCACACACTGGAGCACTTACAAAAGGAGGTTGTATTTGAGAAGCAAGAGAGAAAGTGAGGACCTTAAAAGGCCAGAGGCTTCCCTTCACCCCCCTTGTGGCAGCCCTGCCGCACAGGACAGCTCAGTGTCCTCGAGCAACAACATTTCTCCTTCTAACTCACCATAACTGGCTTGAGCTGACAATGCTAGCACACGGAAGTGCTACAGCATGCGGGCAAAGTTACTGCAGAGGGCACGCGCGGTTGCATAAGCAAAGCCCTCGACAGAGTCAGTCTGTGTTTGCTGCACAGCATGAAGAAGCAGAAGAGGAGGAGGAGAAACACACTGAGACACTTGTTCACCCTGCAACTAACAAGTGTTTGTTTTCATCACACCAGATTATTGCACTACATTGGGAAGTGTTTTTTATGCAGAGAAGAACTGTTGAACTCTTTGACTTTGGCAACATTTAAAGATTGAGGACACACATGTAATGCATTAAATCCATTATAGCCCTCCTTTCCTAAAACAATATCAACACATAAATAATAACATCAAATTAGAATAGATGGGATTTCAACGGTCTGATAGATAAAGATTTAGAAAAGCAAATTAAATTCATGAACACATCTAATCTCACTGCTCGGCCAAAAAAAAAAGTCACCACCTGGATTTAACAAAGCAAGTAGGTACAAGCCTCTTTTTGGATAATTACTGCAAGGGTGATAACCTTTCAGCTGGCAAAAAGTTATTTAATCGGGGCGCAGATGACTAAATGGATTATGTTGTGCACCGTGAGGGGCCACCTCGAGCGGGTGGTCCGGGTCTGAATCCAAATTGTGGCCTGTTTCCCTCATGTCACTCCCCACTCTCTCCCCCTTTCCTACTCTATCCACTGTCCCCACTCCTATCTAATAAAGGCACAAAAGCCCAAAAAAAAGTTATTTAACCCCAGCTAATGCAATGAGTAACTTCATAAAGATTGGACTCTGGACTAATGGATGAAGGTCATGTGGTTCGATTTACCCTGTTCCAGAGTGATGGGCGCATCAGGGTCAGAAGAGAGGCAATGATGCACACATCATGCCCAGTGCCTACTGTACAAGCCTGTTTGGGCAGTGCTATGATCTGGGGTTGCTTCTCTAAGCTTATCAAAATGATGCCACAGGGAATGCCTGCTGTAATCAAAGCTAAAGGCAGACCAACATAATATTAGCGTGTTTGACCTTTTCTTTGGTGATCACTTGTTTTTTTGGCCAGGCAGTGAATTTGCCACTTCTCCTGTTTTGTGGGTTGGAATACATCCCAGCTGCCATTGTGCAAGAGGTGGGGTACACTATGGATGGGTTGACAGGCAATCACAGGGCCAACATGTAGAGTCAGACAGGAATTTAAGTACACAAACACACCAATGAACACTTTAGAGTGACCAATCAACTTGCTGGGCATGTTTGAGGCTGTTGAAGCTGAAGTACTCAGAGAAAGCCCAGAGAGCACGCAGGGTAGAACATGAAACCTCCAGAGAGGAACCCATCCTTGCTGGGGAATCGAACCAAGAACTTATTAACCACTGCACCAACTAAATCATAATCATAAATGATCAAAATACAGATTTTGTGTTATTAAGTAATCTAGCATATGTTGTAGAAATGGAAACAATGTGCCAAACTTAACTGTTTCACATCCATGAGCACCTTAGTTCTCAGTCACTACTTTTTTATGTTGTGGCTTTACACATATCTTTTTTTTTTTTACGTGATTAACAATAGATGTTGTTTCATTTATTGTGAAAAGGCATGAGCGCTGTGCCTAAATACTACTACTCAATTATGACTCTTCAGGCTTCATGTCACTTGGTAGCCAGTGAGCAAACTTTTTTTTCCGGCAGCATGATTTAAACGCAACATTTTACTACACACCTTTTTTTAAAATTTTTATATCATTGGCATGATATATTTGAACCTGTGTACAATGCTTACCTGCACTTTGAATGACATGACGGGGAAATGTTACACGTTGTTTTAACATGAAAGTTATATTTATTAAAGATCATTTTAGAGAATTCAGCACTGGAAAATCTGGATTCTGTCTGCTGATGGGTGCAAAAAAGAAGAGGGATCTTTTATGCACCCAGATGGAGACCTTCTGTGTACTTATGATCTTGGTCTCTTGGATTTGTACTTTAAAGGCATCAAAAATGTGTTTTATTTGTGGTCAGGTTTACTATTTTTATAAAGATCCCGTAATGCGAAGGGTCATTTCAATGGTAGGAGCACCCTCTGTGTCTCATTTCTATCACTGTCATGCCGTTTCATTCAAAATACTCTTTTATTTATAATGTGAAAAGCAATACCATGCAGGTTAAAGCAAACAAAACTGTTTTCTTCCCTGAACATTGTTTCGATTTGATTTTTACCACAATGTTTCAGTTTATTGAATCAGATATCATTCATGTTGAATGCTGTTTCATCTCTGGTTTGTCACCAGTCAGCCTTACTTCAAACAATGGTAACCCAGATATGCCTGAAATTACATCATCAGTCATACACAAATACGTTATTGAACATGCAAAAATTATCTCTTTAATATGTGTCATTTCAAACCAAATGTGCTGTAGGAACAATGGTGAAACTTAGTCTTGTTTTGGGAGTAACTTACAATTGTGCTCATAAGTTTACATACTCCAGCAGAATTTATGATTTCTTGGACATTTTTTTAGGTTGTGATTCAAAACAAATGATTTAAAAATATGAAACACAGTTGTTTAATAAATGGCTTCACCAAATCCCTAACCATAAGTGAAGGAAAAGTTTTTGTTATTATTTATATTCTCTGAAAAATGGCCAAGTAGCCATAAATTCTGCCAGGGTATGTAAACTTAGCACAACTGTACTTCAGTAGAACAGATTTTTGCTGTGCTGGGTTACACAAAAGCTCATATTTGAAACTTTTTGTACATCTGCATTTTTCTTGATATAAATTTTCTTTGGTCAAACCTCATTTCTCTGTGTTTCTTCTACTGACAAGGTCATCATAAATCATTAGAAGATAGAGGCCCATATTTGTAGAATGAGGTCATTTTATGGGTGATACAATACACTGGAATTCAAAATAATATGTATGAGTCACTCAATTCATATTTCTTTTCCTTCTTTAATTTAAAGTTGATATCTGTGTTATTCAGCCACATGTCACTGTGAGAAATCAACTGCCTGGTCTTCATAGCATTAGTTGGAGGTATTTTTGGCAAGATTTTTCAATAGAAAGCAGTTTGGTTTTACATGATTGCTTTTTTTATATGGCATAAACAGGATTTAAAATGTATTGCTAACTCATTGCAGTTGACTCAAACCAACTTATTATAAATAAACTAGTCATTGTATTGCTGATGGCTGATAGTTAAGCAGCTACGATTATTTCTGTACAAAGGAAAATCATCAAATCATACATAACTGCAAATATAACCTTTCCACAGAGACCAATACAGTATCACTTTGATAATTTATTAACAACTGCTCTTTGCTGATGAAACATTCAGCATATACTTAGACATGGACCAGGTAGTACCGTTCATTGTTGCCCCTGTTGATACACTCTTGCAGCTGCAGCAGTTATAAAATATAATTCAAAGAAAAGTTAAACCTCATTGGACACATCTATGAATTACCAACAGCAGTGAATTAAATGACACATTATTTCACTTGAACACAGCAGCATGAACAGACAGAGAGTTTTGAGCATCACAGTTAGACTGAGTGAAAAATAATAAACCATCTGTCAAGAACTGGAAGAACCATGAAGGCCTGAAAGAGTTGTGAGGCTGAGTTTAAGGTGATAGAAATTCACTGACTGACAATGAAATAAGTCGAAATTATGAGAAATAAGTTAAAATTTTGAGCTAAAAAACAAACAAACAAACAAAATCAAATTTTGAGTTTAAAGACAAAATTTTGAGATAAAAAAGTAAAAACTATGAGATGAAAGTTAATAATCTGAGATATCAAAGTCAAAATTCTCAGATGAAAAGTCAAAATTGAGTTTAAAGTTAACCTTTTTATCTTTTTTTTCTTTTTTACTTTATATGTGCAAAAAAAGGAGAAACCCCAACAAAGCCAGTTTTTGATTTTGATATTTTTTAATTGGCAGAAATTGGCTTTAATACATTATTTATGTTGCCATTTCACAAAATTTTTCACTGCAAGTAGAAAGGGAGTGTTTTAGATAAATGTGGATTATAAAGCTACTTAGTGGTCTTTGGTAGAGGGTCCTCTTTTTGGGTTTTTAGAATATGCTCACCCTAATATTAAATTAATCCAGCACATAGACTTCTTCAATATTGCCAACACTTAACAGTTGACTGCCCCCTCCATAAATATTTTTCTAGATCTGACATGATTAAAGAGTCTATGGCTGCTCATTGAATAATTTTCCTGCATTACCATGATTAAACAGTAGGTGGCGCTGGTGGCAGTAGCACTTTGCGGTTTAACAGTCAAACATGACGCCTCCGTGTCGCTGGGTGGCGCCACATTCATGTGTAGTTTACGGAAGTGTTTGTTCATCGCGGTAACGAAGGAGAGTAAACAGACGCACAGACTGAACTGACAGAGGAATAACCATTTATCATAAGGCGCCAAAGCCTTCAATATTTAATCATATTTAAACCTTAAAGTGAAAATCAGGAGCTAATTCTGAGTATCTAGCAGGTGTAGAAAGTGTGTGAAAAACTCTCCGGTCTCTAAACTTTAAGATGCAGCTGAGCAGCGGCTAAACGCGACGGTACGTGTTGGTGCTACGTAAAGCCAGCATGCTAAGCTAAGTGCTAACTTCAGTTTTCTGTGATGATAAAAAGCAGCGCGAGCTCCTTCGGACATGGCAGCAGGCGGATCTTTAGAGTCCAGTTTGGACAGGAAGTTTCAGGGTGTCACAAACACCATGGACTCAATTCAAGGACTGTCAACGTGGTGCATCGACAACAAGAAGTATCACAGCCTGATTGTGCGACACTGGATCAAGTGTTTGAAGAAATGTAAGTGACTCAAACTGACAGGTGCTGATCAGATGGTGTCTGACATAGAGATCTAATTGTTATTTATTCTTTGACTTCATGAAAACACACATTTAAACAACACTGATGCTAGTTTGGTGAACTTTGGTGTGTGAAATGTGTCCTTGAATCGATTCCCCTTAGAGTAAATGAGTTGGTCTGATTGGACATTAATGCTGCTTCGTTGGTGTCGAACAAACTAATTTAAGCTACTTATTTATTGCGTTTTGAGGTTGTTTGTTGTAGCGTGTCTCTAACAGCAGCTGTCACTTCATATCTGGATAATCAGACAGGAAATGCATCCAGTGTGATAGCGGAAGTGCTCTGAGCAGCATCTGCATCCTTGTTATTTGATTTATGCACATTTGATTTGGTTATTGCACCACCCTTAAAAACTATATCAACTGGATGTTGTATGGTGATTTAATGCTATAGATGAAGGCTTTTACTGAAATCTTATTTAAGCAGATACAGTTGTGTCCAAAAGTTTACACCCCCCAGCAGAATTTTCTGATTTTTTTGGCCTTTTCTCAAAAAATATGAATGATAACACTAAATCCTTTCTATCACTCATGGTTAGTGGTTGGGTGAAGACATTTATTGAAAAAAAAAATAGTTTACTCTTCTTAAATCATAAAGACAACAGAAACTTCAAAATGACCCTGTTAAGAAGTTCACACAACTCTGGTGGTTTTGTCCTGATAAATGCACAAAAGTGAACACAAATGTGTTTGAATGTCTACTAAAGGTAACCATCCTCACCTGTGATCTATTTACTTATAATCAGTGTGTGTATAAAAAATGAACAGGGTCATTTTTTAAGTTTCTGTTGTCATTATGATTTAAAAAGAGTAAACACAGTTGTTTGTTAATAAATGTCTTCACCAAACCTCTAACCATGAGTGACAGAAAGGTTTTTGTGTTATCATTCATATTTTCTGAGAAAAGGCCAAAAATATCAGAAAATTCTGCTGGAGGGAGTGTAAACTTTTAGGCACAACTGTATTTTGCTCCCATGGTGCATTTCTAATAATGAGGTTAAGGTGTCAAGGAGAATGTTTCAGTGTTGCAGTTGTGTTTTGGTTTTGTGGTCTCAGTGTGAAATAGAAGAATACCTGATCGATTTGAAAATCTAGACCTTTTTTTCTCCAAAACATGCTTTAACTCTATTATACCCATTAACATGCAGATGGTTGCTCTGAGCACAGCAACTCTATCAGTATTTGTCATGTCCACCTTTTGCAGCAATAACAACAGCAAATCTCCCTTTAGTGTCAATTTATTTCCCAAGAGCTTCAACATTAACGTTATCTCATTTCCTCTGTAACTCAAGCCAAAAGCTTTTCTCAGATTTGAAAGGTACACGGTACTGAGAAAAAATGATATTGCACTGTTTGTTTCTTGCAATACATATTGCAATACTTTTAAGGGTTTACTTCTTCACCCTGTTCAGCTGAATTCTCCCATAAATGATGATAACAGACACTTAGACAAAGCTAAACTCACAGATCTCTGCTTTTGACCCTGAAAGCACCTTATGTGATATGAACTAAAAGCAAACTGTGAGACTATCCAAATCCCTGCTACACCCCACTCGAATTCACTGCTTCCTCTCTCTCAGTCACTCGACCATTCACGCTTCACATCACTTTGCCTGACCCTGATAACAGCAGGTGAAATGACAGAGCGCTGAGAATGTGCTCTAACTGTGCGAGCTGTTGCATGCAATATGGTAAAATATGTAAATGGAGACTCATTTAGATCTATTAGTAGCGTGATATTGTGCTAGCCCGTAGTGCGTTGACAGTGCTGAAATGTTATATTGTGCAGCCCTTCTCTGTTCATTTTGTTTTGACTCTCTCTAAATTATCTCAGTGGGGTTGAGGTCCAGAATTTAGAGTGTTCCTTTTTTTGTTAGTAAAATTACCTAAATCTCCTTGACCTAAATAATAGACTTGGTTTTTAGAGCGTTATGACAGCTTTGTGGCTGTTTAGTGGCCAATCCAACACAAACAACTATATTTGTCTTTGATGTTCTTCAGGGACGCAGCCTTAAGATGAAGTCCATTTGTCCCCTAAGGCTCCTGAACAGGTTGCTCTAGTTTTAGATTTTCATCTTTTGTTTTGCACAGTTTGAATCCTATTTTTGGATGGACTTTTTTATTCACTTATAATATTCTTATCTTGAAAGCAGATCAGTTGCCTTGTAATTTATTGTGTGGTGAAAGAGCAAATAATCCGTCTTGGGTTCATCTTGGATTTTGAAAATAGATTTCAATGTGAGCTCAAATTGTGATAATCAGATGTTTTTTTTTCTTAATATATATTTTATTGCCCCTTCAGTGAGCCTTTGATAACCAACCTTTATCTGGAGGGCAAATCCAGCAGGCTTTATTCTTTAATCAACAATTAAAAACATAAAAATAACTTTTAGATCCATTAGAGAGAGGAGGAAATCGATGCACAGTTGGCAATGCACTGAGGAGAAGTTGATTGCAAAGTTAAAAATAAAGTTTGTATGGAGGAATGTATAAGTGGCACATTGGTGTGTCTTTCTGACATTTTCAGAATTGTAAGAGTGAAGATATTCCCAGTATGCTGTTCTTTTTTTTCAATTAAAAGTCAGAAAAACTTGCTGTACTGAAACTATAGATTAAGACTTTGATTATTTGATTCTCAAAATCTGATACATGTCGTGTGACACTTAAAACCAGAACTTGTTTTTCCAGCGATTTAACTGCTGTGACATTCTCGTGTGCTCGAGTTGAGTCTTGAACCACTTATCGTTTTTTTCCTCTGCCTTTGTTGGGCTTTGTGTCGTAACATTATGTGCCTCTGTGAGTAAAGCGAGAGAAGCTCCTGGAAAGTGGTTAAAAAGTTTGTCAGGCTGTTCTTCCACTGTTTTCAATGTAAGAACAGAAATGGGTTGTGCTTCTGTTTGCTACTGGATCTCACAATATTTGAAATGTGTGAATATGGACAACACAGTCCTTTTTAACTGATGTATGAGTACTGGTGCTTTAGTTATCATTAAAAACAACAGAATAAACCCTTTACTTTAACTTTTTAGTAACATATGTGTACTAACAGTATGAGGAGAAACACAAAACAGAAAGGTGTAACTTTATCTAAGTCCTTAGCACCACAGAACAAATTGACAGATACAATTGTTCCCAGTGAAATTGACAGTTGTGCCAGTCAAATATTTGCTCCAAGCCAATAAATTGTTTGGTTTAATTTAAGGGTTCGGTAACTTTAAAATGATGGCTTTTATATCCAGCAGGGCTCTGTGGAGTTTCTTTTGTCAGTTGCTTTATCAGCAGGGTGATAACTGGGATTATTCAACTAATTTGAAAAAGGCCCTGTCAAAAATGGATTTGACAGTTGGTCTAATAAATATGCAAAGCACTTTATTTATATGCTTATGTTTGATATACATAAGTTTCTTTATATCTCGGCTGAAACAATGAATTCAAATTTCTTGAGTGAATTGATCATAGATGTTATTGAGGTAAAATATTTGAATCAAAGCTTTCATTAAAGCTTAACCATAGAGCAACTGTTGGACATAATCCCTCAGTTGTCGTACATTTCTAAATAACCTTCATTACCAGCAGTAAAACACCAAACAACCAAACAAATCAAATTCTAATTTGTAAAGCATCTAATTTCATAATTTTTATAACCGTAAAGTGAGGGACAGCATGTAGCTACAATATTTCAAACACAAATGTGAGACCTCTAAAAAGTTGTGCTCCTTTTCAACCATTTTTGCTGCTTTTTTAACTTATCTTTATTGCTACGTCTTGTTGTTTTTGCCACTTTTCACCTCTTGGATTGTTGCTCCTGCAAAGGTAGCTTTCAACAGTTTGGCTCTTTTGTTAAGTTGGGTTGTGTAACACTGGTGTAAAGCATAATATATCGACTGCATAAAATTTGGTCCAATATTCGGACACATTTCAGGTTAAAGAAATATTGCGCTGTCTGTTATTAGAATAGTGCAGCAGGCCATATTACGATTTAATCTAATTTGCGATTAATTTCCCAGCTCTGGTGTTTTATTTGTTAATTCAACTGAACCCTCCTAATGGCTCTACGGAAGCTTTTATTGTCTTTCTGTGACAGAAGTTATAGTTTGGCTATGTTTTCCCTGAGTCTTAAAATGATCAACAGAGAAGTGTTTTACTTCAGCTTTTGTTGAAAAAGAAAAACAAACTTGACAGCCTGTTAATGTTCAGTCCCTTGGCTAGGGTGTGATTGCATATGTGTGTTGAGACAGTGCCGGCAATAACACGTTAAATTTGAAGAAAAAAAAAGGATAAAAAAATGGAAAAGTTGAGTGTGCAACATTTCTTATTTGATCACTTGATTAATTTGCAAAATAATCAAAGATAACTCAATTACTGAAATAACCCATTGCCTGACTTTACATGGTTTTCACAGTGTTGTGTTTCAATTTTACATTTTATTCCCTTTTTTTGTTTCTCTATGAACTCCAAGCATCTGTTTGTAAATTCGCTGTATTTTTTTTTACACTTGTTCAACTAAAGCAAAGTAAAGTCCATAGTCTGTTTAATATATGGTCATAGTGTCTCAGATAAACTCGTCATCTAAAAGAAAAAATATTTAAAACTTTGCAGTGTGTGCTATAAGTGAAGTTAGCTAATCAGGTTGATGTTATTTTTGTACCATGCTGAACATACACTGTGTATTTGTGCTTAAAAAAATATTTTGAATTTGCCTGAACCCATAGAGGTGTAAGACTTCATATTAAAGTGGAAAATGAGACCACAATGAGTTGAAAATTTCCAAGCATCAAAGTTTGTAGATTCTTTGAATGTAATGCCACCACCAATATTTTCCCTGTGTTCTTTTGGCTTTAGGTTACCCAGAGATGTGTTGTATACACTACTTCCTCGCTTACAAAAGGATAAAACCAGAGAAAATCTTTTTTCATTTTCCCCGTTTTACTAATGATTTGTAGCTTTTAAATTTTGTTGCACTGAATAAAGACATAATTTAGATACATCCGCTTATTGCCATGATTTTCCTCAATCTTTAGAGGAGCAGGACTTCACTTCATAGAGAAACACAAGATCACAGTGAGTGAAAATGATCAGAAACTGCTTAGGATCCCTGGGGTTAACACACGTTTGCCTCATTCTTATGATACTTTCTTCCCTATTTGTAACCTGAAAACTGTAACAAATTGGGCTGACCGGCTGCTTCTGCTATCGGTTTGCAACACATTTTCAACCAAGCTGCTGAACCACAAAGAAAACAAAGTCTCTGATATGAATATCAGATTTTCCCTTGCTGTGTCAACACATGGGTGAATGTTGACATTCTATAGAAGGGGCTGCATGAAGTCATGGTAGTAGAGTTTAAGGATTTGAGTGAGTGTATTTATAATTGCATCCTTTCTGATGAGTGTCTGAATATGTTTGCAGTGAGGTGCATGTGTGGATGGGACTGTAGCTGTGGTAGTTTGTGAAAACACTGATGCCTTCAAAGAAAGTGATCAGTGCTCTTTGTTGTTATTGTGCAAACAGGGATTTTCTACACATGAGGTTTTAAACTATTTTAAGTTGATTCCAAAAATTCTGAACTTAAGTCACAAAATCATTTGTAAATTGACTTCCAGATATTCTATGACTAAATAACTACACAGTGTGATGTTGAGGGTTTAAGGTCAAGAGAGGACTGTTTGATAAAGGTTAACTTAGTCTGTGAAAGTATTGATCTGGCATCTGTTTGGGTCTTCTGATGTTGTCATATGAAATTTTATATATTCTGATGCTTGTTGAATTTCATTCTCAGTTGCATGTGCTCTAATCGGGGGTGTCCCGATACAACCTTCTCACTTCAACGTCGATATTACAGTCTTGAGTATTGACTGATATGTCATTCGTGCTGATGTATCTGCTCAATATCATAGACTTTAGTTGGTCTTCAAGGCTTGAATAAGCCTCAGGAAAATGTTAAAAGTTTAAATATATTAAACTTCCCCAGTTCTGTGCCACCACAGGAAATTTGTTGAAATGCTGCAATGTCTTTTTTTGGATCTAAATAAAAAATGCTGCCACAAGGTTGACATCACTCCTACTCTTTGTTACTTTGTTAGCAGTTTAGCACACAATGTTGTTATGATCACTGGGCTCTGCATACTGAATCTGGGTGCTGCTGGGGCAGACAGTGTTTATCAGAGTTCTCATATCAGAGATTTTAGATGCAGGTCGATATAATCTGATATTCATTTTTTTCTGATATCAAACCAATAACTAATACCATTATAGTTTCAGGACACCCCTGTCTCCTATTACCATAAATCTTAATTGTGAGGTTATTTTACTGTATAAGTTAATAAAGCTGATTTTTTTATTTGTCATGAAAGATGTAATGACCATTTTCAAAAAAAAGTTCAACAAAAACTTGGTCTGATGTGTTTGTTTTTGGTTTTGGCTGCTTTGCTGTAATTAAAGCTTCTGTTGATGAATGTTTGTCATTTTTAAGTTGTACAGAGAAGCACAGCTGCCTCAGTTAGACCAAATAGTCACCAAGTTGACGCGTTACTCGTGTAAAATTGATTAAAGTCTCAAGCCATTTTCCCTGAGTATTTGACTATTTCTAACGTTAATTTTTCTCCCCTCACAGCTGAATCTTCACACAGACTCAACCTTATTTATCTGGCCAACGATATCGTTCAGAACTGTAAAAGGAAAAATGCCATTGTCTACCGCACAGCATTTGCTGAGGTGCTTCGAGACGCCTTCTTACTCATCAAGTGAGTAGCATTTTAAAAACTTCAAGAGTTATTTCTTAAATTTAATCAGCCATAAAGTTTGTGCACTTTTCTTCTCTATTCCTTTTCTTGCCCTTCCTTTCATTTGCTTTTCTTCATTCATTTCAAGAAACTCACACACATAAATAAAGAAATGTCAAAACAAGCTGTAACATGAATTACTCCTCCTGTCTTTCATGTTTTTGTTGTGTCCCCTCCTCTCTGTCTTGCAGCTCTGAAGGTGACCCAAAGGTAATTAAATCAGTGGAAAGGATACTGTCCATCTGGGAGGAGAGGTCGGTGTATTCAGGGACACTCATCGCTGAGCTGAGGAACAGTTTAGTCAAAGAGGAGTCTCCTCCTGAGACGCCTGTGGAGCAGAAAAGTAAGTGTGTTTACTAAATTAATTTCTCACTTCCTCTCTGACATTTTTATTTGTACAGTGGCAGGTTCAAAGTCACTCCTCAGGAGAACGGGCTGTTTGGTATGTGAGCAGGGTGGGATTACTAATGAGGTTTATTCTGTGTTTTTTGTCTTGTCTGAGGACATGAGAAATGCACCTTTTAGTGAAATGACTTCCTTTTCTCATGATTTATTAGGGCTTGGTTAGTATAAAAACAACCGTGCCACTTGGGCTTTGAGCTTTTGATAAAAAATAAGACAGAGCTGTTACCGTCTGATTAATGTAGGAATTTGAGACTTTTTGAGAATTTTTATCCTCAGTTAACCTCCCGAGACCTGAACTTTTGTCTGCTGTGAATTCTTCATTGTCCTTGCTATTTGGGAAAAGTAAGACATAATAAGTTAAATAACTAAATCTGGGCTTTCTACAGGAAGTTCGGTTATTAGTGTTATGAGTTTACCATTTGTTACTACTTATTAGTGTTACTGTTGATAAATACACTGTTTTTTCACTGAAATAGGTGTAATGTTGTGATATCACCAAAAGATGGCATGGGTAGTGTCCCTACATGTGGCTGTTTGGTCAAAGTTTTAAAAAATGAAGTATCATGGGTCTGAGAGGCAGAAATGTGATGTCCACATATGTGGACACAGGGTCTTAAGAGTTTAAGATGCTAAAAAATGACATATTTACAAACCTCTCCATGGGCATGTGCAGATTGAATGTATGACTTTGCTCAGGAGGCCCAAAAAGATTTTAAATATTGTTTTATTAACTTCCAAACCAAAGCCTTTGCTTCAGCTTTTGTTTTTCCTTTAGCTCCAGTATGTTGCTTTTCTAAAGCATCTGCTGTTTTTGTCACACACAGTTTTGTCTTCTCTAAGGCCTGAGTGTTGACTCTGATAATACGAACAATATTCACAGTGTGATGCGATCTGTGATTTCTTCTCTTCCTTTGTTTTGAAGCTCCTGTTGAGTCTAAAGCAGATCTGCGCTCCAAGGTTCTTGCAGAGTTTGTGGTGAGCAAAGCACGCAGAACTTACAACTTTGTCTTTTGAGAAGCTGCATCATTTTATTCAGACAGATAAATGGATTTTAAGTAGCTGTGGCTAATTGATGTTATTTGTCTACTTAACACTATTTTAAAATTTAGCGTGTTGGTTTTGTGTGTGACTTTGTGGCTGCTTCTGCTTTAGCCACAGGCACTTATCGACCAACTGTCCAAGTACAAGAGATCTCTGGAGGACGTCGACCTGAGAGAGAAACAGCTGGCAGCTATGAGGGTTGACATCTGCAGTACTGAGGCCCTCAGAAAACTCAAAGGTGCCTTCTGAAGTCACACACACACACACACACACACACACACACACACACGCACCTTCTTGCTTTCAGCGTCAGCCATTCTCTTTCTCACACTGCCTCTAAAGTCAACCTTTCATGCTGTTTTTCTTACAGATAAAGCCGGAGGAAAGAAGTTCTCCAAGGACTTTGAGGAGGGGAGTGCACAGCTGCAAGAGTTTGTTAAGTTCCTTGACAGAGAAAGCAAAAAAGGGCCCCCACTCATGGAGGTTCTCAGCAACGCAGATATCTTCTATGAGATGCAGTACAAGGAGGTCAAGATTGTTGCTAATGTGAGTCAACTTTCTGGTTGCCCTTTTTTTGTCCAACAATAAACCACTGACCATGTTTGACGAGTGTGTACAGATGAAAAAGTAACGTGTGTGTTTTCAAGAGGATTTCTTTAGTTTGTATTGTCATTTTCTCTTCCGGAGGCCTACCAGACTTTCGCCAACCGTGTGACTCACCTAAAGCGCAAACTGGACGCCCTGAAGGCGAACTTACCAGACCTGGACGACTCGCCCATCCCCTCCCCCTCTGCAGACGCACCGTCTCCAACCGGCTCGGAGTCTCCTTTCCACGGTATGGGGTTAGCTCACCCTGATCCAGACCTCGACGGCTCCGCTATGGATGATGACGCCGAGCCCCCCGCCCCGAGCCCCCTCTCCTCTCTCGGAGGATCCCCGGGACCGACAGAGGCCCTCGGGGAGAACGACAAACTGGAGGTCGAAGACATGGATCTGTCTGAGGAAGAAATGGAGAGCGGTGGGATCATAGGTGGGAAGGCTGTTTGTGATTCATTACGTAGCGGAAAATGTGGGAAATAATTGAATTGAAATCACCAAAAATAGGAGACCAAGTCGGTGAATCATGCAGAAAGCACTAGAATAACAGCTTTCATGGGTGAACCATCCAAACCACCCAAGCATTGCTTCCAACCTGCGAGCCAACTTATTTAACTGGGACACTTTTTCAGGCCCACAGATTGATCGGATTGAAAATTAGATGCATTTCAGCGGCTAAATATCTGCCATCCTCCTGAATATTGTTCTTGGCTAACTTTTTCTTGGCTGTGTTTCTATGCTTGTACGCTTTTTACATAATGGATTAACTCTCTCTCTTTCTCTCTCTACAAACTCTGATGTGAAAAATCACGACTTTGTAGCAGCTTTTACACATCCAAAAATAAGTTTATTGCACTCGCAAAATCTTTTTCATAATAAAACCCTAATTCTTTAAATGTAGAAATAGGGATGGGTATCAAGAAATGGTTCCTGATAAGAATCGAGAAGAAATGGTTTAATCTGTTGACAGCAGACGACATAGTAAACATAGCACGAGCTTGGTGCCAACATTTACAGGAAATTGCATTGGTATTTTAGCAGTTAGCATAAATCGACAGTAACTTCGGTTATAAAACAGAATTTCAACTTTCATCCCAGAAATATATCACAATAACTTTTTCTGAATAATACTTAGACTCAATTGTCAAAATATTACCAGGTAAATGTTTTCCAAACAGGAAGTGCAAACACATGGCTGACTGTGGCAAGCTCAAGGTTGGTCCCAAGGAAAGCAGTGCTTGGTGGCCTACTTCAGTCAATAAATGCAATAAAACAACACATCAACATCATCTGATGTGTGATTTTTACTTATTTGAATCTATTTACAATATCTAAATCTATTGAACAATTTCATATTTACGGTATTAACTCATAAACTCAATGAAATGTTATTGACACAGAAAACCTGTAAAGTCTACTTGTTGTACACAAAAAATTCACAGGAGGAATGGACAAGGGACTCAATAAAGAAACGGCTTGATAAGCAGAATCGATCAGGGTATTAGTATCAATAAAATCTTATCAATACCCATACCTGTATGCAAAATAAAGAAGTGATATGGAGCCACAACTTCTATAATTTGACATTTCAAAGAAGAAAGCTTTTGAGAAGTAATAAATGATATTTAGTATCACATTATCTCAACTGTAGTGTATAGGTTTTTCTGTCAGTCAGGTCCGTCATTTTAAGAAGCTATGTGTGTTAACCTGTTTATAAACATTCCCACAAAAAGAAAACTATTTTCTGAATGTCATTTTTTAGATGGATGACTGGCATAATTCTGTTTTTCACAGGAAGCTTGATGGACTGTTTTTGGCAGCATTTTCCCCTCCATTAATTTATTGGCAGTGACTCCTCTGGTCTCATAAATAATCTGCTTGTAGAAACACAACGACAAAATTAATTCCTTTGTATAATATCCAACATTTAAAAAAAGAAAAAAAAAAAACTACATTTGTCCTCTTTCATTTCACAAAGTGCTTATCTGATGGTGTATAAACTCTCCCCCCCTCTCTCTACCACTTTTTTGTCCTCAGTTGAGGAGCAAATAGAGCGCCCCTCCCGCCCAGATTTGTCCGCACCGGTTGCTGTGAAAACGGAGCCATCGGTGGAAACAGAGCAGCCTGTTTCACAGGTCACACCCCCTGTAGCAGCACCAGCGGTGGCCGTTGAAGGCATTGACCTGGGAAAAATTGGTTCCATCCTCAACAATTTAAGCTCAGTCATAAAGAACACAGGTGAGTGGGGGATGCTTTTGAGGATATAAAGAAAGGTTGAATTTACAAACATAGCACAAAAAGAAATTTGCATTCAGTGGATAATTTCTTTGTTGTAACAATGCACCTTGAAAATAAAGACTGTTCATCATTATTTTTTTTCATGTTTCTTCAGAATTCAATCATCTAATCTAGGACTGAATGATTTTCAAAAAACAATGTAATTGCTGTTGTTTTTCCCTGCATTAAGATTGTGATTTTTTTGCGAGATTAGTTCTAGGTCCCCCATCTTATGTGTTGTAGGAAATGATAATTGTCATTAATTACAGCATGAAAAAAATCCATGAAGCTTCTTTTTGCCACTTGTAACAGCTTTTTGCCAGGAAGGTAGCGTTTTTGGCTACCTTTGACTATTTTTCATTTATTTGTATTGCTACTCTTTGCTGTTTTTGCCACTTTTCACCTCTTAGATTGTTTCTCTTGCAAAGTAAACTTCAACAGTTGGGCTCTGAGCAGGGTTGAGTTACAGTGATAGAGCATAAAATATCTCCTGCAAAGAATGTATCTGGTATTCTGAAACATTTGAGGTTTAAGAAATATTGCACTATCTGCGGTTAGAGTATTGCAGTAGGACATACTGCGGTTTAACCTAATTTGTGATTAATTACCCAGCCCTAATCTCATCCACCAAACAAGAGTCAATAGCAGAATAAGCTGTTTGGCATTGGCAGAGAAGATTTGGCAAAATCCCAGCATCCTCCTATCATAGTTTTGAGGGCTTTTACTTCTCAAACACTCCTCAAGGTAGTGTTTTAAAGTTACTTTTCCTTCCCCGTCCCACAGGACCATTAGCGGAGAGTCCTCCTGCAGCGAACTCCTCACTGAAGACTCCACCTGCTGCCTCCTTGGTTCCTCAGGATACTACTTCCCTTGTAAACCTTCTCTCCAAAGTGGATGTGAGCCCGTCTGATCTACTTGGTGCTCTCTCCAAAGTCCAAGGAAAAAGCAGCGTTCAGGGTGGGAATCTGGAAAACTTAACTTAGAATCTGAAATTTTCCCAATATTGTACATTTATTGATTGGTCTCCTTGTTTCTCCTCAGGTATCTCTTCTCTTCTGAGCAGCCCGGCTGTTAATGTCTCCTCAGACTCATCCAGCACAGGCAAGATTCCTCCCTCACCATCTCCCTCTCACTCATCCACTTCTGTATCAGCAGCACCCTCTCAGAGCCCACCTCTGTCTTCTGCGGCACCCTCGTCACTCAGCTCCACTGTACGGCCGAGCACAAGCTCCAAACCGCCCCCTCAGACTGTCAACCCAGCCTCTGCCCTGGTCCAGGCTCTTCACAGAGACATGGACTTGATGACAGAGTCTGAGCCGTCTTCTTCTCAGAGTTTAGAATCTAAAATCCACAACTTCCTGCAGGGGAACTTGGCGTTCTCTGCTTTTGACCACGGGTTTCCTTCACAACGGGCACAGGGAGGGGATAACCTCAGCCCGGTCATTGAGCCGGACACACAGGAGGGCACCCCAGTGCGTGATGAGGGTGGAGGCACCCCAACACAAGATGAAATCATGGACACGCCTGTGACAGCTCCTTTCACAAAGAGCACCAATCAAACATCAGGTTTTGAGAAAGCTTCTTCTATTGCAGCACAGCAGAAGCCCAGCCTCCCCCACCTGCAGCCTGGGGGGGCTCAGAACGGTCAAGTCTACCAGCAGTATCAGTATGGCAATCAAGAGCGGTCGGAGCAGGCGGTTGCTGCGCCTGTTGCACATTTTCAGCAGATTCCTGCACCATCAGGAGGGCAAGTGTCTGGAGAAAGAGCCCCAGGCGGTGCCAGCAGCGCACACACAGCTGAAGGCTTCCAGATGGGGGGTGAAAGAAGCTGGTATGGGGAGAGTTACCCTGAGGGGGGCTCCCATCTACCCAGAGGCTACAATGCTGCTGCGCCCGTAGTGAACCAGTCATCAGGAGTTTATCCGTATCAAACAGGACAGAGTCAGAAACTCCAGCAGGGTCCTGAAACATCCTCTGATTTCTTCACAAACCTCCTCCCTCCTGTCCCAAAGCTTCCCTCACATCTTCAAGGCTTTGATAGGCCTCCTGTGATGAACAGCTCCATCACCCCTCGTGAGCAGCAGCCGATGCTCCACCCAGACATGGCAAATGTGGCTGGACCCAAAGCAGACAGCGTCATCAGTGGGATGGTGGTCCACGACCATCAACACAAATCCGTGTTTCATCCAGGTGATCAACAGTATGACCGAGAGCCTTGTCCTCGTCCAGATGACCAGTTCTACCAGAATGACCCACACCAACAGGAAGCCCCTTTCTTTCAAGACGACCCTTACCACCAACAAAAGGATCCGTACTACAGACCACCCAGTCCGCATCACTACCCCAGAGTCCGAGGCCGCCTCACTCCTCCTGTGTCCCCCTCAGAACCTTACTATCCTCATGAATACCAACGCCACAGCCCCCCTCCTCCTCGTCACTACACTCCAAGAAGACCACCACCACCACCTCGTCATCCAGAGATCCGTCTGCGGCCTCCACTTCACCCTCCCCATCCAGCACGCCACCCACGCCCAAGAGGTCCACCGGGCATGTCACGCCCCCCACGTCCACCATTTCCTCCTCAATTCCAGCACGGCCCTGATCCGAGGTTTAGAGGCAAACGTCCAGTCCCAAGAGGAGGGGGGAACGCTGGTCCAATGTTCCCTCCAAAAAGACCTTTTCCACCCCCAAGATACTGATGGGACATGTAGCTCTAAGCTCTTTGAATCACTGTGGATGCCATAAAGGCAGAGGGCGGGGACTTTGTGTCCAAACATAGCCATGAGAAGCCTCTGGTGACTCTGGAATGGAGAATATGAGAGAATAAATGTGGACAAATTGAGGTGGGCTTCTTTGGCAGAGAAGTTATACCGCAGAGTAATGAATTCAGTCGCCACCAGAAGAGGAATGGCGGGAGAAGAAGGTCGAGGCGAGGAGAGAGAGAGGGAGACATCACCAGGAGAAGTTAAAGAAATCAGAATCTCTGAGAGGGCTGCTGGGCTGAAGAACGAAGACAGAAGATAAAGAAAATAAGAGGTGGATATATATAATTCACTTTCTGTGTTATTTGCTCTAGTTTGAAGCATTGCATTATATTTGTCAAAGAGATTCAGTTTGATACATGTCAGAGTGTGTGCATGGTGCGTGTGTGTGCATGCGGTCATGTGAAAGCTAACTGGTCCCAGACTTTAAGGATTATTTTTGCTGAACAGACGAGTGAGAAACGGAAGAATGTAGCCCATGCAATGTTCCTTCTGTTATTTAGTTGTTCCATGAGCAGTTTTGACTGCTCCTTTTTCATATTGGGAGTGTCTCAGAAACTCCTGACGGACATAAATTTGAGTTCAGTCGTAGGGAAACTTTAGAAGTCATGGAATTTATATTCCAAGGTAGCAAATTTTGGGCTAATTAATTTCATTGTTCCAACTCGTACCAAATGTTTTATCTTTGAGCGATGCTCTATTAGTGTGCAGAATCCCTCCGGCGATAGTTTTCCGTCTCGTTAAGTCCCTTGAAGCAGAGCGACACATGTCTATACAGCAGGACAGCGAGAGAGGTGTGGGAGTTATTTGTTTCAGCCTCCAACAGCATCGCAGAAGAAGTGCATTTTTTGAAGGAGATGAAGAAACTCGCCTTCAGTTTTAGTTTTTCATGTACTGTCAAATAAAATCTAAATTGAAAAATGTGTGTTGTTTTTCTCTTTCCCCTGTTGCACCACTTTCCTGAAATATATATCACATGAGTGCGCCTATACTCAAACTTCATAGAAACTATAACGTCTTTGTCGCCTGGAAGTGTCGGTTTTCTTTCATATCCAAAATGGAGGATTTTTGCCAAGCAACATTTTTTCCCCATACAGCTTAGAGTGAAATTACAAAAAGCATAAAAAGAAGCCTATTTTCTCTAATTTTGTCTAATTTGCTGTATCTATATCATGAATAGATAAAAAGAAATGCAACTTTTTATATGGTATGCGGTACTCGCTGCTTGTACTATGAGGTTCTAAAACGTGAAACTGCATATTTTAAAAAGTCACCAATAATCTTTATGCTGTATCTTTATGACTACATCACTCGGATCATCAGCACTCCTTTTCCCATTAATAAAAAAAAAATCACCTCTCAGATTACAATTAATAATGTGTGTGAACGCCTCATGTCAAATATCAAAACTTTGTGTACCTTCAGTCTGCTGAGAAAACCTTAAATTGGTATAAACCCTCAGTAAATTTCAGACAAAAGTACATTATATTAAAAGTTTCATCCTTTGAGTATTTTCAGTAACACTTGTTTTTTTCAACATTTGTGTCCCACTGAAGCAATGCATTTTAACAAGAACATTTTAACCCCCAAGTTTTATCACGTGTTAGTTTGCGTAGTTAATACAAAAGATTTTTCATATTTAATCCTAAACAAACATTGTGAATTATAACCACAATTGGTCAAACGTTTCTCCCGATTGTTTGCACTCTGTGCTGGTCGTTTGGTTCCTCTTGGCAAAGTAAATAATTCCTCAAATATCAATTAAATATCAAAAAAGAAGTGGACAGAGATTGAGCTGTCTATTAGTGAGAGTTTTGAGACACAAATTACCCCCCCCCCAAAAAAAGGATCAGATGATTGCAAAACTGACGAAGACCTATCTGACTAATATACTTGCAAATAAAAAGTTTCAACTAATCTTCGAGGCCTGAAAATTGTACACTACTTTTAATGAGAAGTGAATACTCTTAGTTTGAATGCAAACATTTACACATGTATAGATGTATTTCATTTAAATATTTGAATATAGCAATCACACATACTCAATTAGTCTAGATTTCAAATAGTTTAAGTAATCCAAGTGTTATTTCAGGGAAAAACAAAAAATGATCTTTTCATTTCCCTTATGTTAATTTGTATGAAAGTTTGAGCCACTCCTTGGTTTTTAGGAAATTTATATACCCTGTCAGTTCTGTAGTAAATTTAAAATCTCATTCAATCAACAAGTTCTATTTAAGTGTATATTTGTAATAAAACTAAACAAGTTTTTTTTTTTTCCCTCAGTGACTTTTCTAAATTTAAGATTATGGCTTTCTAATAAAGTGGTTAAACTTTAACTCGACCTACAACAGTTAAATGCAACTTACTCATATCCAGCCTCATACAAATTAATCTTTAGCATCATAACCGTTAGCAGTTAAATTTGTAGCAAAGGGACGTATAGTAGCTGCTAGCATGTTCAAAGTAGGTTTTAGGAGCATAAAGTTTACAAAAAGTTGAGTGTTTTCACAGTTTGATTGCAAAGATTCAGTAGATAAACAATTCAAATGACTTAGGAATAAATTTTGGCCTTTGGCTGGAAGAGAAAACGAACCTTTTGCGACCTTAAGCAAGACAAAAACTCAGGCAAAAACGGGCATCTTGTATCACTTCGACGCATTTCCTCACATAGTTGGATTTTTTGAGGAACAGGTGTCGAGTCAGGAAACACTTGATGTACTTTAAAATTGTGTGTTTTGTATATATATATATATAATAAAATAAGCAAATGAAAGTGGCACCCAAGCCACATCGACTGTTTACATTTAACCGGCGTAATAAAATAGTGCGTTGTAGTGTACGTTCTTAGTGCAAAGTAACCGTTGAAAGATCACAAGTGAGTCAACCGTCGCCAGGTGTCAGCAGATCTTTCCAGAAGGACTAAATCACTCCGCTCCGGGGTCAAACTGAAAAAAAAAAAAAAAAAAACCTTCCAAGATTTGTGGTGATCCGTAACGAAAACTACTCTTTATGTTGATAATATTAGTCAAAGTGATAAAAATGATATATTTTAATCTGGGTCAAATGTTTTCTGTCATGAGTTTTAGACAAATGGTGTCAAACTATTAGATGCTTGAGTGTCTCCCTCGTTATTGCACATTTAAGCCCAGTAAGTGTAATTCTCTTTTAAAAAGAACAAGCATATTTTCTTTGCCTTAAACTTTAACCTACTTCCTCTTCCATCCCTCCTCCCCCCACCTCCTGTTGTACTCCTCAGGGATCCAGAGTCATACTTTGATGTGTCTGCTAATGTGATGGAGGGGACCTCTTTGAATCCCGCTCAGCTCACAGTGACAGGAGCTTCTCTTCATGGTCTGACATCAATGCTGAGCAGCAGCAGCTGCTGTGAGTAAGCCTCCAGTTTAATACATCAGAAACACAGTGGCACCAGCAGGAAATCACAAACAATCAATACAAGGCACGAGGAAGGATAAATGATGGGAGAGTTTCTCTTTCTCTCTGTGTTATTGTGTTTTCAGGCTTTGTTTAGAAGAGGCCACAGAAGAGCAGGGAGGTGGTGCCTCATGTGAGTAAGTACAGTCAGGGTGTTTCTTAAACTTTGTTCTCCCACTTTAACACACACACCTGACTTTGCTTCCATTTGTTGATGTAATCTCCACACCTTTATTGTTTCATAGAATAATTCGGTTGTATGTAAAATAAAGTTATGTTCTTCATTTCAAAATGAACATATTGTGTAATGTGGTAATTTACTTTACAGTCCATCTGTCAAACACCATCCATAAGACATTACTTAGGTAAAAATACCAAAAACCTTCTTCAAATGACCCAACTATTTCTTATATCTCCCCTTTGCAAAAACCCTGTATTTCATTGAAAACAGCTGAAAGGCCAGGGCTCACTTTATGCTTGGAACAAATAATTTCTTATTGTGTGAATCTGAGTCACTACACTGCTCTTTTCATTTCATTGATGCCTTAACAGATTTTTTTTGTTAATTATACCTTGCAGAAACATTTTGCAGCCTTTATATCTCACTGTTTTGTAAACTAAATTTGCTTACAATGGCTTCTCCAATGATTTAATTTGGTATCCTCCAATTGCACCTACATTTTGTAAATATTTGTGAAATTAGTGGCAGAAATGCGGAGCTCAAGATTTAACAAACACTGTATAACTTTGTCACAATTGCAAGTTATTTTTCAGTATTTCAAATATGTCTGTTCAGGCAAGACTTTTGTTGTAATTTATTTGTAGTGTTTACTTTTTGTGAGTAAAATGTTTGTATATTCCTTCCCTTTGGGCATGTATAAGTCCACAGATCATGGGAAAGTCACATTTTGAAGCACTACAGTGACAGGATTTTCTGTTTGCAGCTGGTCACCAGATGTCGTTGTTCAGCTGCATCCTGAAATAAAAAACACCATCCTTTGTGTAAGTCACACAAATCACGTTTCTGAAGCGCAGATTTTTATTTATTTATTTATCATCGTTTGTACCTGATCAAAGCCAAATGAAGAGTGTTGGCCTCGCCTGCACTGTGGGCTTATATACTGGGGTTGAAGGGCGGAAATAGGATTTAGTGACTGATGGCAGATGGCAGTCTTAACATCAGAGACAAGCCGAGGAGATATTCTGCTGCTGGAAATAAAGGAATTAGTGGTGCGGGCAGAGCCAGAGCTGTACTGCCGTTTTTCAGATAAATACTTCATGCTGCCATCGTTGCTTTGGTTCACGTCGTGACTCCTTTGAAGTGTCATCGGGTGTGTGCAGCCTGCTGTCATGTGGGCTCATTGTTTACATGCTGTCCAGATTTCAGGGAGGGCGTGTATTTTCGTGAAAGTGTGATCCACTGCAAAATTAACGCACCCTGCATTTTCTAAAGCACCCAATGAAACAAATTTTCCACCATTCATTCAAGTAGTGAATATTGTGGCCATGTTGATACCGTGTCACGAGTTTGAGAGACCCATTTCAGCACCATGGCCAGCTCCACGGCGAGAACAAAAGGCGGATTTGCATCCCTTGATGACAGGGACAGTCTGCATTTTACAGTCTTCAAAAAAACGAAAATAGTTATAAAATGTCTTTTAAAAAGCAACTACTACCCTTGTTATCCCCCTCTTTTCAATAATGCTTCTTTCACATCAAGCTATTGGAATGTAATCTATTATAACTCTATTTTAGGCTTGATGTCAGAAACATGTTAGCATTCATAGGCAAAGGTAATGCAAAACTATACGTGCATCTCAATAAATCACTATGGTGTGGAAAATTATATACCATTATATAAAATTTGTTTGATGAAAAATTTGGGAACTCCTGTTCAGTAAATAAAGAAATGAATCATGTCAAACATTCATTCCTTAAACCTCTTTATGCCCAGCATTCACATATATGTTGACATTAAATTTCTGCCTCTCAGACACATGATACTTAAAAAAAAAAAAAACAACAACTTTGATCGAGTAGCCACATCGAGAAACACCTCCCACATCATCTTTTGGTGATATTACATCTTTGCACTCATTCCAGTGAAGAAAAAAAAAGTGTAGTTTTGAAGAATAACACTTATTGCTCAAAATTTAAAAGTAGATTTTGACAATAAAAACACAACTTCTTGTGCTCTTTCAGTATTTCTCTCCTGTATTTCAAGCTCCTGTTTACTTTTTAGGTTTTGCTTATTTAAAACTGCAAGGAGAAATCAAATCTCAGGTCTTAGGTGGTGAAATCAAGATGATTGTGGCCTACTGTGAATGAAAACTGATAATTCAGTATCTCATAGAATGAGTCACTAAAAGAAGGATTTTTGATACAGAAATGTTGGCCTCTCAAAAATATGTTCAGCTCTGCTCTGTTGCATTTCCTTGGCTTATTTCTATTGGCCAAAAACCATAGTGATTCACAGCATTGTAAAATGACTCATGACCTGAAACAGTTTCTTGTTATGCCCCACCCTGGTGTGGTAAGCTCTAATCAACAAACTGAACTCACAAAAACCACATGAATCACTCAAAAACAGGCTAAACTGTCAAAGTCAACCAGCAATACAAGTCAAGACCACAAATGCATGATTGGATTTTTCTTTATTCATTAATATTTCAAGTCACCTTAAGAGTCAGAGAAAAGAGTTGTGGGAAAAGATGAGGAAAAGGCTCAACAGGACAGGATAATGTACATGTATATGCATTTGTCTGTATGAATAACATGCACTGGGATGCACTTTTGTTATTTTTAGCTCTTTTCTTAGCTGGACTGAGAAGTTGCATCTACCCTTTGCAGTCATAAGAGATGCAAAAACATTTTTATTCTTAAAAATACAATTTATTTTTGCTGTTTTATCAGGAATATGCAGCAAGACAGACAGACTCATCATGTGTGAGATACACACAGAAGAAGGGGGGGGGGGGGGGGGGGTTGTGTTACTAAATAGTGTGAAAAACCTTCAGTGTAATGTTTTTATCCTGTCTTTTATACTTCTCCATTTTCCATGTCTATTTGCCATGTCTTAATGTTTGTCCACGCAAGGGAATGCGAGAAACGTAATTTCGATTCCTTTGTATGTCAAGTACATGTGAGGAAATTGACAAATAAAACTGACTTTGACTTTTGACTTTGAATTTCATATACAATTTCATGTAAAAAAAAAACTTGATTATGAACCACGTGTCCAGTCAAATTTGTCCTGTTGGGGAAAAATGGAACAACTACTGTTTTTATCTGTATCTACATGGATCTACAAGGTAAAAATTGGTCAACTTTTTATTTATTTATTTTGAAAGCTCATAACATGATACCACAGCATGCATGTTATATATTCTACGGCTGTCACGGAGCTGTAAATTTAGCGACGGTCCCTGACGGAAAACATCACGCTCGTGCAGCCCAGGGGAGGAGGGATGGAGCTGAGATGGACAGGGAGGGAGACACCGGCTTACGACGTCAAAGGAGTACAGACACACACTCACACACACATACACACACTCACACACACACACTCACACAGGCAGAGGGAGAGAGGGAAGAGGAGAGGACAAGCAACCAGACTGCCAATTCCCCGGGGTCTACTGAAGGAAGCCTGAATTCATCCATCATAACACTCTTCATTCAGAGGGTGATGTGTTTATTTGTATTCTAAGAGGGGAAATACACGGAGCATCTCTCAGGAAAGAGCAAAAACAAGAGGCAGATCTAGGGAAGACGCTCATGCCGAATAAAGGACCGTCTCTGGATGTTACTTCTGTCTCAAAGGCCTAACTTGTTACAGGATTTCTAAGACGCTCGTGCACACAAATGAACTGAATAACTGAGCTTTAACTAAACGGCAGCAGCGGCGGGAAGAAGAAAAGGCAGCCTCTGATCACGCCGATTCTTTCAGCACGAGCAGCACCACAGGTATGTTTATCATTTTTTTTCTCTCCCTGTCTCTTTTAACTCTTTGTTGTTTTTGGAGTAAAATCACGCTCAGGTCATTGTTATTGACTCACACGTCTTGACAAAGACAGCGCAGGTCTCCAGCTGTGTTGACAGGCAGAAACACTGTCATGTTTCTGTATGAAAATAGGCGGCCTCGACTGAATTCAGAGCGGGGGAGGAGTGTACATGTGTACGAGTATTTACTACAATATCACATGTATATATCAAACATTTTATCTCAACTAAAGGGCGGATGTGTTTGCTTTAAAGGTGGAATTACTATTATAATGCATCTTGCACTTACTCTGTTGCTGCCAAAAAATGCAAAATAGCTTCAAATAGCAAAATTAAAATATTTTATTTTGAATTTGTATCAAGATACTTCTTTCAGTTGTTAAAATGCTTAAGAAATTCTTACTTCAACACATAAAATCTATAACCCCCCCTCTCTTAAAGAGAATGACATCACTTATTTATACTACTATATCCATGTAAAACCCCTCTGTGACACTTCACAATGGGCTCAAGCTGCTTTTATAAGATTTTCATGCGTTTTTATTTGAGTAGCTTAGTCTATATGACAAACAAACTGTTACATATTTGTTTTCTGATCATTTTCATGAAAACAATGCCAACATTTTCAATCCGCACAGAACTCGCTTGTCTCCAAGGGTGTAGTAACTATAATTATTTCAGCCTCCCATCTGCACCTCCATCCCCGGCCTCCTGTTTGCACCTCCTGTGCAGTGTGAATCTAAGCCCCGCAGGCAGGCTCCTGTCTGCTCCTCCTGACCACCTCCTCTCCTGTGTGTGTGTGTGTGTGTGTGTGTGTGTGTGTGTGTGTGTGTTTCTTTCTCTTTCCAGACTTCTCAATGAAGGAGCCTGATGCAATCAAGCTCTTCATCGGGCAGATACCCCGAAACCTGGAGGAGAAGGACTTGAAGCCTATATTCGAGCAGTTTGGAAAGATCTATGAACTGACGGTGATAAAGGACAAATACACAGGGATGCATAAAGGTTAGTGAGGACTTGCAACTCCCAGACTTGGAAAATTTACTGTTGATTGTGTAATCATCACGTTGTGTAGTCGAGATCTCATCCCAACAAAACCTCTGTGAGGTTAAACTGTTCTTTGCTAATTTGTTGGAGCATCTTCAAGAGACCTTCTTGGCCAAAAACCTCCTGATTTCTCCAAAACAGTAATCATACTCACAGATCATGGGAGTTTGTATTGTTACATATTTCTAACAGGCACACAAATTGATCAACCTAGACTTTAATTTCAAAGATGGAATAGTTGCAACTACTGAATTCTTACAGGTTGAATGAGCTTCAGTCTATAACCTGAAATTAAAGTTAATGTTTTTTTAATCACAACATTTGAGAAGGAGTATTTATAAATGTAGTGACTAAAGACAAGAGAAGTTACAACCAACTCTTAAACTGACATCCAATGTGGCATGTATAATCAATATATATAACACATATAACACAGTGTGATAAAAACAGCAGAATGAAAGAATTCATAAGCCTGGTGAATATGGTTGGTTCCTCAACAGCCATCCCTCCATAGAAAGGTGAAGCTCCGCCCCTTTTTGGGACCAAATTGGGACCTTTTACGGAAATACGATGTATGGTTGTCATTGGCAATCACATTGTTGCCTTAAACTGTACATTTGATGTTAAAAATGAGGTTTAAAGCCAAGAGAATCACTGTTACTGTTGAAATGGATGGGGTTGTATAACTAATTCACAAACCCTCACTTGCATCATTAGAACCAGCTAAGATGCAACAGGCAATGTTTTTGAAGAATATCAAAGCCTACAGATATCATAAAGGACTAAATGTGCTTTACAGGGGGCTGTATGAAGTGGTTGTGTTGGCATTGTGTGTCTATAATTACAGAATCCAAACGTCACCACTGACTAATGTATTTTCCTCCACAAAAAGTAAGGCCCCAAGGTTGTCGTTTTCAAAAGAAGGGACACCGCCACTGTTTAAAGCCATAAACTTGAAAAAATTGCAATAAACTGATGAGCGATTTCAGATTGTCGAAACGAAAAAGCCATACATTAAAACATCTGATATTTGAGATTTTAATGTTGCCCAGGTCTTTCCATTCCTCCAAATTGTTTTAACCTGAATTGTGATGTTATATCAAACTTGAGAAAAGTGTTTTGTCAGATCATAATTGTTCTCCTGTGGCGATATCGGTCAACGTGTAAGAGCTGGTGTCACCCACTAATATCACTGTACGTCAAACAGCGAACATGCCTCTTGTATTTGGGGATGTGAAGTACCATCACATTCAGATTTGTGCTTGACAGATGGGCCGACGCTGCTTTAAAGAGATCTGAGCTGAACAATGATCCTGTCAGTCATTTCTAATGCAAATCTGAGTGCAGAAAACAAAAAAGCTTTTACAGAGCTGCATAAACCATCAGTCATTTGGGAGACGTATAGGCCAGGTGCTATCAGTCCTCCAACACCTATAACACCTATTCTGCATACATTTACATATTCATGATTTGCAGGGGCCCTAAAGGTTAATGAAGGCCTTTCTCTATTATGAGGGACTGCATACATTTAGCTTGACCAGTGTGATATTAAATACTCACTCAGACTGCTTGTGTCTGAACAGTCTCCAGGTATCAGGAGATATTAATCCATGGATCTCCAATGGTGCTACGAGGGCGAAAACCCTCCAAATTCATGCCTCCTTACTATTTTTATTATTTCATGTAAATTAACAACCTGGCCTAGTTTGGGGCATTTTTGGAAATTTGAACATATGCTGACCTAAAACTGCTACCTAAAACTGAAACACATATATCAAACAGCAGATTTATATGAAAACAATAATCTCCAGCAGCATGTTTCTGCCTGCAGGCATTTGGAGCGAAGGGCCAATTATGGTGATTAAAAAATAACCCAGTCCTGCCAACTCTGACAGTATTAAAGCATACAAATCTAACATAAAAAACAGATTACACAGAGTCATAATTTTGTGATTTTCTACCCTTTCTCTTTGTCTCCAGGATGTGCCTTCCTGACATACTGTGCACGTGAATCTGCCCTCAAGGCCCAGAATGCACTGCACGAGCAGAAGACGCTACCAGGGGTGAGTGTTTTTCTTTTATTTTTTCAACATCCTCAACAGCTCATCTTCTATATAGATAAAACAGGAACAGAATAACTGGCATGCCAGGCTATCTGAACGCACGGGAACACATAGTGACACAAGAAAATTAACGCAGTTTGACAAGCAAAGCCTGACTCCCCCCTTCAGCTGATACGCTGGAATAAAGGTCAGGGGCTGCTCTCCCTCTTATGTTTCATATGTGATGCATCCAGACATATCCATCCAGTTAAGGCATGAGTCATCCCGCAACATGTCACGGGTCGAAACAGACAGCTATGAGGCTCGCTGCTGGAGTGACTTTGCCAGATCTTATTCTCTCTGATGTTTCTCTTCCTCTCTCTTTCCCCCCTCCTCTCCTTTCTTTCCATCCATCTCTCCCGCTGAATTCTAATCAAAGTTAAACCTAGCTTTATTAGCATAGCCAGGCAGCAGGTGTGCTGCCAAATGACATTTCCAGGGCTAAATATGACATGACAGCCTCGTCTCTATAATAACCTGCTATATGAGAGACAAGGCGACAAGGCAAGGAATTACTGAGACAGAGTGTGCTCCCAGCTTCACTGCTGCTTCCTCTTTTACTAACAAGGCCTTACTCTTGTTTCCTTATGGTTATTTTTGGTGAAATCTACATCATTCACTTCTTTTTTTTTGCTCCATGCTGGATTGTGGCTTGTGACCTGGGTTTTGAGGGGGGAGGGAGGACGGGGCCCTGCTTAATGATATTTTCCAGGTTACTAAACCAGTCAATCCTAAAGATGAATTTTTCATTTTTAGGTCTAAAAGTGGAAAGATGAGGCCCATAACTATTCATCACAATCTAACATTTAATACCATACAAGAACAAGAAAACCAACTCATATTCACACTTTGGGAACATTTAACCATTTGTTGGTCGTGTTCTTAGTACGAAATAAGACTTTGGCGATACTGAAATACCCTTTTCTTTTTGTTTTTTGTTTTCTGTGATTGTAAACTGAATACTAAGTGGGTTACAGATATAATTTACAAAATTCAGTGGTGTCAATTTAGACTTATCACCATTTTGCACCATTGTATCTGTATTCGAAATAAACACTGTACATTTACTAGAGAAAACAACAAGCACATTTCAGCCAAACCTTTCAAGCAGAAACTTATTTTTTTTTAACAAATTTCAGCTTCACGACTTCAGCTCAATTCATGAGGCACCATAAAATACAACAATATTTGCCAAAGTGCTGTACACAATCCAAAACATTAATGATAAACAGTGCCAATAACTGTAATTAAGAAAAACTAAGAAACAATCAAACGATAAAAACAATGAAAGCCAACACCTCAAACAGAGTTAAAAGCTTGGCAGAAAATACGTATTTTAAGGAAGGATTTATAAAACGACATGAATTTATTCTTGTTTATAATTCTGTGAGAATCTTGTAGGTTGAAGCTCACAAAACGGCATTAGCTTGTATTTATTGATGTGTTTCACAGTTTGACAAACAAAATTTTATTGATTAAAGACAAAGACCCTTCTTTAGAGTAATAAACATCTCATGATGGCAAGCGTGAACCAGCAAATGTTTCTACTCTTTTCTTTAAATTGATGCCAGACTTATTGATTACTTCAGTTCGACATTGTGATGGCAGGTGGGGAGCTACTGGTGCACGTGGAGTCTGATTTGAAGCAGGCTGGTATTAGTGTGGGGACAAAAGAGATCCCATTGTTAGCGTGACAGTAGGCTGACCTTTTTGACCTCTCATGGGGGATCAGCCGGGCCTGGTGCCCCTACGGCTAAAACCCTCTTTCCCCCTTGTGTTTCTACACCAGCAGCTCTCGTCTTCACAACCTCCTACTTCTCTAAGCCGTGTGGAACAAGAGAACCCCCCTTCTCCAAGCTACCTCAATCCTGTGGCCCTGCCCCCCCCCCCTAACCAAAAAACCATCTTATTAGCTGCGTTCACGCCCACACGGACAAGAACCGCTTCCCACCCCTGCTACCAGCTGTGGTGTAATTGTCATCTAATTGCACCTGCACTGCCAAAGAATAATTAACTTTGGCATCTCATGGCTGCGGTGATACAAAAGAAATAACATGAAGGCAATTATAGGACTGAAGGGAGAGGATGAAAGTACACCTGAAAGTAGAGAAAGCTGAATGATGTCATTAACACTCAGTGCAGCTTCTTTTTTTTTCAGTATTTCACCTCTCTGGAAAGTAAGAGTCATTCTCAAGGCTCCCTCCCCTCTCTCTCTGTCTCTCTCTCCTCCGCTATTATAAGG
Source organism: Thalassoma bifasciatum (assembly GCA_008086565.1). Lineage (NCBI taxonomy): Eukaryota > Metazoa > Chordata > Actinopteri > Labriformes > Labridae > Thalassoma > Thalassoma bifasciatum. The sequence goes on from RPOG01000212.1 coordinate 316,739, forward strand.
ATCTTTTTTTCCTGCAAACAATAGAAAAGAAAAGGCAAAGGGAGGAAGAAGTCAGTCAGGGGCGAACAGATGGTTGTTTGAGAGCGGCACCTGGCCTTGTGTTTAATTTCAGGTGAGAGAGTCTGTCTCAAAAGCGAGGCGAGGGGAAGAAGAGTGTTACAAGCACATTCAGCCCAAAGCGAGGACAGAAAGTGAGAGGATAGTGTAGCAATAAGCTAGACTCACTCTGAGAAAAAGTGTGGAAACGGAGGATTGTGCAAAGAAAAACAGTCACTCCTGAGCCTGCACTCTCGTTCAACCCCACTCGGACATCTTGTACTCTTGTCCTCCCTGTTCTTATCTCTTTATCTCTGGCTTGTTTGTCTGGCCAAGTCGGCTGTCTTAAGCCTCGTAGAGACAATAACATCCACTTAGGCCACAATAAAAGAGTCGCTTTTCAACCCAACCTCCCAAACCTGACAAACACCCAAAAAGATTTCATGAGCTAGGTTGTTATTTTGCTACCAAAGCAATTGGAGGTGTTGTGATTTGACACAGTCAGAGTAAACAGATAAATAAATAAATCAGCACCTACTCTCACAGTCTCTTTTTACAATGATCACCGTCTTTCTTTCTATTCAAGTTTGGTACATGATGTTCTTTGTGGTATCCGGGTTGAAAAATCATTTGTTCTTTGCGCAGCAGCAGCGCTGTTAGTGGCCAGGATGAGTTTCATGCCACTTCTGCTCAAATTTCTAATCTCTGTCTTCACTGTTATTGCAAATGAGCCATGAGGCTACGCAATAACAGCGGTAAAAATGGCAACCTAAAAACGCCTCCGTTCATCCACTTGGCTTTCTCATGGGGAAAAAAGCAGAAACATGGATGAATCATGTTTAAAAAAAACAAAAACTGAATAACAATCTTCATATAATTGCCTCCTTCAAATTTCCTTCTCACAAGAGTAGACATCCAACCCTATCTCTGCTTTAACCACAGGGGCAGACAGTGTTGCTGAGCAAGGCTGCAGCTGGCCTTTGGGTGTTTTTATTTCTTCAAGAAATGTAAATTTGCTGAAAAACTGCAGCCTGTCAGTAAATCTTTATCAGGTTTCCTCGACTGTGACGGCGTACACTGGATTTGTCTTAGGTATTGACCACTGGCTGTATAAATCAAACAGGAACAAGACAATCAACCAATAGACTTGGAGTGAAAATAAGTCGGCAGAACATAAGGGAAAAGATCAATACCAGTAAATATTAATTTCATATCTGTCTCTCTAATACAAAGAACCATTTTTTACCAAGCTCAACTTGGAATAAAAACTGAAAAAGGGGGCTTTCTTGGCTCTTTACAAAAGTAACTTGACTCAGCAGCCTACCAGATATTTCAAGCTAACATTTCTTAAACTGTAACATTTAAGTACGTAACATGATGCCATTCAAAGTAATCCGATGTTATGATACAAAACGATGGGATATAATACAATACAACTCAGTACAGTACAAAAAAAATCACAATATGGTTCAGTTTGGTATGGTACAGTTCAGTGTGATACCACACAATACTCTGCATTATTACAGTACAACATGGTTCAATACAATGTGATATGGTTTGATACATTACAGAATGAATGAATATGAATATGATGAGATATGATACACTAAGATACAACAGAAGATATTGATAAAGATACAATTTTTAAACCACATGGTAAAACACTACAGACAATCTAGTTTGATATGATAAGCTGCTTGATTTGATACACTGTGATACAATACAATACAAACAATACAATACAGTTCTTTGAAATACAATGCACTACAATACAATATGGCATTGCTTTACTTTATTTTACCTAACTGTAGTATTTCATAGTGTTCAGCTGAGATAACTGTAGCTATCTTAACATCGGGTTCCATCTGCTGATTCCCTCAAACATCAGACTTTTCATTTGTTTGGTAGGAAAGACAATAGTCGGTTTCAGCCCTGGAGCTCGTACCTGCTGTAGTAGAGACTGTGTAACCCCCATCAACAGCGCTCACTTCCTCTAGTTAATATTTTCAACAATGCCTCACCATTAATTTTAAACGCAATAAGTGTTTAATAGTGCAACTGTGCCCCAGTGAGAGAGTAGCTGTGTGTATTTGGTGTATATTTGCATGAGCTGCGGGGGAAGGGAGGGCAGGTGTTCGCACTAACACCGTTTAATGAAGGCTGTGTGTGTGCACTTTTGTCTGTGTGTGCACGACTGTGTGTGAGTGTTTGCTTTTGTGTGTGTGTGTGTGTGTGTGTGTGTATCCTTGGAGAGTACACATCCAAAGATATGGGCGGAGGGATAGATGGGTGGAAGTTGTTGGTTTTATTATACGCTTCTCTCAGGTTTCTTCATTCACTATCTGCTGTGTGAGTGTGCGTGTGTGTGTGTGTGTGTGCGAGAGTAAAATTTGAGCTGTGAGGCCTTCTGTGTTTAAGCTGCCCATACGAGAGGAAAGAGCCCTCTTTGAGTGGAACATCTGACTAAGCCTGACATTTACTCAGCCATAAGGACTCAGACGGAGCAGACACAGCGGTTTTATCAATAGTCTGAAATAAATGCAAACGCTAAATATAGCTCAGGCTTTTTAGGCAGGATATGAGATAGGAAGTAGAAGTACCAGGATGTTGTGCCCTTAATGTCTGCAAACCCACCGCTATTGAAACACGTGCAGCATGAACCGTTTCAGACTGTTAACACTCTCTTATACACTGTTGATACTGTACAGTATTTCACGTCTCTGTTTTCATAGCATACACAGAAAGACAGATCAAAAATGACAGTTAGCATAACAACACCATAAGATGTGACATAAACACAAAGTCATTTCTCAGTATTTGGTCACTCTGAGGTCATATCAATCTCTTTTCTTGGCACACCAAGAATAATTGCTAATACATCTGACATTGGATTCCCAACCTCAAGCCTCTTAAAGACACTGAACATGAGCGTGAGATATTTCATCACCGCCAAATTCTCCTGTGTACCTGTGAAAACTGGAGACCTCTCTAGTTTTTCTACATTTTAGATCCTTACTATGGCACATTAAGATCTACAGTTGTGCTCATAAGTTTACATACCCTGGCAGAATTTATGATTTCTTGGCCTTTATCGTTCTTGGACATTTTAACATGACAGTGATCCAAAATACAAGGCCAAGTTGACTTGCCATTGGCTAAGGCAGAATATAGTGGAGGTTCTGGAGTGGCCATCTCAGTCTCCTGACCTCAATATCATTGAGCAACTCGCAGGAGATCTTAAACATGCTGTTCATGCAGGACAGCCCATGAATTCACAGGCTTTTTACAAAGGAGAATGAGCAGATTTGTCATCTGTATATACCATCATCATATATTTGTATATATCAATATTGAATAAATTTTAATCAAAGCACATGAAGTGCAACCACCATTTCAATGGTAGGTTTTCCTGCTACCTCTGCTTTTGTTTGGCATTTTACTTGGTCTTAACGTATACTACAAACAGCGAGCGTCTTATTTAGAACATCTCCATCTTTGCAAAAGCCAAAGCGTTTTTACACTCAGGACCACGATAGCTGCTTGATCATTTCTTTTTTGCTGACTTTTCTTCTTCCATCCATCATGTTATGTTTTGTTGTCTGCTGGTGTGTGGTGGTGACGTCACAGACAGGCAGACTAACATTTAACGTCTACTTCCTGGTAGACGATACAGTCGATTTATTGCCGTTTACAACAATGCTAAAATAATTTATGTCATCCAAAAGGCCAACTTGCTAAGTACATATCAATGGAGCTTGATCATAGAAATATAAATTGATTCACCGATGAAGTAGATGAATTGTTACACCCCTAAACACAGTTGTGCTATTTTAGCACAAAGCAGCAGGAAGCAGGAAGACTCTGCAGCAGATTAACAATGGTGTACCTTAAAGGGGGAAAACAGCGATCGCGGGATCCAATGTAATAAAAAGGCACTGACCTCTGACCTTTACTTATTGCAATCAATTCACTGACAGCCCTAATCTTAAATTAACCTTTAAGCGCTGTTTAATCTTTTACAATTAAAGCCGCTAATTCAAAAGTACACAAAGATATAAATCAAAAAAAGGACTTAAAACAAAGCAAAAACAAACATTTGGATAAAGATCAGGCTCTAAACATCATTAGTGGGATATTGCATGGGTGTTATCATTTTTTAGCACTTTTCAAAAACGCAAAGTGACATGCTTAGATCAGGTTGATAAGGTTGGGTAGTGAAGCTCTGAAAAGATGCTAAAGACCAAAATGTGAGTTGTTTCATGTGCCTGACGGTGAGCAGATAAAGCTCTGCCCCCATATGAAGCTGGATGTCAGTGAGCCACTGGGATGATGATGGTAGCAATTAGCGCGCTCGGAGCAAGTGTGTCTGTTCACTTGATGAATCTATCTTTAGTTAAGTGTGCGTTCATGCGTCAGTTCATTTACATACACATGCATATCAATGTGCTATGGAGGGTTGATGCATATGATACAAAAAAAAATCCCATCCCCAGTATGCCACTGTGGGACCAATGTAATGATGGATGCAGATTGGATTTATAGAGGAGATAAATGGGTGTGAACAAGGGAGAAATTAGATAAATGAAGGCGGGGTGAGCGGGGGTTGGGGAGGTAGAGATGAATGAAAGTTTGTCGTGATGAACAGTGGGTGGCAGTGGGGGTGACGGGGGTGGCTGGAGGTGCATTGAGGACGTGTGTTTATCAGCTTAGATGCAGACATCTGTTAGGGAGAAGTAGTGTGTTTTGGGGGGTAGGGGATTGTGTGAGTGTGTGTGTGTGTGTGTGTGTGTGTGTGAGTTTGCGTCTGTATTTCTCTGTGTGAAAGGCAAACACACAAAAGTGGATCCTGACTGTTGCTACAAAAGTCATTAAGCTTTTGAACTACAGTCGTGTGTAAGGCTGTGAAAAAACACATATGAGTTTGTAAAGCCAATAATAACAGCAAAAAAAACTAGGACAGGGATTGTTACTGCACACACACACACACACACACACACACTCAAAAGAGGGTTTCTGTGATTCAGTTCTTTTCCTCTCCTGCTTCACTGAATCGAGTCAAACGAAACTTGACTTGAATATTTAACAGTCACAGGAGTCAAAACAATTGAGAGTCAACTTTTGCGTTGTTTTAAATTTACTCTTTGATATTCACTTTTGTCACTCAAAAGGATTTTTGCCAGCATAAGAAAAAAAAAGCCAAGCTTAAGCTTTGAAATCCATCAGCAGAGCATCATTGTAAAATGTTCATCCACAATGAATAAGAGAAATATTTGGTGTAAACACGGGGCTTTCTCAATCAAAAGGTGTGCCTTTTAAGTGTTGGAGGACGGGCAACAAAAGCCGTGCTTTTACACCTTATTGATGCATTCAGATCCCTTTTCCTTCATTTATATGGAAGTAAAATACCTGCTTTTTGAAGACACTGTGAGAAGTTTTAGCTCATTTGGATGTTGAAAAATATGACTGTTACAGACAAAACTGGTTATTTCTCAATACTGCTAGTATTTAGGTCGAATTTTCAGTGAACAAATTCTAGTAGATGTCCAGCACTTGCTCACAACCTGCTGCATTTAGCTCTGCTGGTAAAAAATCAAGTGAACAAGCAGGATGTGTCTTTTTTCTTCTACTTGTAGCTGTCGCTGGAGCAGGATTAGCAAAAACAAATGAAATATCATCTTAGAAGGAGAAAATCTTCAACCAGAGAAGATGGTGATGAACACGCTTTGATGTTATTGGTAGTATATGAATAGTTCACTATTTTATAAAGATAAAGCATGCCAGATCTGTTGTTGCAGTGTTTTTTAGACTAGAAATCCGTGCCAGCCCATCAGAATGAATCCCTTTCATTCTGACTAATCTACCAGGTATAAACATGGCACCAGGATCTTATGTTTGCATCAATAAAGAGGTTTGCTCTTCAACATAAGTAATAAGATGCACTTGAAGAAATAAGCAAGCAAGAAGTGTTTGCATCAATGTCAAAACTAACACACCCATGACAATAATGCTCTGCAAATTGTTGTGATGCTGTGTGACGTCAACGTGTGATGTGCTAACGGCTTTTTCTGTTGAAGGGTGTGACGTATGAAATCAAAAAACTTCAGTTACAGGGGGTATACTAGAAACCATGAAACCAGAGTTTTGGCAGGAGTTTTCAGAAGACATTGCTTTTATTAACATAAAACTGAGTTTCATGTGGATGATTACGCGTGGACATGGCCAATGTCCGATGTTTAACCAGTCAATTAGGTTACCTCGTTTAAACTCACGAAAGAAGTTTTATTGTGACACTGCAGACGATAACTTTTCTAATCATCATGTAACCTCACCATTCTGAATCCTGCATTAACTTGATAACAGAAAAGCAGTAGTTAAAAGATCTGTATTCAGTTTTTCTTTTGTCCATTATACTGCTAAAACCAGCACACGATAAAAGCACTTCACAGCTCTTCACAGTGCCTTAAATATAAGTTTATTCTTCACATTTCCAATCGTTATTGCAGCACTGAACAATGTAGTCCCACATTTCGTATTGTTATCGCATCACGCAGACCTGTTCTGGACAGACTAGTAAAGCAGCTTTGACACTAAGGATCATTGATTAAATATTATTGAACAGTACAAGTGTTGCTCCCTCAGTCTCTTTGTGTTTGATTGATTTAGTGACTGGCTGAGTTCAGGAGAAGGCAGTGTTTCTCTCTTGGCTGCTTTTGTGCGCCTGTTTGCCCATGTGTGTGTGTGTGTGTGTGTGTGTGTGTGTGCGCACGCATCTGCATGGAAAAACATTAACTTCTGCACCCCAGTGGTTTTTGTTCTGACTCTTTGTGCACAGTTGTCACCATCTGCATTTATGAATCTCCTTCCCCCTACTTTTATCCTTTTTTTTCCTCCTTTTTTTCTTTACCCCCTCCCCCTTTTTTTTCTCTTATGGTAGATCATACCAATTTCCACCTTTGTTTGTTCTTCCCCCCTGGGTGAATTCACAAGTTTTCTCAGCGTATAAGTGCATTTGTGACAAGGAAGAGAAGGAGGCGGTAGATGTGGAGGGAGCAAAATAGAAGTAGCACAGACCGGAGAGAAGCAGAGAGAGGAGGAGGAGGAGGAGGAGGAGGAGGAGGAGGAGAGGGGAAGGGAGGAGGGGGGGAGTGGCAGGTTGATTATGGTCGCAGGTCTCGTTGCCAGGAGACGGCGGGGACCAGGGATGCCAGGTTGCTAGGCAACCGGTGCGATGCAATGACCAGCACTGCGTGTGTGTGTGTGTGAGTGTGTGTGTGAGTGATGGAGCGAAGGGGAGGGCGAGGAAGGGAAAATTGTCTATGTGCCCCCCTCCCTCATCTTCCCCCACCACCTCGCCCCACCTACCTTCACCAGCACCCCCCTTCCCCCCTTTCACACACATGCAAACACACACACACACACACACACACACACACACACATATATACACAGAAGCCTGCCTCCTGCTGTAAATGTTCTTGAAAGAGCAGGGGAGATGGTCCGTGCTGATATATTTACCATTCAGAGTGGCTGCTTTTCAGGGCGGACGAGCAGAAAGGATTGAAAATGGAGAGAAAATCAGGCAACAGAAAGTGTCTCTCACACACACACACTCACAGACACACACTCTTGCACCCACAGCAGCCTCATGCTATATAGACTTAACAACAGCGGCTGCTTTGAGAGACTATCATCTGCTCTGCTAGCCACAAAAGAGAGGCGAGAGAAACATCATCACGTATATGCTTCAGTCACTCAGAATGTAAACGCTCCTCTATTTAAAACACATCCTCTCTGTATTAAATGTGTGAAACAGGAGCAAGTGTCACTCCTCGCTGTGCATGTATGTTGATGTTTATGGAGGGGGGGTCACACTTTATGGTGAAAGGGGTCGAGCTGCAATTTGATTGGATAATCTATGGATTTAATATCTCATAATCCGGTTGAAATCCCTGTGGCATCACAGTGGAAAGATTAAGTATGTGTGGATGCTGCTTGGAGTGTGTGTGTGTGTATGTGTGTGTGTGTGTGATGAGAGAATGTGTGTTTTATTTGCGTTGTGTGTTTTTTAGATAAAGCATAAAGGGGGAGAAATCAAAAAGCAAAAACACACGGCGGGCTTTTGATCGGACAGGCAGGTTTGTGCACAGTATGGGACTGTTTTTGTAAACAAGCCTGAGAGGAAGCGGGGAGAGAGGAGAGAGGAGGAGGAGGGGAGCAACAGGAGGAGACGGAGGAGAACAGGGAGGAGGGGAGAGAGAAAATTACAGTAAAGTGTGTACGTTACTGGTTCAGGCTTAGAGCGAGATATTTTTCTCTCTGCTTCTGCAAGGCAGCACCAACATTCAACAAGCACAAACGCTGCCTCCATCACTCCTCCTTTCTCCTCCTCCTCCTCCATCTAATCCCTCCATGTATCCCTCCTTCTCGACCTAGAGGCACCCTTTGTCCTCCTCATTTGTGTTTTTTTCCACCCCGTACCCTTCCGCGCAACGCTCAGTTCAACCTTGTTTACCTGATGTGGGGCATCTCATCACCGGGGTTGCCATGACAATGGCCATGCTGAGGGCGGCCTTCGTCATAGCGGCGGGGCCTGGTTGCCGTGCCGATGTGAAGTGGCACAGCCTTGATGGCCTCCACTTCTTGCTGCTTTTCCCCCTCTTGTGTATTTCTAATTCACAATCTCCTGAGCCATCTGCTGCGCCGCTCCTTATCTCCAACAACACCGCCACCGCTGTTTGTCTTCCTGCTCTGAAATATGAGCCAGGTGTCAAACACGTCATAAATCAAACATGTCACATTGAAACACTGTCATGAGCTTATAGCTTCAGCTTTGAATCTTTATATTTCACTTTATAAACACTTATCTCTAGCTGACCTTAATCCACACTGAGTCTGTTGGAGATGATGAGCACATGTTGTACATTTATGTGTTTGTACCTTGCATATTGTGCGGAAAGCACAGACTGTATCCACTAAAGCCTGGAGTTATTCAGTCATTTGTATCTTATTTGTAGGAGAGTTTTAGACCAGCACACGTTTGCGCCGGGTATGCAAAGCTGAAATGTAGCCTCATATGAAAGTAATTTCTAATTTAGGATGCTCTGTGATAGTTCGATGGAGTAAACCCAATCTTTGTGCCAGTTAACACTTTTGTTTCCCATGAGAGAAGGTAACTAGAGTATAAAGCATAATTCTGAAGTAACAGTTTATTTCTACGTAATCTTGTTGCGGTCAATATTTTCAGCACTCGATGTCACTGTTCTTTTACACCACAATCAATAAAAACGTAATATCAAACATACCTTAAATGTCGTGACTCACAGCACTTTGTTAGACTTGGATTAGACCACTCAAAGCGTTCGTCACACTGATAAGAGAATGCTAGACAATCAGTATTAACTAATTCCACACATACAGTACGCATTCACACTCCACTGACTATGTCATCATGAGCAATATGTGGTTCAGTGTCACTTGTGAGGACACTTAGGCGTGTGAGAGCCGGGATCCGATTGAGAGACGGCAGACTCTTCCACTGAGCTACGACTGGCTCAGCGTTAAAATCTTAGACTCCATGTGCGGAGGCTGCAGTCTTCTGAGAGAGCATCCAAGGTTCAAATCCAACCTGAGGCCCTTTGCTGCACGTCATCCCCCACTTCCTCTGACTTTATCACTGCTCTAACATCTGAATGAAACCCTAGAATACCACAAACAATCTTAGAATAGAAGAATGAGCGTCGGATTTAAGGAATTTGACTCTGATTCAGCTTTAGAAAGACTTCTGTGTGGAGACAGATACACAACAAGGTTAATGGTGCAGGAATAATGGGTGGACAGACAATGTCAACAATATGACGCCTACTTTTTCTTTCCAACTGAATTTTCCCAGTGATTAAAAACCCTCAAATTACATTAAAGGCAATATGTATGTCTTATACCTTCCCCATGTACAAAACCACTCTAACTTCTTCGTCATTTCAGTTATTGGTCATTTTTCCACCATCGGAATTGACAAAACATCATGTGGAGCAACCATCCGGCCTCAACTTCTATTTGGACAGCAGGTTTAAAATCAATTTAAATATTTGGCATTATTTCTAACATGTTTTCAATTCACTATCAGAGTTATGAAGCATTTGCACTTATATTTCCATCATAATATACAAAATACAATTTAGGGACTATAATTCTGAAACCACCTCAAGGACAGAGTCCAAAACACATCTGAGGAACCCAATAAAACACCTGGAAGGTTACTAAGTCTTTCTCATAATTGCGAGTAAACCTATTTTTTAATTACTGTCATGCAATGCACTTTTGGGTACCGTGTGGGGTAACCGCCCCAAAACTGTGAATCAAGTTTTATCTGCAAATCTATAAGCCTGCTCTCATTAAACCGGTTGTTTAATTACTGATACTTGTTGAACTGTTAGGCATGTTAATAAAATATATTAATTTTGAGACTAATAACAGTCGCACCAAATGACTTTTTTTCAAGGCTGTCGTTTTAATTCAACTGTAAAAACATTTAAATCCCTTGACTGAGTTTTTTTGCATAAACATATGTGTACACTACATTTCAAATGTTGCACGATGGCCAAGTATAACCTTTTTTTTTGGCTAGTGCTATGTAATCAAAACAGACTGTTCTTCCATAAATACATGACACCACAGGGTCATCAGATAGTGCAGGGGACACATGTTCAAAGAGGACTTTATAAATAGAAAAATTTAATTAGGTATTATCACGGTATAATGTGTAAATTACCAATGTTACGTAATAAAAGTAGAGATTACATGATGCTTTGTGTCTCTGACCCCTTTATCTCCTCCATCAGTTTTCCTGTCGGTGCGGTCAGTTGGATGTTTGGTATGAGGGTGTCGGGACCTTTCTCCCTGCTGCAGGTGTTGCTTATTTTTCAGGCGATGGTTTGGTTATGGAGACAACTGGTGTTTGTGCATGCGAGTCCCGACAGTGGAGCACGATCACGGCGGCGATCGATAACGTCTCCTGGTGACCAATCACCGCAGATCAATCAGTGACACGGAATCAGTGACTGGCTGAAATGTCAACAGCTCCATAATTAAGACCTTCATTAAGCCACAGTTAACAGAGTGTCACTCTGTTGCTCTCCACCTCCACATCAGCCTCTCTCCTCCTCCTCTTCACACACACAACCCCCACCTCTATCTTTTCTCCATATGCTCCTCTCGTTCACCTCTCTGCCCTTTCTTGTCCATTCTTTTGCTGCTTCTGTATCATAAATGTGAGGAGTCAGAGAAAAGACTTGTGCAGGATTTTGTGTCAAGGTTTGTTTAAAAAGATTGTGCAATAACATCAAGAGGGAAAGGAAAAAGTTTTTTTGTTACTTTTTGTCCATGTACAAAGACAATATCACTTATTCTTTTGCTCTTTTAACTCATGAACATATCATTCCCTTCTCTCTAACCCTGTATACCCCAGTCACTGTCTCTCTGTCAGGCTCAGAGTCGCTCACTATTCTGATGCTGCGTGCTCCTGTAATCCAGATTAGCCGGCGAGTGTGCTTAATCTTATCACTTCCCCAATCCCACGTGGGTGTGTGCTTTTCCTGGTTTTGTGTGATGGGGGAGAAGGAACGATAGACGGTGGGATTAGAGCTGACTCTGAGAGAGGAAGTGCTGGAGTGAGAAAAAAAAAGAAAGAGAGACTGCAAAATAGTGCGAATTTGAAATCACACGTATCAGTGTCAGCTGTGCTCTGCTGGAAAACAAGAAGAAAGAAATGAGTTAGAGATCAGGTCAAAAAAGTCAAACATACACAAAAATATCAACATTACACTTTGTTACGGCATCATTTGTATTCTTAGTGGAGTATCTTTTACTTTTCCAAGCAACCACCAGCCTCTTGTTTCATGCTTGTGTTATAATTCCCCCTTTTTTCTGTGTCTTTTTAGATGAACCGTCCGATCCAGGTGAAGCCAGCAGACAGCGAGAGCAGAGGGGGTAAGAGACACCTGGCCCCACCTTGAAACACAGCACCTGTCCAAACAACACCACAGTTTACACAATACAGTGTAATGAAATATGTAGGCTGCATCCACGTGGTGATTCTTTTTCTTTCAACATGTGAAACAAAAAGCTGAAAATAGATGAAATTGTTCAGTAAAATGGATACTTCATTCATTCATCAAATTTGACTTGCCAAAACTTGCAGGTACCCTGTTGGAGTTCGAGTTAATTGTAAGGGTTGGTTAGTGGAAGTGGGGTTAATGTTTCAAAGTGCTGTCTCATTTTGAGTTATACCATTTTGAGCCCTGGCAGACTCACTCAACCACTTTCCAGGTGATCTCAAGTAGGTCCGTAAGGGCTCAGGGTTTAGGAGGGGAATTGAAATTCAGCCAAAGAGTAACAAGAACAAGACACAGGTGAAACTGATGGTAAATCAAACACAAGGCCAGACACACAGAGAGCAAGAACTACAAAATGAAACAGTAAACATAATTGAAAACACACAGGACAAAGATCTTTGTCAACAAGACACAAGGAAAACATTTGACACAAGGTAAGACGAGCTAAATTCATCAAAGACAGATTCAAACAGAGAGAAAAGACACAGCCAAAGGGGCAACATTTAACAATTGTTATGTACCTTTTTTTTTTTTACATATCAAGAAATAAAACCACAGGTGATCCCAGCTTTGATCTTGCTCTCTTAGTTCGACACTATCATGACGTACCCTCCTCACGATGGGAATAGAGCAGATCCATTGTGTGTTTAATGAGTTACTCCTGTGCTTTATGAGTTATGTAATCCATCGGGGATCAGTCTCATAATAAGCTTATTTTCAACAACTCTCTGTTGCAGTTAGGACACATTACAACTGAAGCCTGTTGTCATGAGAATCTTTATTGGGTTATAACACACTCTAGTTTTGACAGTTTTGCTAAAACAGGTTTAAGTACAAAGAGGCAGATTCAGAAAGTTTCAATATATTATGACACTGAGCTGGCAGACACTTGATATTTGCTTGAAAGTTAATCTGTTGCTCTGGAATTTTACATCCGCTGTCATACCTCAACTTTTATACAAGGTAACACTAAAGCTGAGTGAAATTTTGCAGAACTTAAGAGTAGATTTGATGCTTTTCTGCAGCAAGCTGTAAGTTCAACACATGAACACACAAAACTGTAGGGTGATCATACTCTAAAAACCCCAAAAGAAGACCCCCAACCTGGCGTCTTAGAAAAACTGCAAAAATTCTCTGTTTTCTATTTAAACCCTCAGATGCATGAATTATGAAAGTCAGTGTCAGGATTTTTCCCTTGAGTGTTTTTGTTTGTCTTAAAGCATGAAAAAAAGGTTTCCATTTCTTTTCAAATATTTGTAACTAAGCATTTAACTTAAAACAGTGTGAACTTTATGTAAATATGACTTAATTTTTGTTTAATTTCTTTTTTTCTTTGGGTATTTTCATGAATGATCTTTTTTTGATTCTTTATGAAACATTTTAACTCTCTTTCATCCATTTTAACACTGAATAATTTATAGTTATTACGCTGTTTTTACCTCAAATGTTTGTTTATAACTTTTTTTAAAAAAACAGTTATATTTGGAAAAAGAATTGAAGAATAAAAATATACTGACACAGGCTAATCTAAATTTCCACCACATGAACCACTGAATTTAGGAGTAAATAACTTTTAAATACTGTAGTGTAGTGACCACTATGCACCACAGGGTTAAGTAAATATTTTCTATGATGTAAACAAAAACAATGTATGGAGGCCCAATTCCTCCAGTTAAAAATATAGAAATGAAAAAAAGTAGCCTAGAAAAAAAAGTCATGATTTTGAGCTAAAATGTCAAAGTCCACTTTTTCATCCCTTTTTTTGTCATGATTTTGACTGCTTATCTCAAATTGTTGACTTTTTATCCCAAACTTTCAACTATTTCCCTCAAAATTTTGACTTTTTAATCTCAAAAATTCTACTTTTCATCTTAAAATTCAACTTATCTAAATTTTTTTGAATTTTTATCTCAGAATTTTACCTTATTCCAAAATTATTTGACTTAATGTGGCAAATTTTTGACTTAATATGGACCAAAGAAATTTCTCAGCACCGGTCATGGCCATGAGAAAAAGAGACGCATCAGAATAAAACCAGTAGCCCAGTGCAGCCTTGTATTATAAATATCAATGGTCCGTAGAACAAATGGAGAAAAAAATTGGGGGAATTTTAGAAAATCCCCCAGCATAATTTTACCGCCAAAAAGGAGGACGTGTCTTGGCAAAAAGAGGACGTTTTGTTCACCCTACAGAAGTGGAAACTTCTTTTTATCAAACTACATTTTTCACTCTCAATGTAACACAAGAACACAAAACTGCCTGACTCTGATTCTGCGCCCAAAGCTTTACATAGTCTGACAGCTGATGTTAACACCATTCTGGTATGACTAGAGGAGAAATGGCAGCCTGGAAGTTTGGGCGCCTTAAATCAGCGGTGCATTTTGGTGAGTAGTCTCCTAGGATGTAACGTGTTTGCGATTTGTAGTGACGGGGCTAAAACATGCAGAAACACTGCTCTGATCCTTCACAGACGGAGACAGACGGAGCAGCTTCCCTGACAGCACAGAGGGTGACAAACATTTGAGTCACCGCCAGATGCTGTTTGTTTGTTGTGATGTTCATGTTACTGCACTCTGGTGGCACTCTGACGCATTGCAGGCTGACGTCCACCCTGCCATGCTCACACCACTTGTTTATCACACTGTTGTTGTTCTGGTGTAAGTCATTCATGTACAGTGACATGGCACTTCTCCCTTTTTTTTTTTTCCACATTTGATCACCTCTTCCATTAAAACATCTACTCCCACTATTCCCTCCTTTCTCTAATCTCTCCCTTGTTTTCCTCACATTTTCTTGCTCCTTCCCTCCCATCCTGGCGTTCTACTTCCCCCCAGAAGACAGGAAGCTATTTGTGGGCATGCTGGGAAAACAGCAGACGGACGCTGACGTGAGAAAGATGTTCGAGCCCTTTGGCAGCATAGAGGAGTGTACTGTGCTCCGTGGGCCTGATGGCACCAGCAAAGGTAACATCACAAATTACACCTGAGAAAGACATGAAATCTACAAATGAGGTTAAAAAAAAACAAATGTGTAGAAACATTATGACCATTTCCAAAATGTGACCCCAGAAATTGAAAGAAAAAAAGTCTATGGATGAGAGTTCACTGATTTGTTTTTACCCCCACTGTGCCAGCAGTGAATATAAATGTCTGTGTATAGTCTGGTCAACTTTACTCAGGCCTTGACATAAAGATAAAGAAGGCTATAGCAGCAGACTCTTTTGAATTAAAATAACAACAACGCAAACTTTATTTGCAGAGCACTGTTTGAAAACCATTGTACAAAGTGGTTTACATTGGGCAGCAGAATAAAGCAGGCAAGATTAAGAAATAATACATGATGTGAAAGATATAAAAACAATCTTTTTAAGACTTTAAAATGAGAGGAAAATTTGGAAAGCCTCTTCAATAAAGGTTTGTTTTAAGAAGGGATTTAAAAGTGATCTCTGACTCAGAAGACCTAATCTCCTCGGGATGGTCGTTAACACAGGAAGAAGTGAAATAAGGGAAAAAAAAACAAGCAGAACAAAAGAAGAAACATCTCATACACAGATCCTGAGTCATGCTGCGGAACAACAGAGTCAAGAAGCCGAGTGACAATTTTCCTTTGTTGTACGACCGAGGAGACTTTTTCTTGCAGTTTCCTTAACAACATAAGAGATTGTAATCAGAATCAGCACCAGAAACACTTTTTTAATCCGAGGGGGAAATTCAGTGTTACCATAGCTCTTAATATGATGAAAACTACACTTTGTCTTTGTACAGGAAGTTATGTTGTTAATGTTATAGTTAGCTATTAGTTTAAGTTAAAAGTTTTATTGTTCATGACTACACTGTTTTTTGTTTTGTTTTTTAACTGAAATGTGTGTAAAGTTGTAAAATCACCAAAAGATTAAGTGGGCAGTGTCTCTAAATGTGGCGATTAGATCAAAGCTTCATGGGTCTGAGAGTCAGAAATGTTGTCTACACATGTGGACGCATGGTCTGAGGATGTTACTGATGCTTGTCTTGAGCTAATTTCAACAAAGTTATCACGAAAAGTTGTCAGAATCTCACCTTTTAGATATTAAGTCAATTGAATGTGTTGTGTTTTACTTTTAGTTTTTATCTCAGATTTGCTTGAAACAATAGTTTTTTGTGGATATTTCTTAGCACATGGATCGTCAGACATAAATAAAGGGAATGATGTTATTTCTCACACATTGAAAGTCATGTTGAGGCCTTCGCTCTATGATAGAAAAATTGTACAGTTTAGTTTTCTTAAGTTTAGGAAAGTTGTTAATAACACTCTTTACTCCCCTTGTCCCCTAAAGCTTTTTAAAGATCTGCTGGATCAAATTCTTGTAAAAGAAGCCGACTGTCGATGGCGACTGTAAAAGTGACATTGACTGAGACTATTGGTATTTTAATTCAGCTCTGTCAATCCAGCCTCAGGCACTTCGCCTTGGTTTAAATATAAATATCTATTGTCGCGAACAATAATGCTAATGATATTTGCTGTGTAAATCAAAGTCTGGCCACAGTTCAAACACAGACGCTGGATTTCTGTGCGTTCCTTGTGAGAGACCTGACTAATGGTGCGATAGGTTTTATGGGTCAGGGCTAATGATGCGTTCGGTGGTTTACGGACTGTGATTGATGAAGCAATGAATGTCCTGTGGACCATGTTTAATGATGCCACAGTAACTGATGAGGCACTAGATCTAAAACGGCTCCTAATGTGTTTTTAAAGGGAAGTAGTTTCTGTACAATATGTGTGACCTAGTGTGTACGTGTGTGTGTGACATTTAATTGTGTGTCATTCCATCTAGGTTGTGCGTTTGTAAAGTATCAGAGCAACGCAGAGGCCCAGGCTGCCATCAATGCTCTGCATGGGAGTCGTACTTTACCTGTGAGTCCGCCCTTACACACACACACACACACACACACACACACTCACAATGACAAACGATAAAAAACATAAACTCAAACACACGCACATTTAGATCCTCCAAACACAGTCATTTAGACACTCAGAGGAGTGACTCAGCTAATAGTCAGTACTTCTCTTTTTCTGTCCCCCTCCTCCACACCTACACACACAACAACACACACAAAGACACACACACACACACACACACACACACACACACACACACACACACACACACACACACACATACAAAACATGAAGGGCGATTACTACAAAGACCCAGCAGCTCTTTTACTGAATTGTTTTATTAAAGGACAGCAGGTTTTTAAATTAGCTTATCTTTTGTTTCTGCTTTTGGTTGTTAGACAGTGTTTTGGTGCAGCTAATAGAAGAACTAACCTCAAATTAAACAGCCTATTTGATTTACTTTGATGACTTTGTTATGCTGGAATATATAAATTATAACCGTTTTCTCAAGTAGCTAATTTATTCTCAGGTTTAAAAGCCAGAAAAGAATATTGGCCATAGATTTTCAAGTTGTTTCTTTCAACTTTAAATACAAATTTTTGATTTTTTGCACATGCATATATTCTGAAAACCCCAAAATAAGACCCCCATACCCAGCCTTTTGGAGGTCCTGCAAAAATTACCCAAAGACACTCAGAGAAGACAAAGTAGCTTCACAACCTATGCATTTATTTGAAACACTTCTTTTCTGTCTGAAGTAAAATTTCTCTGTGATTTCAACAAATAATGTTCAGAAGCCCATGTATGTTAGCTAAAAATAAAACGAAAAACTGGCTTTATTGAATTTTTTTTTGCCCATACTGAGTCAAAATTTTACATGAAAGTCAGATTTATGAGATGAAAAGTAAAATTTTAATTTCTTATCCCAAATTTTGACTTTTTATCTAAAAATTTTGACTTTCCTCTCTCATAATTTTCTTGTTGTAATCTCAAATTTTGACTTGATAAGCTCACAATTTCTTACTTCTCTTGGACTTATTTCTTCATAAATTTGACAATATTATCTCAAAATTTAGAGTTTGTCTCAAAATTTTGATTTTTTTTTTTATTTGACATCTCATCTCAATATTTAGACTTTATACCTTACAATTTTGACTTCTCATCCATAGATTGTTACTTTGTGTCTCAAATTTGACTTAATATTGGCCATGCCTTGCACATGCTCAGCATCTCGACAGGTTGGCACATCAGAATAATACCAGCAGCCCAGTGCAGCACTTCTTATAAATAGCAACAGCCTGCAGAACAAGCTGAGAAAAATCCAGACATTTTAGGAATTTTATTAACTCCCCCTTGGACAAATTTCTACAACAAAAAAGGGGGACATGTCGGGGTAAAAATGACGTATAGTCACCGCAGTAACAACACTCTTGAGTCCACGACAAGAACAAGACCCTCAAAATTGAGTGTAACAACACTAGTATATAGTTAGAAAAAACTCTCACAATCACTTAAAATACTCAAAACGAGCACAATGAACAAAACTTTTGCACCAAATGTCTTGATCTAAGGATACTATAATGAAGTTTTCAACACCTTCTTTTTTACCAGACATCGACACCGTTCCAGCTGTGATGGTTTCTTCCTCTCCACCTCTGGAAATGGTGTCGATGTGAACTGTGTCAGACCGATGAAGTTGAGAGATTGAATATGTCTTTTCCCCTCCTCCTCCTCCTCAGGGTGCCTCGTCAAGCCTAGTGGTGAAGTTTGCAGATTCTGAGAAGGAGCGAGGGCTGCGGCGGATGCAGCAGGTGGCCTCTCAGCTGGGTGTCATCAGTCCTATGACCCTACACCTCGGGGCCTACAACGCCTACACACAGGCTGTGAGGAACCCGTACTCTCACAAACACTTTCTCCTGACGGCACCTCAGCCATGCTTACATTTCTACTTTAAATCAAGAGCAAACGAGTTCATAATCTTTCCATCAAAAGTTTGTGGAGCTGAATCAAAGAACTAATGATTTCACGGCAAAACTGTCAACATAAAGATAAAAGTCAGGAAACAGCTTGAAGTAAAAGATCTGAAATAAAACGAATATGACAGAAAAAGTGATGATATTTATTTAATGATGTCCTGGCTCAAAATTAGCCATCTTGTTAGCAAACATTACTCAAAGCGTCGTGTGCAGTGTTATCAAAATAAAATCAATTTTAACGTCTTCATGAGTGATTTTAACTGGAATGAAACTGCAATTTGCAGCGTAGAGCGGAGCCACATTACTGTTCCTGTCACTGCTAATTGAGCATTAACTGCAAATGGATTCAGACTCTGCTCATTAAAAAATGTCCCATTTTTGAAGCTTAAAGAGGCATGGCAAGATTTCTGCTTGTAATGGATATGTTGATATATAGTGACACTTTATGTTTCAGTAAAGATAAGACCAAAAATAAAACAGCCCCTGGATAGGAGCATTAAAAAAGTAGAGCAGAGGGAGATTTAATGAAATCATGTTTTAAAGGATTTAAAGACAGAATATTATTATGACTTAGACTGAGACTTGTTGTTGTTGTTTCTGTGTTTGGCTGCTGCATGCAGAGATGTGGCCTTTAAATGTATTGACTCCTGATTGAGGTTCAGACTGGAGCCACTGCAATTATATTAAACATGTTCGATTTTTATGACCAGCTCTTGTCAGTTAAGCTTTGTAATTATGGAAATCTGAACAAAGTGTTTCCATCTACAACTTTTTAGGGGACTGTAATGATTCACACAAAACCTCTAAACATCCTCTCTCTCTCTCTTTCTCACACTCTCTCTCTCTCCATCCTCATCCTCCAGCTGATGCAGCAGCAGGCCCTGGTGGCGCAGTCGGCCTACCTCTCCCCTGTTGCCACGGTGGCGGCGGTTCAGATGCAGCAGCTCGCCGCTCTCAACCCCAGCAGCATCATTGCCACGCCGATCGCATCCATCACCCCCTCCTCAGGTAATGAGAGGCAGAGATGTCTGGCCCCGGCTGGCCTTGATTAGATTTCTGCTTGAAATATGAGGACAGACACACAAGGAGAGGTGGACCTAAGAGGACGAAATAACAAACATCTATTTTCTAGTATTCCTGCTTTTTCCAACTGTCGTGATGTTCGCCGCTTTAGCTTCTGCATTTAAGCGATCAAGATGGTAAAATTGCATGCAAGCCAGAGTCCCTGCTCAAAGATTGTCTGTACGGTTCATACTGAAAAGACTTTTGTATACACACATAAACATGAATATACACACATAAATATGTAAATGTAAAACACATGCAATTAATTCAGGTGTCAATGTGATGTACAAAAAGCATTAATTGAGATAGCTTTTGGTGTACAGTGCAAAAACTGAAATCCAAGCAAGTCATTCTGTCTTATTTTTAGTAAAAAGTCTTTTTTGACTTGATACAAGCCAAATTCACCAGACCAGTCAATAAAAATGTTTTATTTGAAGTTATTTAAATACAAAAATGATGTCTGAAATGCATGTCACATGCCAAAAAAGTCTGCTAGTGGGATAAAAAAAAAGTTTCTTGTCTTAAGGCTTAATTCTAATTTCTAGGAACAAATTTTTCTTATGCCATTGGTAGATTTTTTTGACTTGTTGCAAACACTTAAGACATCATTGTTGTCTCTTAACGTCTTGAAATAAGACGTCTCTGGACTTGTCAGTTGAATGAGGCTCATATCAAACAGATAAGACAATTGTTTCTAAAAATGAGACACAAACTTAGATTTAGATTTCAGTTTTTGCAGTGTAGTCCACACTCATGCCAAAATATCCAATCCTACAATATAATAATTTTAAAAATATAGGCGCTATTATTTTAAAATTACTCAAATCCAATGGGAATTCTCGAAATTGGCACTTAGACGTTTTTCAAGGCAGCCAAAAAAACCCTCAAGCCCTAACTGTTCACTAATGAAACTGTAAACAACAAATGCACAGACATTTATTCCCCCCTCAGGATAAACCGTAATATCTTTGCTTATGTTTCCACTTTTCATCTTGTGCTTTCATCACACACACCAAAATCTAATTTGGCCAATAGTCTGATTTATGACAGTGACACAGCAGAATTTGGGGCATTCCTATTCCTGTCTTAGTGTTTTCCCCTGTGTGCAAGTGTGAGTGTTACATTCTAAGATGCTTAACAAAATAAACCTGCTTTACTTCACAAATATGATTATATTTTGAATAACTGTTGCTCACTTTACAGTATTTGTGCAACCCTAAGGTCTGAAAAAGTGTCGTAAATGTTTCCTCACCTATGAAGTATTTGGATAAGTGGATTGTTTGAAGCGTGTTTAGTGAACTGTGAGTATTTTAGCTCGCTTGTGGTAGCATAAAACGTGGTGAGAAAGTGAAATGCGTTCGTCTGATAGAGGAACCTTTAATAGGGTGACCAAATGTCCTCTTTTGCAAATCCTCCTTTTTTATTATGTTGGGGAGTAAAATTCTCCATTCTGTCTGGATTTTCCTCTTTTGTTCTAAAAGCCATTGATATTTATAATAAAGCTCTGCACTAGGCAACTGACATTATTTGGATGCACCAACCTGTAAAGATGTTGAGAATACAGGAAAACATGCTCTGACTTCTTGCACTGCACTCTCGGACAGAAAATGCTGAAGTGGAAATGCATTTTTACAGACGAACCGCAAATAAATGGTAGTATCCCTCTTTTCCTTGTTATCATGACCGGGGTTGAGAGTTTTCTAGGCCTGTATTAGTCAAATTTTGAGATAAAAAGTCTATGTTATGGGATGAATAGGCAATATTTTAAAATAAAAATGCAAATATTTTTAGATATTAAAGTCAAAATTCTGGGATAAAAAGTCAAATTATAAGAGAAAACTTAAATTTTAAGCTAAAGTCTGTTATGGGATAAATCGTCAATATTTTGAAGGAAATCTCAAAAATTTTGAGATATTAGAGTTGAAGTTCTGACATAAAATGTTGAAATTTTGAGCTAAAAAGTCAAAATTAAGAGATAGTCTAAATTTTGAGACAGAAACTTAAAATTTAAAGTTGAAAGTCAAAGTTCTGAGATCTAAAAAAATCAACATCTTGAGAAAAAAAGTCAAAATTCTGAGCTTAGAAGTCAGAGTAGTGGATACAAGGTCAATAATTTGAGATACAGAGTCAAAATTATGAGAAAAAAGTTGAAATTTTGACTTTTTATCGGGCAATTTTTTATTTTACATGTCCAAAAAAAAAAAGTAATCAACAAAGATATTTTAATTTTCTATACTTTTTACAGGCAGAAATTGGCTGCAATACAATATTCATCTTAACAGTTTCAAAAATCTTCACCTCCAACAGAAAAGGAGTGTTGTTAAATAAATAAATGGGTTATGAAGCTACTTTATCGTCCTGTAGTGTCTTTGGGTATTTTTACAGGGTAGTGGGGGTCTTCTTTTATGGTTTTTAGAATATGGTCACTCTGCTCTTTTATATGTCTGCAGGTACCAGCACCCCTCCCTCCATTGCCGCCACACCTGTTCCTGCTCTGCCTCCACCCATCGCAGTGAACAGCTACCCCTCTGTGCCAGCTCCACCCAACAGCCAATCAGCAACTGAGGCCCTGTACACCAATGGGGTCCATGCCTACCAAGGTAAACCCCTCACACTCTTAATACTGAAGAGGAACTGAGCTCCTGTCATGAAATATTCCTCACAGACTCGTCCTGTTTTTCCGTGCAAGAGTGACGGTTTAATTAAGAGGAACTGAGATGAAACCAAAGCACTGAGCGATATTTGGAGCGTGCTGCTGTGCTCCAAAAAACATTCAAGATTTCTTTGTGTGTGCATGTAGCAGTTAGTGATGATGTGTTTACTGTGTCACAGCCCAGAGTCCTGTTCTGGACCCGCTGCAGCAGGCTTACACAGGCATGCAGCACTACACAGGTGAGTGTACAGCCTCAGAAAGTTGATATGAGCTCAATACATCTCCATAAACTGACATTTCAGTGGAAACGTATTGATGTCTCTGATAACAAGCTTCATCTGTTTGTGAGAGGTTGTTTATTGAAGGAGTAAAGAGATTATGTACTGGATTAAGATAAACTGGAGATAAAGATGAACACAAATATCCCCTTTCTGTTTCAAGCCAATTCATTTATATTTATCACTTGTTCAGCGAGCATGCTGCCCAAGTTCCTCACAGTGTGGCAAAGAGACTGAAAATAGGAACAAAAGCTGGCAACATCCCATCAGATTTGGCAAGACAAAAAAAAATGACAATGAACTGTTGGAAAACGGTAAAAACACTGCAAAAACTGAGATCTAAGCAAATGTTTGTGTCTTATTCTTTGGTAAGAATGATCTTATTGTATTTCATATGAGCCACTTTTAACTAATAAATCCAGAAACGTGTCTTATTTTAAGATATTAAAAGACAGAAATTATGTATGAGTTGCTTGTGACAAGTCAAAAGAAATCTGCCAATGGGGTAAGAAAATTTGCCCATCAAGTTCCTAGAAATGAGAATAATGTCTTCATACAAGAAACATAAGAGACGTAATGACTTAATTAGATTTCGGTTTTAGCAGTGAACAAATATCTGTCTGTCAAAAGTTAAAAAGCTCATTTGAAGATAATTATTAAAGCTGGGATTCTGACAGCATTGCTCCAAATTGAATATTTGAATCTTAGATTTTCCTTCAGTTAATATAAAATTTGATTACTGAATATCAGATTTTTCACTCTTTACTTTTTTCTTTTTTTTTATCTAAGCTTTTTGACTTGCTTCTCAGTGCAAGCCAGGAAACAACGTTGCTTTTGTAAATAGGAAGGAGACAAAGAGAAAAATAAATTTCATTGTTTAGTAAAACTATTGTTTATATAAAGGACAGAAAGGTCTGAGCAAGTAAAAAAAATATAAATATGTTAATCTATAGAAGGTCTTATGTCTGACTGTTGCAGATTTAATTCAAATCCAGAATGCAAAACAGTTTTATGTAATTGTAGAATTGTATGCAGCTACATCACCGTCTGTGCACGCCCCCACTTTCCAACACTGCATGTGTAAAGTATAAATTCACATCCAAAGCCAAAGCATGCACATACAGTATGTAGCTGAATGTAAATAAGCTGCAGCTCAAGAGAATGAGTCACGTATCGCAGATATATGCAAAACGTCTCCCAGTTTTAGCAAATCTGTAGGAGGAGACGCAGTTCTGTCAGATGTTGTTTTCAGGAAATATCTCATTAGTTTTCCGTCTCCTCCGGCCTCTCTGCTGCTCTCTGCTCACTTGTTCCTCCTCTCCCCTCAGCCACCTACCCTGCCGCGTACGGCCTGGTGGGACAGCCGTTCCCGCACCAGCCCACTCTGGTGGCTCAGCAGCCTCAGCAGCCACAGCAACTGCAGCAGCGAGAAGGTACAAAGAGGGGGGGCATCATCATATCTACAATAAACATTCCAGCGGTCTTGTATGCTTTTGTTCACTCACTACAAATAAAGTGTTAAATTTTATCAGAAAACACACAAACTTTACAACACAGATAACCTTTCTGAAAAGAATCACGGATAAGAATTTGACCAAGATTTTCAAACAGTATCTCGGTTTTTTTGTTTCCTTTTTGACTTAATAAAATTACCTCAGATACAAGCAAAGTTAACAAGCTGCTGGTTGTGATGCCACATTAATGCATCAACATGAGGTTTGATCTCTGCAAGAAAAAACACTTTCAACACTTTCAACACAATGCTCAAGTTTTTAAAGCTATTTTTTCTGTCATAGGTTGCATGTGCTTTTATTAAGATTGTAAAAAAAGAATAGTTTAAATTGCAAGGTAAAGTTTTATTTACAAGAAAACAGGTTGCAATTAAAAACAATTTGCTCGACTTGTGAGGTTATTGGTTGATAAATCTCTTTAAATTGAGAACTTATTTATTGATTTGAAATTGTGAAACACTCATTTCTTTGTAACACCAAAGGAGGCTTGTAATCATTTGAGCTATGATTCATGTAAAACTACTACAGAGAAAAAAACCCTCATCTTTAATAACTTTATTCTTAAGATTAATAATTTGTTATAATTGTTTTTTGAGGTTTTGTGATATCAAAGCTTTGCTCATTCTTTTTTAAAAAAGAAGGGCACATTTCGTGCAACAAAGGTAAATTACCAAGAGAGATCTTCTTTCTTTTTCATGAAAACATGATCAAACAAAAAGGAAACAACTGAAAAGCAGTGGTTGGTCTCTTTTGTCAGCTTTTATCCCAGCTTTAAGGATCACGGCAGCACCTTTTACTGCCGAGAGTAGATCAAATGTGTCAAGCTGGCACATCAACTTAACTAAGTCAACCTTCAACATCACTTACGATAGTCTATCCTCAGTTGTCTTGTCTTGTAATATCTGTGTCATCAAAGCTCTTCTCTACCTGTGTTCAGGTCCTGAGGGCTGCAACATATTCATCTACCACCTGCCACAGGAGTTCACCGACTCAGAGATCCTGCAGATGTTCCTGCCCTTCGGAAATGTCATCTCTGCAAAGGTCTTTGTTGACCGAGCCACCAATCAGAGCAAATGCTTTGGTGAGTCTCCTCAAGGGCTGTTATGACTTAATGTGATAAATGACATGCTTTGTTTGTTTTAATGTTTTATGCTTTCAGTTTAAACGATGGCTGTTTTCTTCTGATGTCATGCTCAGGGCTACAGCACAATTGTTTAAGAAACACACGCTCAAGTGTCCTGTCGGTTGGCAAAATACAAATGCTCTCTACGATTTAAAAAAGTGAGCTGTATGTCCTTTTAATTTTGTTTTTGGACCTGCTCCTCAAAAGGTCTACTCACCACTGACACTTATCAATGTCACACATTGATCACTGACCAGTTGGAATCAAAAATGAGTGAAAACAACATTAGTAATAACAAAAGCTGAGTACGATACTCATGTGTGTATAATTTCAAGGTCTATAATGCTACAACACAATTTCAATCTATTACTTTCCAGGTTCTATTTAATATTAATGGTGGGCGGCATTGGTATCAGTGTTGAGCAGTACTTGCATGATGAGATCAATGGTTTAAAGTATCAGTATATGGCTGATTAATCTGCCAGCATAAGCAAGCTGTTCGATTGATATGATACATTTAATTCTGTAAATCCGTAATTCAGTAATTGTTGATATCCATGAACATTTAACAGTACTATTATACAACAAGGCAGAAAAAATTAAAGCACATATTTTTGATTAATTTTGGCACGTAAAATGTATTGATATCGGTATTGGTACCGGCGATACTGGTCCTGTATTTACTCAGTGTCAGAAAGGCATTAATATAGAAGAGAACAAACAAATAGAAATGTCCCCTAACGGTGTTATTTAGTAATCTTAGCAGCCACAGTCTATTCAGCTTAAACTAATGCTAGCCTATTGTAATATAGGTGATTGCGTTGTGACTTTTTTTAAAGTGTTTTTACCAATCAAAAATCTATGAAATATGTTGTTTTTTCAACCACTGAAGATTTATACAACTAACTCGACCTGCAACACAGCGGTCTGACATTATAACACCACCCCAGCATTGTACCTGAGGTTCATGACTATGAGTAAAATCTAACTTGTCACTCCCCACCTCAGGTTTTGTGAGTTTTGACAACCCATCCAGCGCCCAGACTGCCATCCAGGCCATGAACGGCTTCCAGATTGGCATGAAGAGACTGAAGGTGCAGCTGAAGAGGCCCAAGGATGCCAACAGACCTTACTGAAGGAGGTGAGTTATCCTGTATTGACATATGTGAGAGGACAGGGAGGGACTGATAGACAGCTGGAAATGTGTCTGCGAGTTAAAGAGGCAGAGTGGATGTAATTGGAGGCTCACTGCTAAAGCGGCTGTCTTTTATATGGAACTAAAGAGTCAATAACCCTACAGATAATTAGCTTTAATGAGGTGGCAGCACTTTGAAACACCATCAGTTTGAAATCCTTTGTGTAAAGATACTTCATCTTTTGGACATTGTGATTGAAAAGTAAATTTTAACTGGGTTCAAATGTTTTGTCTAACCAGTGTTCTGTCGCAGGGTTGAATGCCAACTACTGTCCGTCATTAATTTTTTGTTTTACTTTTTCATTTTATTGTTTTTGTGCTGTGCCACATGCCATTTTTCCTGAACAAAACATCACACCACTCTCAAGACTGTCCCCCGTCCATACATATAACGTGGAGACGTGCGTCGCTATGGCTACGGTTGCCTAGCAACCGCTAAAACCTCTCCCCCTTCCTTCTCACTGCGTTGTAAGTTAATTGGCCTGTGTTGGTTGCTGTGGCGATATATTGCCTGTGATGGTTGCCATTAGCAATTTTGTTTTATTTTTGGGCCGTTGCCTTGATTCACCATGCTCAACTGCATGGCGGGTTACTGTGGCGACCATGAACTGTGTTTGGTGCGTTGTGAGTTTCCTCTTATTATTTTGTCCTGGTTTTTAATCCTTGCAAACACTGATCAATAACTGTCACTTTACCTCAGCATCTGTAAGCAACTGATTATCATGACACGCTGTTTTTATTCAAAGTCCTCTAAAAGCTTCAAAGCTGAGAGCTAAATTCACCTGCTGTCCATCAAATATGGATCTATTAGGATGTTTTTCTTTTAAGACTTTTTGCTTTTTGCTTAGTTTCTTTTTGTTGTCTGTCATGATTATCATTCTTACACATCCCCTCTGTTTAGGTGTGGTAGTTTTTTGGTGAGTGCGGGGTTTTCGTTTGGTTGTAACTCGATTCCAAGTGACTTTGTGCCTGAACTTTGTTTGGTTTTTGTGAGATTGAAAATGTACTGAAAGTGCCCCTGTCATTGGTTGCTACAATAGTGTGTGCGTGTGTGTGTATGTGTGTGTTTGCGTGTGTGAACGACAGTGTTAGAATGAGACTGCCAGACTCCAGACGATGTGTACATTTGTTTTGTTTCAAATAGATGTAAAACAAATATATCCATGTGTAAGTGAATGTGTGTGTGTGTGTAAAGTGAATGTGTGTTCTTGTAAAACTGGGTCACTAACCTTACTTTAGAAAGGTTTTTGGGGTAAAGCTGTTTGGTTCCTGTGACACGTGCTGCTGGCTGAGGAACTGCATTCCTCTGTAGGAATTCTGGGACTCCAAAATAATTATACCAAACATAAATACAAGTACATACCTAAACAACTCTGCATGCTTCTGAGAAGTGTACGTCTCATTAGGTCCACTAGTTTGGAAAAAAAAAATACAATGTGCACAGGGTATCTGCTGGTCACGAACCAAGCTCTATATTGATTTTTTTTTTTTTTTTTTTTTTACATGAATTAAAGCCTCAGGGTTAAATTTAAGTGAATCCAAAACTGAAATCATCAAATCTTTTTTGACCTGTAAAATCTGTCTTTAAAGATATGCTTTAGCACAGAGGAATTGTTTTCAGCATCCTTGTAGTTCTTACTTTTTCAGAGAAGTAAAAAAAAGAAGACATTTGTGTTGAAAAAGAGTAAATATGGCTAAGTATACAGTTAGCTAAGGTAAAAGAAATCTTTAAAAACAAAGTCTAGATTTCTCTGGTCTCTGCAGATGCCCTGTTTGCAGTGACCATCACTAGAAGTAAAACTTCTCGTTATTAAAATCATCCTGATAAATTTCCTTGTCCAGATCAGAGATTTCATCCCCACCAGAATTCCTACTGTGCATGTTCTGAATTAATTTGCCTGCCAAAAGAGATAAAAAAAAAACTATTTTTGAAGAACGTGCATACACTTGCAGCAGTATGACTGTCACTTTTTGAGTTGCATGGACACTAGTTGATTTCTGAGACTCTCCTGAGACATCAGTGCAAGCAGTGTGTATTGCAGACACCACTACACTTCCAAAGTCTTGAATGTTTGTGTTTTATTGCTGTGATTTGATTTAATATTCTCTGTGCTCTTTTTCCCCCTCTTTTTTTTCTTTTTCTTTTACTTCCAGGAGAAACCTAAGAATTCAATCAAGAAAAACCACTCGGGATGTCCCAGCCTTTTTTGGTTGTTTGACCAACCGTATAGCACAGGAGCAACACTTCACAAAAAGCAGTATCATGTATATGCGCTTGCAAAACGCAACCACAACAGCAGTTATAACAGCAACAAAAAACTTCAACCGAGTCAGCATCCGCAGTATCAGAAGTGCTCCAGATTTCCTATCATTCCACAGCTGGATTCATTTATATTATGTACATACTCTATTGTCGGCAACAAGATCTACATGTTAAAAAAAAAGCATATCACTGATGTTATTCTACTGAACAGGGTTTACTGTATAGTGTGATTTGTGGTCTATGGCGTAAACAGAAAGCCAATGTGCACAGTTGGAGGCTAAAGAAAATACTATTCTGTATGATTACCATTGGTAATATTGTTATGTAGAGTTAGTTTTATTATTTATACGTAAATTAAAACCATGGGGTGATGAAACTGAAAGAGAAATGGAGTTCCTCTCACTGTACATACCTTGGTTTGTAAAAGACTTCTCCAGTAAACATCTCTGCTGCCACTACTTTTCAAATTAAAAGCGGAAGGAAGGGCTGGGAATTTTTGTATCTTGATTTTTTACGTTTGATTTATTTGGTAATCAATTTGATGAGGGGGAGATGTGACAATTCCTCTTTTAATTTAAGAAGAAAAAAAAGAGGTGGTCTTCAAGACAACAAACACACTTATAATAGAGTTTTTAATTACATAAATGTAACTATGGAAGTTAAAAAAAACATAATGTTTCTTTATTTATTCTCTACAATTGCTGTTTTAAAACATATGTCTTTAAAAGAAAATAAAGTACAATTTAGAAAAAAAGGGGTCTACATAACTGTCTGCTTCACATCATGTAATCTATCATAGCATCATTTTTGTTTTATTTGCTTTAGTGGGAGATTAAACAAAGGCTGTGTGAGAGTTTGAGTGTTTGCTCATGGATGAGGCATCAAGGGGAGTTTGCTGCTCTCTATAGGCCTGAAGGAGAATTCAGCAAAGTGGAAAACATCTGGCCTCCTGTCTGTCATGCATTCCAACCTGTAGATTAAACCTACCAAGACTGGCATGAAGAAAATTATTCAGATATTTTCATGTCTTTATTTGGGTGCCTTGATCGAGGTGTCTTTGACAGCAAGTTTATATTTACAAGCCTCTTAATAATCTCCTTTATAATTACACATAATCGTCTTAAATCATTGATAATCCCACCTCAGCAAGCTCCCACCGTGACTTTTCGATGACGCTGCCTGAATAAATCTCCAGCTCAGATTAGAAGATGATGGAAAAGCTGAGGTGTGTGTAACCACAGCTGGGTTGTGTCTGCATTTTCGGGTTGGTCTGATGCGTTCAAACACGCCTTTGCCTTCCTTGGCATGCCTAGATATATGAGGGATTATAAATGCCACAGAGACACACTAAAAATAAAAATACACCTCCTAAGGGACTATGTTAATGTAACACCTCTCAATTTGAGGAGAAAAAGGAGTTTCAAAACAATGCTTTGGAATACAACTTTGTATTTGCAGTAGGAATGAAATGCATGGAGCAATAAGGAAGAAGCTCATTTTTCACCTACCAGGCATTCCCTAAAGTGTAACGTGGAGAATGTATAAGCATCCCTCGAGGGTGCCAGCGTTGAAGGCTATGCAATACTTAGTACTCGTGAGTGCCCTTAAAATAGAACACATACTTAATGCAGTGCCCTCGCCAACATGATCTAATGTGCCTCTAGGTGTTCTTGATAAGACGGTAAAACTGGGTTCAATAACTTCTATCCTTACACCCAAGTAAAAACGATGGAGAGCAGTAAAATCATCTTTAAAAGGATGAAAATGTGATTGCTCTCTAGAGCCAGTGCACCAATAGGTTTCCATCTAATCTAACAAGTTTGATTTTAAATTAGATCCTCTATCAGTATTAGAGAGGTGTAGCTGCTATAAACTAAGAAACAGCATGGCAAATTTTGATTTTCACCATCTGTTTTCACCTTAAATAGGTCACAAATTACTGCGTTCAAGTGGCCCAGTGAAGCTTAATGCTTTATTTTGTGCTTCTGCGATTCCATCTAACACAAAAAGCACAATATTTACAATTCATATTTAGTCAGGTTGATACAAAGAATGCTTAATGTGCCTTCAAATGGAGCTTATATTTTTCTAATTAATTTGAGCTTGGGAACATGGAAACAAAAGATAAGAAAAAAGTTAACGATCTAAATTTACATTTGCCATAACTGTGTTTGTGGCTGATTTCAATCAAACAGTTGCTGTGACTCAAATCAGATGCTTCCATTACTACACTTTGGAGCAGGCTATGTATTTACTGGTACACAAATTTCTATAGAGTAGTGTTGTCTCAAATCTAATCTTTTACTTTGTACTCATGGGATATGATGATTGTATTTCACAACTGTTTATAGGTGTTTTTCTGCTACTCATTAACTGCATCTACCATTCAGTATTTGGTCCATCCCGGCCTCTTCTACGACTTAACAGTGAGAAGTATCCACAGTTACATACTCAACTTTTTGAGTTTAACAGCTGGGAACCAAACGTGCACTACTACTACTACTAAGAGGTACATGATTTGAGACAGCATATGTTGTACAAGCTACATCCTTGCTAATTTGGCCAAGCTCATGTTAATTATATAGCACATACATTCCTGTGAAACTGAACCCCATGGGCTACACCTTTTCTGAAAACATTTCCAGACCCATTGCAAGTCATGAAGTCAAAGCTCTAAGAAAAAAGAAAACCCCTAATTTCTGAATAAAGAAGAGGGGACATGATCCATCCTTGACCAAACGACCCCATTTAAAGGCACCATAATCTAAGGTGACCCAACTTTTGGTTGTCTTTTGATATGTCCTCTTTTTTGGAGGTAAAATTATATCCAGGGGGATTTTATAAAATTCCCCCAAATGTCCAGTTTTTTCTTAGCTTGCTCTACAGACTATTGATATTGATATTTACAATAAAGCTCTGAACCGGGCTACTGGTATTATTCTTATGCACCAACCCGTCAAGATGAAACTACTGAAGTGAAAAAAGAACTGCAGATATATGGTAGTACCCCTCTTTTCCTCATTCCCGTGACCTGTGTTTGGAATCTTTTGGGCCCATTTTAAGTCAAATGTTGAGATGAAAAGTCCAAATTCTGACTATTTTAGATAAATAGTTAAACTTATGAGAAATAAAAGTTGAAATTTTGACTTCTTGTATCAGTGTTTTGGCTTTAAAAAATAAATCTCAACAAAGCCAGGTTTGGGCTTCTATAAATTATTTGTTTCCATTATAGAAAATGTTGAAGTCAAACAGAAAAGGTATAAATAAATGAATTGGTAATGAAACTACTTTGTCCAATATAGGCTGACTATGGGGTCTTCTTTTAAGGTTTTTAGAACATGGTCACGCCACTATAATCAGGCTGATGCCTGGCTGCCTGCAGCTGCTGTTTTGTGGCACTAACCACTCCCCATACTGGGTAGAGGCTCACGTCACTTTAAATAGCCTGCTCCCCGCCCGGCTCACTTTTAACATATCCTACTACCATAATATCTACTACATCCGTCCAATTGAATTACCCAGCTCCAAACCAACAAGCTGAGACCCGCTCAAACAGATTGTATTAGACGAAAAAGTGAAAAAGTTTACACTTCTTTCCCCCCAAAAAGTAATAGTTTGGGAGAGAAAGTGCGACACAGGTTTTCTTCTTCTGAGAATGTGGCAAACCTGAGGTTAACTACAGAAAAGAAGGAGGCGGATTGTAACTCATTGAGCGAACAACAAGTTGGAGTGTGTTTGATGGCGAGAACTACATGAAATCCGCTCAACTTCACCAAGAAGAGAGAGGACAAGTAGCAGCCGACTCTACGTGCATTTTGAGGCTCCATTACCTGCCAACATACGTCCAGTGAGAGTGAAGAGAGGTAAGTAACCGTTACGTGATGCCAGATGCATTCGCGGCGGTTAAACGAACGTTAAGATTGAAACCTCTGTTCGTGGCGTGCTCCGTTAGAGCCTCAAATGATGAATGTCTCGCCAGGAACACACACTGGGCTGCTATTTTTAGACAGAAATGTGAGAGTCGTCGTCTCAGGAGAATTTATGTGAAGTTTTAATGTCATGATAGTGTGACAGAGACCTCTTGAAGCCCTCTCTAACTGAGCCGTTAGACGACGTTAGTGTGTGGCGCTCATCAAAGTTTGGCTAACAGGCCTTTGCTGATCCCGATGTGGGTGATGTTTGTTTAGTAACACCGCGATAAGAAAACACCAGTTACACATTAAAACTGAACTGATAATGAGAAACGACAGCTGGTGACAGATTACAGAAGTCGAAATCTGTTGGGACACGGCCGTTTATAACCGCCATGGAACATTTTAAGAATGCGTAAAAAAAAAGTTTTCCAACGTAAACTGCAAAGTCACCACAGAAAGTTACCCCCGGTGGTTTCGAGTCAACATGTTGTATTCATACGCGTTAAGTAGACCTCTAGTGCAATACTTGGAATTAATGGGCTAGTTTAGTGTATGTGAACTTATTCAGAGCTCCATCTCTGTTCCGCTATGTCCGGGAGACTCCCCGCTTGCGCCATGCACTCAGACAGCCACTCCCTACACGGGTCCACGCAAACAGCGTAGAGAGCTGTGACTGACACTAACCACGGCACAGCTCAGCTGGCATGGAAGAATTTAGTTTTCACTGGTGGCAATTTCATTTTAACGTGTCAAAATGTAATTATGACACGTTGAAATGTTAATGCAAGATATCTGTGAAACTATTTTTTTAAACCTTTATTTTACCAGGAGTTTTCCCATTGAGATAAAAAAAAGTCTCTTTTACAAGGGAGTCCTGACCAAGACAGCAGCACATGTTTCATAGTCAGCCATACAGTCAATGTCACATAAAAACAATAACAAGAATTAAGTCAATAAAATGACAATAAAACAATTACTTAGTTTATCCACCACTTAATCATTAAAATATGTACAAACAGCAGTTAATTGTACCCTGAGTCTAGTTTTAAAATCAGTTTAAGTGGTACGTTTCTTCAGCTTTATGTGATCCTGCAGGTTCAGCCAAGATGCCGGAGCAAAAACATTAAAAGCATTTTAAATGTTACAAATATATTTTTACATATCAAATGTAGAAACGGTTTTGCAGACATCTTTAATTGGATTACAGATATCATTAATTACTTTTTTACTTGTAAGAATAAACAAAAAAGTGTGGAAAATGTAATTTCCCATTTGCGATATAACATATTGTGATATATTTGTGATAGCCTTTCAATTAAGTTTTATGCACCCTGTCTCTGCCCAATCACATTACCAATAGATCTAAATCAGCACCATTTATACATTTTACCACTTTACATGAAACAACTCGCTCAGTTAGAGCACCTTCTCAGTCATCCCACCTGCTGTTATCAGGGTCAGGCAGAGTGATTGTGAGCAGAACTCCAAACTAATTGTTAAAGGTGAAATTTTAATTGCTTCATGTAAAATATATTTACAGATATCTGTGATTTCAATTACAGATATCTGAAATTACATTGGTACATGTTATAAATCCAGGTCAAGGTATTAATCAAGTAATTTTGACTGGTAAGACTTGCATTTTGGATATCAAAAATTAATTTATATCTGTAGTGTTAGAACAATTGCAGATGTCATAAATCAAATTATAGTCAACTTTGTCACTGGTCAGAATAGAAATGTTGACACCAAGATAAGAATTTTGACATTTTGACTCATGAGACTTGAGTTGTAGATGTCATGAATCAGAATTGCGACATGTCAAACTGTCACTCTGGATATGTCGACTTTCAATTACAACATGTTAGAATTGAATTATAGATGCTTGAAATTAAATATGAATAGAAGTCAATGGCACAAGTTGACTAGAAGCTGATATCTGCAATGACTATTTCTACTGGTGAAAACTGAAAGTAGGTATCTTTAATTTGAATTGTTGGGAGTGAAAATTACCTTTAGAACATTTCTGCTTGGAGTTCTACCATGTCAAAAAGCAATTATTGTTATCTACAATGATCATACTGCTAATACTTAAATGTTAAAAGGTTTGTCATACACTAATTGCTAAACTTTGAATGGTAACTCTTTCCCTCAAGCCGTAACCATTCAATGACCTCCAGCTTCACTTGAATCCAAGGACCCAAAACTCTTTGACACTTTTATAGATAAGATTAACATAGTTTTGCTTACATTTTTGCGTCATTTTATTTTATTTACATACCTCGACATCACAGTTTTGTGTAGTCTACTGTATGACGTATGTCCATGTGGCATACTGTGAAGACAAAAGGCCTTTATTGCACGAACAGCTGGCTTCATCCCTTAAAGGTTAAAGTTAAAAAAGATCTCCTTCAGTAAGCTTATGCTGTAAAAAGCCTGTTAAAAGCTGCCTGGGGAGTTTTCTTGGAAACAAACAGGCTACGTTTACCGTATGATTTTACTCATCACACCACATTGTTAGCGTCTCAGGCCCTTGAAGGAAAAGTAGAAATTTTGAGAAGAAAAACTAAAAATTGTGGTTGAAATTTTAACTTTTTATCTTAAAGTATGGGAGAAAAAAGCACTCAACAAAGCCAGGTTTTTATTTGTATATTTTTAACTGGCGAAAATGGGCTCCTATATAGGCCGGGTAGGGGGTCCTTTTTATGTGCTTTTAGAATATGGTCACCCCATCATAGAACATAACCGTACATATCAAAGGAAGATACTATTCATTGTGGAAGAAGCAGACAAGGTAAGGCAGGTAGGAGTAGGCGGTCAATAATCAGATATGTTGAAGATAGTCACCGTCTCTCCGCTACAAAAAAGGGAAACATGAATTAGAAATAAAAGAGGATGTAAAGTCACTCTGCCTGGTAGCTCTCCAAGAACAACACTGAACCATTAATGCTCCAACAGTGCACTTTGATCTTTCCAAAATCTCTCCTGGAGTTGGAAAAATGTCAACTCCAGGACAGCCCAACACAAAATGTCAGCACAAGCTGAGCGGCACCGGATTAAATGATACAGTGATGCCAAAGTAGAAGTCAGCCAACGTGGGAGCAGGTGGAGGAGAATACTACAATCAGTTTTATACACTCAGTAAAAGAGTCACAGAAACAGTCTGCACAGGTGCAACAGTCTCTGTCCAGGTGGAGCTGCATAAATAGGGCAAATTATTTGTAGTAAGCTAAGCATTCACCAGTTCACTGTTCCTGTTTGTAACACTGCATGCTTATTAATCCAACCAACAGTAGCTTGGCTTGATAAAGAAAATAAAGTTTGCTTTAGCTTGCAGCAGTTGAACCTGTTAAACTAACAAATATAACTCTAACTTCCACAAATAAACATCAGGGCACAGGTATGTTTACTGTGTATAAGCTGTGCACACCTTCCAACCAGTTTCTAGTCGGACTTCCTGTTCGGTAATGTATCTCAATCTGCTCTCACGCAATGAAATCGAGCCTTTACAACTTTGCATCTCCAGCATGTGGGATATCTCTGAGAGCTGTTGCAGCTGCAAGGTTTGTAACCAGTTTTCCCAGTTCAACAGAAAAAAGTGTGCTTTCACCAATATTCCTATTATTTGTTAAAAGACTGAAAGCAAAGCAAAAAAGCATATTGTCAGTTTCTGAAGACACATGAGGCGCCAGGCTGACTTAACTCCCAACACTTATTAACTTTAAGGGAAATTTTACCACTGTTGTTTCAAGATGAGGCGATCCAACTTTTAAACTGAAACACAGTGAACCTCCTCTGTTAACAAAGACAGAGTTAGAGCAGTTGTGCATTCATAGTATAGTAGAAGCTGATCAAAGTCCAGAACCGCAATCCTTGTAAAGGGATCTGTACTAGGAAAATGACCTTAATTTCTTCTGAAATGATTTGCCTGGTATAAAACTTTGACAGTGGAGGCAAAGGTGAAACAGTAGCATAAAGTAGTATGGTGATCTAAATCTGCTGATCTGTCATTGTAAAACACCACAGGTGACCCAGTGCTCTTTAAAAAGGTAATTACAGCAGCAATGATGTCACTCTGGGTTGGTCGACTGCCTATCCTGTTGCTGTTACTGTGCTCTAATAACAAAGCAGGGGGAAAGCCCAGGTATCTGATGTTGCTCCCTTTTAGTTAGTGCGTTACCTCAGCACTTAAAGTCTTATTGTTTGTGCTTTATTACCCTAAAAGACCTGAAGACTAGCCAGGAACCTGTGGGCCTTTACTTAGGGACTGAGCTGTTTGAACTAAACCAAAACAGCTGTGCCTGAACTCATCCAAAGCTGACAAAATGTCATCGTGTCGGCAAATTTTGTCACCAACACTAAAGTAAAGGTATCAAACTCAATGCAACACTTTGGTAAACTCTAAAATGCTTTCAGTGCGTACTGTGTTTACCAAAATACTGTGTTCTATGTAGTTTGCAGTCTGTGAAAAAAGCAAAAACTGCAGTTTTCCAGAAATACCTCGATGTTCCAATGATTTAGGAGAAATTCTTTAAGCATACTGTTTCCCACAATGCACTGCTCTAATGTTATGCGTCATTTTTTTCCTTTATCACAAGCGGCGTTCAGGTGCATTACTACCACCAACATCACAACACTAATAACGTAGAACAGGATAGAATAGAATAGAGTAGTACTGTATTGTCAGTATTGCCAACAATTAAAGGCAGTTTATTGTATCTTTATAGTTGCAACAAGTAGTACACATGTAGTATGTCATCAGCGGTGTCAAAATCAGCCTGTTTCTCTTTCGATGGTAACGTATATTATTTAAGGATAGCTGACAGCTAGCTAGAGCGACATGCCTGATTTTGTAGCTTCTAGGACCATGTATTCATTTTGGCACAGGATGAATTTTCATACCGATTATGTATGCATTTTATTGAAACATCACATGCTAAATTTTTAGATCACTAAAGGGCAGTGTATCAAATGAAAACCATGAATTCATCTTTTTTGGACCATCAATGTCAATATCATAGGAAAGCATCTCAAAGTTTACAAACTACGCAGGACTATGTGTTTACAACTCTGGGAGATTTCAGATTCATCGTCTGGGAACTACAAATGTTCAAAGCAGTGCTTTTATTTGTTTGAGGTTACTTCAAATGAGACCAAAGTGCAGGCTGACATTATTCGTTCACCCTGTGGTTTTTCAAAGGGCATGAACCTCTGATCCCTCTTACATAAAAGGTTTTGAGTTCCAATATTTTGGATCAAGTCTATCAAATGGCTTACCTGTTATTTAGAGCAGCTTGGATTAATATGATACGAACAGTTATAACCATACATATGTGTTTTTGAGTAACTGTTCACTTCTGATTCAGTGGTCATCAGTAGCTGAGTGAACAGAAGGGAAATTCAAACATAATCTTGCTCAAGAGATTATCAGTTAGTGGCATGCAAATTGTGCAATTTCCTCTGCCTGGTTCAGATGTTATAAAGAAATTATTAAATGTGAACAGCAGCTCAGCTCTGGGTTTTACTGGTTGTATAATAAGACCCTGAATGATGCCAGTGCAGTGTTTTATAGCACAAACATGTCAAATTGGATCAATATTATAACTCAGGCTTTCACTGAAGCTACTTCCTGTTTAATGTTTTATGCACTATATTTACTCTGCACTTGTTTTAAAGTACACGTCCAGTGTATGAAGATGTATTCATTCTTACATTCGGACATATTTAATCCTCACCTGGAGATTTAAGTTTAAGATTTCTCACTGCCTTTTTGTGACTGTGCAGTGTTACAACCCTCCTTCATCTTTTGTCCTTTTTATCTTGATCAGGAAGTACCCAGATACCATAGCCTGTTGCAGATGCCCACAGAGATTAATCACCTCCAATCAATACTCATTTTCCCTCAGCCGTCTCTGTTTCCTCTGCTTCCTCTCAGGATATTGTCACAGCTGAGTGGGTTTCTAAATTGATCTAATAACTCTAATGGAAAATCTGAAATGTAGATCACAGAGTAGACCCTTTTTTTTTCTTTTTTTCCCTTAGTATTTCTTAATTTCCTTCTGTAGAAAAAAAAAAGAAAAGCTATAATGAATCTTCTCTCTCTGTTTTTGTGTAGGATGCTGTCTTGGTTGAATGAGATGATATGGGCCGACTGGATTTGGTTCCCTGAAGGGCACGGCTGGGCTGATCTAACGGACCACGACGATGTAGTCTTTCCTAAACCAAAGGACCTCTGGGCCTCAATACCCATCGCTTTGTGCTTCCTTGTCATCAGACAGATATTTGAAAGGTGACTCATCACTTTTTGTCTTACCCATCTGGTTTTCTTCTTTCTTTCCTACAAACTTAAACTGCTTCGTAAACAATGTTTCACATCCTGTTTGATTTCTCTCTGCAGGACTGTAGCGATCCCTCTCGCCTCCCTGCTGGGAGTGAGTGACAAGCAGCAGGTTCGTGCTTCTCCAAATCCTGTCCTGGAGTCTTTTTTCTGCAGCACATCAAAGCATCCCACACAGGTAACCATCCTGCATACTTCAGCATAAGCAATGCCACCTCATACATTCTGTGTGTCCTTTGGCAACAGTGCAGCTTGAGCCACATCAGACACACAGGTGTTCAAAAGAGATTAAAAAGAAATGCACCGACATTTTTATGTGACCAGTCAGCTTTGTGACTACAAATGTCACAACCAGCAATAACCTTTCCCTCTCTCTTCGTGTTGCTTCTGTTGTTAGAGCTCCATAGAAAGTCTAAGTAAACAGACGGGCTGTTCAGTGCGACAGGTCCAGAGGTGGTTCAGGCGGCGAAGGAACCAGGATCGGCCGAGCAAGCTCAAAAAGTTTCGGGAAGCGAGGTAACAATGACATCAATCAGTGCACCCCAAACCCCAATTATGCCTGTTTTTTGGTTAACAGGCCTGCTATCATAGCTTGAGTGTCAATAAAGAGTCTTGGATGTTCTTCAACCAATCAATCAAACTTCATTGAAATAGCGTCACACCGTAACAAAAAAGACACTTTCCAAAACAGTAACAGATCTAGACTTGGTAACGTTCATAAAATTTTATTTCATTAACAGAGACCCGACAGCGAGACAAGATAAGAAGTCTTATCTCACCTTAACACACAATGAGTACAGCACTTTGCAACTTTCAGCAAGTTACGATGACATGGAAAGCAGACCTATGTTAGGCAGACATCTGCCTCTGTGTTGGGGTTAGAGAGAGAGGGACAAACACAGATAAAAAAAAAAAAAGAGGGATATGGACATAGACAGACAGAGAGGGATATAGAAGCAGAGAGACAGACGAATGGAGAAAGATTCAGACAGAGGGAAAGACAGAGAAATAGACAGAGGCAGAGAGACAGACAAGGACACAGATACAGAGGGAAACAGACACAGAGAGATACAGAAACAAAAGGACACAGATACAGAGAGATACAGACACAGAGGCAGAGAGACAGACATGGTGAGACACAGACACAAAAAGATACAGATACAGAGGGAGACCGACACAGGCACAACGGGAAATGGACATAGAGAGACCAAACATAGAAAGACACAGATTACCTTTCACCTTCAGATCTGAATTTTCTGTTGTGTTGTCAGTGTTGAAAGCAGAATTTCAACAGTTTTCTTTTTCACGATGTCTTAAAACCGAGCCTGGTGCTGCTCTTATCCCTGATGTTTATAAATTCCAGCATGTTTCACATCTTCATTAGAAGTCTGAACGCAGACACTTTATTGATCACATCAAAGAAACATAAATAATTCTGCTGCTGTAAAGCCCTGGTACAAATCGTAACTACAGATTTTTAAAATGGATTATTGGACGTTGTTTTTAAAGCATTTCTGTGTGCTGATAAACACAACTTTGGGTTTCAACACACACGCACACCCATACGCCAAAGCAAGCATTTCTCATATGTGATTGCAAAAAATCTGCAGTGATAAGAGGAAAAATATGGTACAGTCATGCCAAAAGTAGCAAAAGTATGTTATCCAGGTGTTTCCCATCAGCTTTAAAAGGGAGTTTCCCTCCCAGTCAGGATGACTATGTGTTTGCTATATATACTTTTTTTTTAATCATCATTACCTTCATTATGAGCAATTGTTTCAGAAGCTTTTGTGACATGATGTTTGCCTCAAATTGGATTTCTGAGCTGCTGTGCGTTCTCTTACAGTTGGAGATTTACCTTTTACCTTCTTGCTTTCTTTGCTGGCCTGGCAGCCCTTATTGATGTGAGTACTTGAACACAACCTTTTAAAAAAAAGTGTTTCTTGATCTTCTGGCATTGTGTTTTCACTGTGTATCGTATGGTATGTATCGTATTTGCCACACATGCTTTTCAGAGGTAAATTGTTGATATCTGAGTTGTTCACGTTGAGTGTTGGAAGCCAGACAAACATTATTTTCCGTTTTGTTGTTATTGTTGATGCAGCAAAGCGCCTGTGGTCACTGTTGGCTTTCATTAATACAAAGTTTGTCTCTCCTCTCAGAAACCATGGTTTTATGATACAAAGCGGATGTGGGATGGCTTCCCAAAAATGGTATGACTACGCTAAAACCTGCTACTTGTATCCATTTTGTACTGAGCTAGCATCCCTTAGCTTTTGCTTATTTAATTATTTGTACAGAAACCATTCTCAGAGCTCCCTTTTCTTTTCCTCCAGCCTCTGTTGCCCTCACAGTACTGGTACTACATGATTGAGCTGGGCTTCTACCTCTCCCTGCTTTTTAGTGTAGCATCAGATGTCAAACGTAAGGTAAGTGGTACAGCCCTTTCTCCTTAACTTTGTTATCTCTTGACTGTAAAGCCCCTCAGAAACCATCCCATCCAGAGAGATCACTCACTTGAACTAATGAGAACGATCTTTGTGCTGGAAATGTATGTTGCGGTTTTAGATATTGATTTCCACATACTGAGGATGCCCCTGCTATACGCATCATATTGAGTGAAGCTGTCGGCATTCACGGCGCCATTAAAGATAATGTTCTATTGCTCCCATCCAGTCCATTTAAGAGGGGTAAAGTCTAACTAAAGATGCTACACGTGGATAGACTGGTGTTCTTCTCCAACAGGTCTAAAGCTTGTAAAAAGTAGCAGCAGGTC
Source organism: Thalassoma bifasciatum (assembly GCA_008086565.1). Lineage (NCBI taxonomy): Eukaryota > Metazoa > Chordata > Actinopteri > Labriformes > Labridae > Thalassoma > Thalassoma bifasciatum. Next base: position 358,854 of record RPOG01000212.1, read on the forward strand.
ACAAATCTGTGAGGCCTCCTCTCTGTGCCAGGTTTCCTTTTGTAACTGCAGCTTACACAAATGCAAGGAGCTAAATCCTTAAAACCAAAACAATGGTTTTCTGGTGTTGAAATGAGCAAAAGTACAACATCAGTCGCCACAGACGAGAAGCTTTCTCCTCTTGTAAATGAAAGTAGCTTGATTTTATAACCACAACGCTGTATAATCTGCTGTGAAGAGTTAATCATTTGTAGCATCTGTCAGACACACGCCGTCGATTAGTAACCGATCTCTGCAGCCTAATCAATAAGTCACTAAACAGTGTTTCACATCGCTGCTCTCTGAGTCTCGTCATTTTTTCCTCTCTGCAGGATTTCAAAGAGCAGATAATTCACCATTTAGCCACCATCTCCCTCATCGGGTTCTCCTGGTTGGTCAACTACATTCGTGGAGGAACTCTGATCATGTTAGTGCATGATGCTTCTGACTACCTGATGGAGGTACGACAGAACACGAGAGAAACAAAAATTGCTCTTTAACTTGGTTCAACAGATAAGTATCAATCACCAAATTCACAGGCTGTATCATGAAAACAATACGCATCTCTCCAGTCTCTCTTAAGTTAAACATTGCTGAGTAACTTGATGATGTGTCCACCTCACACAGCTCTCTGTCTGCCCTCTAGAGGTAAATGAGTGGTAATTAAACTTGGATATCAGCTCTAATCTCTTTATCTTTCATTTCAGTCAGCCAAAATGTTCAACTATGCAGGTTGGAGGAAAACCTGCAACTTCATCTTCACAGTGTTCGCTGCTGTTTTCATCATCACACGCCTCATAATCCTTCCCTTCTGGTAAAAACTCAGACATCTTTATTTGCGTTGCTGTATTGTTTTGAATCTCCATAACAATATACTTATTTTAGCTTAGTTACACATACTTTTTGAAGGGCTTTATTGTCTTTTTGTATCTTATTGTGTTGTGTCCAAAAGGAGTCTTTTCAAACGTGTTCTATATCAAGTCAATCCCACCAACACCGACCTCTGTTGCTACAACTGATAATTAATTTGCTTTTAAGGATAATTGCAGACCTCTCCCAAACAATGTTCATAATCAATTCTGTATTCAGTAATCCAGATATCTTTTTTAGTTTCTCTTTAATTTCAGAAGTTATCTAGCCAAATTCAAAGGGAAAATAAAAACAAAAATATCATTTTAGTAAAGTCGTTTTCCCACTGTGGAAACAACATTCATGGTTTGCTGCTGCCCAACCTCCGTGCCTTCTCTCAACAAACCCAGCCAAAGAAAAGAGAAAACCGCACAGGCAGGCGGGGGTGTTCATGACATACTGTCCCAGCTTCCAGCTGGTTACAAAGAGACAAAAGACTTTGCTCAGTACACAAAAACGCAATCTTATTGTCTGAAGTAACTTGATCTTAATGTTTCTATACTGCAAAGCACTCTGATCAGATTCTGGCCGCTCATATGAAGTGAACTATGACATGCATGGATACATTTTGCACACATTTTGTTTATTCTGTAAATGCAACAACAGACACATTGTGCACAACCCTGGCGCCTCTCAATGGGCTTTTGATGGCGAGTGTAGGTGGCTCTGACTGGACTCTCTGTTCTGCTTTTGTCTTCTCGTCTCAGGATCATATACACAACATTGGTGTACCCCCTGACCCTCTACCCTACCTTCTTCGGTTTCTACTTCTTCAATGGGCTCATGCTCGTGCTGCAGGCTCTGCACATCTTCTGGGCTGGACTCATCCTGCGTATGGTTGTGAAGTTCCTACCGGGCAATGTATGAAGCATTACTTTGAATTGCACCTAAATGTTGAGTACAGGAAAAGATGGATGACATTGTAATACCCAAAAGTGAAGCAAAGTGAAGTTGTCCATTTTTGTCAGGAAGAATAATTAGTAAAAAAGTACTAAAAGAAAAAAAGGAAAAGTAATCGAGCAATTATTCAAAGGAGTCCTTTTCAAGTTTGCTTCTAAAATTTGTTGAATTCTGTTTTCTTTTGCCATATTTTTTTTATTTTGGCTTTGCTTTTGTTCAGCAGAAGGTGAAGACATCATTATAAGATGGAGACATGTCGATCTTTATGTACAGCCAATGCTCCAAACCAACATCTAAAAGAGTAACTTTTTTTTTTCTTTTTGACCTGATAGGACATCGTGGAGGATGAGCGGAGCGACAAAGAGGAGACAGAGTCAGAAGACGAAAGCGAAGATCGAGAGCAGAGGGAAAAATCTAAAAACGGCCACGTACAGAACGGCCACACACCCCTCAACAACAACCACCGTAAGATGGACTGATGGGACAGTGACGGAGCTGAAAGGAGGCTGTGTGAGAGGAGTCACGTGGCCTTTTCCTGAAAGCCAAAGAATGGTGGGGTGGTGTATGAAAGAGGCAGCAGGCAGCACACTTACACCTTATGCACTCCTTGGATAGCTTCACCTCTGAGGATTTTATACCAGACTATGATGAAGAGCTGCTATGGTCTGCTTAGCAGCAGAGTGGTTTTCTTGTTACTCATGCTTTACCCTCCCTCCTTCCTGAGTCCGGATGGCCGAGTCCCCATGTGCCTAATCTGCCTGCTTGTAGCTTTAAGTTTTGTTACTGGACATGTTTTAAAGAGATGTGGCAGTCAGTTTGAACCCTTCAAAGTTAATACTTCCCTTAAATCTGACTGATTTCTATCACTGTCAAGAACCACACAGCTGCAGTGTGCGGTGTTAGAGACATGATGAGACATAATTTGAAATATCCACAGACTTGAGTGTTAACAGTGAAATTCAGCAGGTTAGTTTTGCAGCTTACACTCTGTCATGCTGGTCCTAGCTTTACAATTGTTCCAGTCATATTTAAAACAAATCATTAGGACCTAAATAACTTTTTTAACAGTGTGAAGAATGAGAGATGTTGCTACACCAGCCCTGTTTTGTTGAAATGTGCCTTTTGTGAGAGTTTGTCTTAAGTGCTTTCCTTTTGGGAAAGCAGAGCACACGCAAGATTTTGGTTCATGAAGCGTAAACATCATTATGTTTATGCACATTATAATTTTTTTTTTTAGTTGTCTGATTTTATTTTATTGATTTTTGTGTTTTATATGTTTCCAGCCCAGTTGACCTTTAAAGTTTGGGAGCAATTAGTTTGAATGTGGCCCAAATCAGTCAAGTAACTTTTTGTGGAGTCTTCATGGGCTGGAAAAGTCTAGAGCATTTCCATTCAGTGTTGTTTTTTCCCATCCATCCTAAAAGATGCACTTTATGGCTCGCTAAAGATCAGCATTGATTAACTTCTTATAAACAAGCTTAGTGATAGTTTTTGTTTCAAATTCAAACCTGATTTAGTCCAGAACGGTTTGCAGTATGATTGAAATTTCTTTTATATTTATTCTCAGAATTATATAATCCTCCCAAGATCTTCCTCTTTGTCAGTGTTTTTGTCAAAAGAAGAAAAAAGTTTGAGTAATGAGGTAAAACTGAAACACCAAAGTTTACATTTTCTACTTGACTTTGTAATTTCAAGTGCCTACGTCATTTCAAGTGTTGAACTTCCCTTTGTCGTTGTATCTGGCGTCTCTGTGTCCCAACACATCAACACATTTTTTTGCACTGTAACGCTCTGGGCCTTTAAATTTCCTGTGTGCTTAGCTCACTACAAATCACCTGCAGCTCTGCTACAGAGCTCTGCTTCTCCAGAAAGTGTTTTTATTCTGTGTTTATGTGTTGCCGAGATTTAAAAATATAATGACAATGATGATAAAAAATAATTGTAAATGACTTTTCTTTTCACTGGTCTTTCTTTGGTCACATCCTACAATGAAAATTTGACAATGGCACATATTTAGTTTCATACATTTAAGAATCCAGTGAAGATTTTTAAAGCTGACATTAAGATTATTAATACTGATGTTTCTTTGTTACCAGTGCCTCAAACTGCTGCAACTTACTGAAAGTCAGATGAAATGATTCTGTGTTCCACCAATTAGTCTATTTTACATTTTAACTGCAATTGTCCATTTTTGAAACTGTTGAAGGAAAGCATGATGATACTTATGTGAAAAATGACAATCATACATGTGCAAGACAAAATAAGCATAAGTGATTGAATGTAACTGCTTTGTCCACAAGAGGGCGCCAAAATAAACAAAAGTGAAGCTTCTTACAGGAGCTTTAACATTAAAGGTTTAAATCATGCAAATGTAGACTTTAGAAAAAGTTATAATAGTGAGGTTTTTCTGGTGTAATTGCTCTTGCTCTGTGCCCAATGCATAAAAGACCTTTTGATCACTTTTATTGAAAGTTTTGTGTAGCAGTTTTGTTTATCAGGCTTTTTTATACCTTCAATCTGAGGATAGAGCAGGTAACAGGGTGAGAGTGGCTGCAAGTTGGACTTGAACTTGAACCAACTGTGCCACATTTAGACTCATGGGGCATGGAGCCAAACTGCTAGTCCATACTGGCATCCAAAAAAAGCTTTCAAGGAATGTTTTGATATGTATCTTTTGGAAATTTGAGTTTATTTTAGGGTTATTCTTAACCAACTTAAATAACAGAATTTCCAAAAACATATTTGAACAAATAGATACAGACTGCTTAATTTCACTTCATCTCTATCTTATAAACTTGTATTGGAAACAGAATGGAACCACAATATTTTGTTCAGCTCAGTACCGTTTACAACATAGTAAACTTCCCGAAACATTAGAAAAGATTGATGTTTTGTAAACAGCAGGCCATGGAATGATCACACGCCATGCAGTAGTAATGTTAATTCGGTTTGCTCAAGTGTTTCTTTTTGAGGGTGAATTGTGACCTTGTTTGGTGATGTTTGAGTTCTCAACCCCAGTCTGATATGACACATGATCTTATTCATTACATTTTATTCTCCTGAAACCACTCTAACATTCTGCCAATGAGTACAATTTTTCGATTCAGATCATGTGCAGCCCAAAGGGAACGATCACTTCGTTGTCATGTTTCAGGAGCTGAAAAATGTCCCCCACATAAAAACTCTGGCCCGGAGATATTGTATCAGAGTGGAAGTGGAGCAGATCCAGCCTGGCACGATGAGCCCTATCCATCAGTGCTGCGAGTGGAGAGCAGACCTGAAGGCACCATAGGGCTATTAGAATATCAGATGGCACAGTGAGCTGCACCTGGCTGGCACACTTTTAGAAGCAGAGTGATGCCAAAAATGTTTTTATAATTATCGCAAAGTGGAAAAAGTTGGACTTCATACAGAGTTATGAGCCCCTTCATCTTTTTTTAAGGGAAACTGTGCTTTTTCTTTCCTCCACCACTTTCCCTCACAGTATTTTGGCTGCTGTGTAAAAAGGCCTTCTTGGCTAATTACATATGGAGTAGGATCATTTTACCCCTACACTGTTCTTCTCGCTGCCAACCTCACTGTTACAATCTCCATTTTAAAGCGGTTGGGTCAACTTCCACCCTCTACCGTTTGATTGCTAATGCATCTCCTGTTTCTCTTCCTCCATCATCTGGGCTGCTCCCCCCCACCACCACCACTACATCCCGTCCTCTTCCTCAAATCTTTACCGTTCCTTCCTCATTGCATGTACCCAACTCCCTCTGTTGCTGTTTGTTGTGTAATAGATAAGCACATTGTCGCCCAAGGTGCTTGAGTTAATTGTGATGTGAAGACGAGTTGGTGACAGTGATGAAGATCCTCCTGACAGGTGAACAAAAGCCTCTGGGTGTTTGATTCACATGTGAACTGTGTAGACCGTTATTCAATTCCTGCTTAAGTATTAATAAAGGCTTTACACACCAGGGGGAGGTTGCAAGGTGCAAGTGTAAGCTTGTGTTTCCAACATGTGTATGTGTGTGTGCAGGAGTTAATTTGTGGGCCGATCATTTTCCTGTGATGATCATGAGAAGAGGAGGGACAGTAAAGACTTTGGTAACTTAGACTGTCTTATGCAACTCAGAGGGAGTTTAGGAGGAACCGAGACCACATGCAATGACAGCCCCCTCCCCTCCAAAACTTAAGATGGGTGGTGAAGTGAGTATGTAGGAACAAACAGCTGCATCATTGTTTACATCACAGAATGGTGAGTTGAACTTATTTATATCATTGTCTGATAATACGTTTCATTGTTTTTCAAAATTAGATCACTAAGTAATTGGTTTTGTAATATTTTACAGGGATTGTATCTTTTTGTGACTTTTGTTTTGTCAAACCAAAACAAAGAATATTTGCTGTTTAAGGAGACTTCTAGCTTTTTCCTTGCAGAATGTTGAAAAACTCTAAATGTTTACTAACTTTTATAATATTATGATATTGCAACCAAGAGAAAAACTTTTTAATTTTGAAATTTATTCAAATGTTTTCTGTCATTAGTTCTGATGAAGACAAAAAAACCCAAATATCTTCTAGTTCCCGCTTTTGAAAAACTGAACACCTCCTCTCTGCAATTTCAGACTGAAAAACAAACAAACATATTTTATGCATTTGGAAAAAAAAAGTGAACTATTTTTTTTGTTTAAAAACTTTCATCATTTTCAGACCATTAAATCAGTTATAAGCTTGTTTTGTTAATTTATTCCGTCACTTATTGGTGGGTCTGACCTGTGAAAGATTCATGCATCTCATGCATATTTGAATGCAAAAGCTGTTGAAGAAATATTTCAAATGTTTGAGTTGCAAGTTTTGGGTAGAACAACTATATAATTTATCAAAAAGGAAGACAGGAAAATGGACTTCTTGCTGAGCAGCTTGCAGCTAAAAGATTAGAGTGAAAATGAGATGAAAAATATATCATAATAAACTAGAACAAAACTAATAATAAAGCTGGCACAACATTGCTAATGCTGCATGTTGAAAAAGTTGAACAAAATATTAATGAAAGAGATAAGCTTGCATTTCAATGCTAGTGCAAGTGCTAAAAAAAAAAACCTTAGTACATAATGGGCCTCAAAATGTATCTAAAGGTAAACCAAATGGTAAAGACTGTAAGCGATGAGTGATTTTCTCATTGAAATTCCTTAATCTGTACTCCTCATTTGTCTTCTTGGTGTCAGGTCATCATCATTTTAATAATACATGTGTAGACCCCAGCACTAATCCTGGGAGAACTAGTGCAACACAGCCAAAGACAAGAAACTGCTCAGGAGAAACCATCATCCCTCATCGCCCTCATGGACCAGCCTCTACCTCCTGTGGTGCAGTTTGAAGTGGACGTGGATCTGGGCTTTGCTCTCTTCTTCCTCTTCCTCCTCTGTTTCTTCTTGCTGGTGACGGTGGTGCGCTGCGCTCAGACTGTGGTGGATCCTTATGGCTCCATCTCCACCTCCACCTACCAGGAGGAGCAGATCACCTGACAAAGAGGACACACTCTCATCACTTTATGAATTTGCATTTCAGGTCAACATAGAAATACAAACATCACAGACAGTCAGGTTGGGTTTTGACTTCTTGCAGCAGCTAATACCAAATGTTTTTTTCAAATACATATGATCCTGCAAAGCTTAAGTGATGGGAAATCTTGAAGACCCTCAAAGAGGAAATAACAGGACTGAAGTGCTTGAAAAGAGCACCCAACTTGTTTTTTTGAACGTTACAGAAAGACGGTTTGATAGGTTGTTTTACAGTGAAGATCACATTTTTTCCTTGTAAATAAATACTTTAAACAAAACTACTTTTGTGTGCAGTCAAGTACATTCCTGTGATCTAGCCCATGAGTTTGTAAAATACAAATTCAGCAGTGGTGGAAAGAACACTGAAAATCTGTACTCAAGTACAAGCACTGTTACATTGCTAAAATATTACTCAATCACAAGTAAAAGTGCTGGTGTTCGTAAAAATACTCAAGTAAAAATGCAGAGTATTTGTCAAAAAAACTACTCAGATTATTAATTACTTTTAACTGGTGATATCACTGTCACCTCTCCAGATAGGGCTCTAAATTTTGTGTTTTGCTTTACCAATAGTTAAAACGCGAGCAATCAATAATCATTAATAACTGAAAAGGTAGAAAACAAGTGTTTTTTGCTCATTTTTTTCATTGGTTGTTTTTTTCTGTCTTTCTTTTTCTCATTTTAAGTTTTTATTTCCTTATTCAGCAAAGGTTACAGGCAGACGAAAAACAAAATTTGATGAGGTGCAGTTGCTGTCATGACTATTGATGGAATATCCATGAATACATTTTTAAGTGGTTAAATTCTTAACACAAAATCAATCAGCGATCAATCATTAGCATCCATTAACATTTTTTTTAATTTTTATTTTTTTATCCATATTTCCTGGTTTTCATTGGCTTGTTTGCTATCAAATCACCTCACTGGCTACAAAAATGCAGATAAAAGGGCCAGATATTAATGAAAATTGTACTAAGTACTATGGTTTTAAAAGTAACTAAGTAGATTACATGGCATAATGATTGCTTAAGTACAATTAGAAGTACAGACTTGAAAATCTACTCATAAAAGTACAAGTACCCCCCAAATAAAACATTTAATTACAGTCATCTGAGTATTTGTAATTAATTACTTCCACCCCTGAAATAAAGTATATTAACCCTCTGATGCGTGAATTATGAAAGTCAGTGTCAGGATTTTTCCCTGAGTGTTTTTCTTTGTCTTAAGGCATGAAAAAAAGTTTTTTCATTTTTTTGTCAAATATTTGAAACTGGGCATTCAACATGAAACAGTGTGAACTTAATGTAAATATGACAGTTTGTTTGTCTTTTTTTTTTGTAATTTCATGAATAATCTTTTATTGACGCTTTGCGAAACATTTTAACTCTCTTTCGTCAATTTTAACAGTGAATAATTTGGAGTTTATAAGCTTTTTCACCCTCAAATGTTTGTCTATAACTATAACTATTGAATTTAGGAGTAGATAACTTTTAAATAGGTGTCCACTGTAGTGACCACTATGTACCACAGGGTTATTATTTTCCCACATCTTCACTCAAAGACATCTAACATCATTCAAATATGTTCAACAATTAATTTTGTAATATAGGGTTGCTTTTGCATGTATTTATTCGCGACCCCCCCCCTTTGGATTATTTGATGAAAACTTTACATAGGAGATGTTATCAGATCAGATCAGATATTTTCTCTCCGGTGCAGTAGGTGGCGCCATGGAGCAGTAATAACGGATGTGCTCTACCAACAACCTGAGTGAAGAAGAAGAACAGAAACGCCGAACATTGAAATGGAGAGTGCGCCTGTTTGATTGTTATTCCAAACGTTTCTCCTTTCATCACATATTTAAATGTTTTGTTTTGTTTTGAACTGAGGTGACTATTGAACTGCATGTGTCTAAAAGCCGGTTCATTTTCACTGTGATCGAGCTTAAATCTGGTGTTGTTGGCTAGTAGCATCTGTTACTGCCAAACAAACAAGGAGCTTCTGAGTTTCAACTTTTTGTGACCAAAATTTGAAAGGTGTTTTGAAACAGCTAACCACGGTAAGTTTTTTAATGACTTGTGTAATGTAGGGTCAACTTAATTTGTTGTCATATTAGGTTTTATGAATTGTAATTTCCTACTCACTGTTAACTGCATTAAACGACCGATAATCAACATTAATCCATATTATTATGGATATTCATTATGTGACAGTTAGAGTGAGTTCATTCATCAGTCCAGGTGCAACCACTTAATAATTAGAGGTTTGCAAAATGATGTATTCATTGTTGTTTTCATATTGATCTTTAAGCCACGTGACTTACAGTTAAGTAATAAGCTTCATGCTGTATCAAATGTGTGTTTTGCAGTGGTCATGGAGCAAATAGAGATGGATATGGGATTATCAGACATCAGGGGGTCTGTCAAGGTTGAATCAGCTGCGGGAAAAGGCATTGGTGGTAAGTAAAAAAACCTAAAATACTATACAGATTTCTGCAATATGCTGTGAAGCTAAATTAATTATCAAATTTCTAAGAGATTATGTCTTGATGAAAAGGTCCGAAGTAATCTTTCAACAAAAACAGCTAAAAAAGTGCACTTGTTTAAATCTGACAACTCTCACCACAGATGTTGCTCTTTCTCCTTCTTTATCTCTGCTGTACATTTTTGTTATGAGACACACTTCATCAGATTTTGTTTTCTTCACAGACAAGAGGTCAGATTCCCAGAGCGAGTCCCCAAAGACACGTCATAGCAAGAAGAGACAAAGACAGGACGACAATGATTCTCCTGTTTTTGCAAAAAGACCAGTGGTAGTCTTAACCAAACTACCGGACTATAAGATCAGAGCTCTGCGACCACCAACTCCCACACAGTTCTACAGTGAAGACGAGTGTCACAGCACCTCTGAATCTGACACACAGTGGGAACCAGACAATGATTCAAGTGGCTCTGATGTGTCAAAGTCGAAGAAAAAACGGAAAATGGAAAAAAGCAAAAAGAGTGAGCAGAGAAAATCCTCTGCTCCAAACGACACAAAGATTGACACTAACACTGGTAATGGTGATTTACTTTGTCTGGTTGGTTTGGAAAATATTTAACTAATCACTTCTTCCTTGTGGTGGTGTTTACAGTGAATGCATCATGTTATGTTTTCCAGCAGTGACAGAACAAGCACCCATCATCATATCAACTGCTTTCGCTCTTTGCGCTGAAGAGACGAGAAACTTTCGACCTGACTTGCCGGAGCAAGAAGTTACAGTGGACATGCCAGTCATTGCCAGGAAGAAACATATGAAGTGGCTTCGGGGGACAATTGTGGAGATAATTACAAAGGGTAAGACGGAATCAAATTAAGGTGCTATCATAAATTGGGTAAGCAAATGTTTGAGATTTTCTGTTTATGTTTTGAGTAATAACAGTGAAGCTTTTGTAAAAGGAGAAACAAAAGTCCTTATCCTCCCTTCATTTCATTCCTAGACTCGAGACTTACTAGCATTATGGATGCCAGGCTTTAATGTCCATAACTGCTTCAAACTTGCCAATTCACTGATGATTTGTTTTGTACAGAGGATGGACGCTTGAAGTACAAAGTGAATTTTGACGAAAAAGGGAGGAGCCTTGTGTCTGGCCATCACATTGCTTTTGACACCACACCGAAGCTGGACCAGATGTATGTTGGCGCTCGTGTGGTGATCAGCAGTTCAGGAGACAAGTCCCATTTCCAGACGGGTATTTTGGCAGAGCTCCCCAGCAGGAAGAATCGCTTGAGGTCTGTAATTACATCGGTTTGTTTACCTCTAACTATCAACTTTCTCTTTCATTCCCAAAGCCTCTGATACTTAAACCTTCAGTTTGATCAAAGATTAAAACAAATTTTAACTTTCAAGGTTCCTGATCTTTACTGATGATCACATGCCGGTCTACGTTGGTTTACCTGCGCTCCACCTGGTGTGCAGACCACGTAAGTTAAACTGTTATGTGCCATTCTTTTTTTTCCTTTTGTTGTCGGATACTTGTTAGCAAGTAGAACTTCTCAAAAGTTGTCCATGGTCCTCAAGTTGAAACTCACCTCCCTTTAATTTAAAAAAGGCTTACAATTTTTCCTTCTTATGTCAATTTCTGAAATAATTTTTATAATTTTTAAATAATATCTCACGTCATGTCACATCAAGTTGGGAAAAGTCCTGCCACATGCAGTCACGAAAAGTTGTGTAGAGTCACAAAGGGCGTGTAGAGTCACATCACACAAAGTCAAGTCATGTCATGTAGAGTCGTGTTGAATACGTTAACTACTAAGAAATGAGCTTTTTTTTTTTTGTACCAGGCTAGTTGTCTTTTTTTGCTTGATGTTTATGTGGTTTAAACAGTACCTCTGGAGCCAACCTCAAGCAAACATTTGACTGACTTCAGATTTTAGCATTCCTTCATAATGTTCCTTCACAATGAGGACATTAGTTGACTTTATGTGACTTCACATCAAGTGAAGTCACATAAAGTCAACTAATGTCCTCATATCACTTCAAGACAAAGCATGGGAAGTCATGAGAAAAAGTCTCATCTTGTTTTGTCACGTCACACCCTTCACAGACAAATAACGCCAAGTCATGTCATGATATGTCACCTCACAGCACCCCACGTCATCTTTAGACTCTTTATTTAATAAAGAATAAAAGAACACATTATCCTCGCTTTGAAAGTGTTTTAAATGCCACGTTCGTCCTGCAGTTTTTATTCAAGGTGTTGTAGGAGAAAAGTGTGCAGTCTTTTAGCTGGTGTTTCTATTCAACTGTAACTATGAAAAGTTTTCCCGGGAGCACTAACCAATGACTCTCAAAGGTTATTTTCTACCATTGAATTAAGAAAGAAGAATAACACTCTCTTTCTTTTATTTCCTTGTAGTAGAAAACTCTTTGGACGATCTTCCTGACAGCCCACACAAAGTCTTTTTGACTCGATACCTGAAAGACTGGCCGTATCCACATTTAACCCAGTACAAGGCTGGCATGAAAACTAACGTAGACGTAGACGGTGTCCTGCAGAAGTGTGAGGTGCATGCGGTGGACTGTAGCTTGATACAGGTCATTTTTCTGGTATGTAACATTTCACCTCCTAATACAAGTTACTTTTACAATTTTTTGTCGGACTTATATGTTCTCTTTTTCTTGTCACATTGCAGGACGACAAACACAAGGAGTGGATTTATCGAGGCTCCACACGACTCGAACATATGGTAAAAATCTTGAAATTAAAAGAAGTGGCGAGAGAGCAAGAGACTGATTCCAACTAAACTCTCCGGATACATCCATGTGGTTCATCAACGTGGGGTTGACAGGTGTCTCTCATGATTGTTTTGTTTATTGGTGTATAGAATGGCTGTAAGGACTTTTTTTTTTTTTTTTAATAAATTTCAACAAAACTTGGTAAAGAGCTCTTCATTGTATATATACTTAATTTTCAGACATTTATAAGATATCACTTTGTTCAGCCCCACCTTTTCCCTTTTTCTGCCTATTACCCTGCTATGTATAAAATTTGTTACACACATCATAAACTTCAAAGAACTCTAATTGTGTAAACGAAAGAAGCTCTTTGATACAGGGCTTTTGGAAGTCGACAGATATGGAGCAGAGTGGACAACGTGATGGAGATGGAAATAAATTTATTGTTTTGTTACACTTTCATCAATACCAGTTGTATTTTGTTCCCAAAATGGTGGCTTGTTGAAGCGACGGTGAATAGTGACAAAAAAAATTAAATGTATTTCTTTTATTCTAGATTAATCCAACTGCAGGAACACAGAGATTCACATTATAATACATTTGTTGATGGGTTCACAACAAATGTGCATAAACTGGTAATAAAGAGTTTAAATTAAAGGTTTGTTTGACTTATATTTTATAGTAATGATGTTATTTTTATAGCACTGTTATGTGTAACTACTGTGTTTCTAAAAAAAAGAATAAAAGCAAAAGAGAAAAAACATTCCTGGCATGCTGTTTCAGAGATGAAGTGTTGTAACAGCAAAAGAAGTTTCATGTTTATTTTTTGGTTTATACATTTGAACAGTCAACAAGAGCACTGGTAAAGGAGTTCTGGCTGGCAGATTTTTTTTCTACTAAATTGTCTTTTACAAACTATATGAGTTTGTTGGACTGAAGTGTATTTCCCCACCATAGTGAATGATGCCAGAGGAAGGTACTTTTCCATGTGCCTGACCCTGAAATACCGGTCAAATTAGAGGCAAGAGTAACTTTGGGATGGTTGGTTTAACCAGGAGACACGCACTAAATCAAAATTCTGACATTTTGACTCAAAATGTTGATTTTTCTCCTCTCAAAATTTCGACATTTCTCCAAATTTTGACTTACTATTGACTTTCTCTTCTAAAAATTATGACTTTATTCACTCAAAGTATAGACTCTCCTTAAAAATGTGTACTTAACTATCGCCTAATTTTTAGTTTTTATCTGAAAGAGTTGACTTTGTCGTCTCAAAATTTTGAAAGTTTATCTCAAGATTTACACTTTTTTATCTCAAAATTTTGAATTGTTATCTCAAGATATAGACCTTTTATCTCAAGAGGTTGACTTCATTATCCTAAAAGTTTAAACAAGGGTCCAAAATTTGGACTTTTTATCTAATAATTTTGAGTTTTTATCTCAAAATGTTGACTTTGTCTCAAAATTTCGAAAGTTGATCTCAAGATTGAGACCTTTTATCTCAAGATGTTGATTTCATAATTTCAAACTTTGACTTTTTATCTCAAGATGTTGACTTTATTATCTCAAAACTTCAAAAAAGTCCAAAATTTGGAACTTTTATCTCATAATTTTTACTTTTTATCTCAGATTTTTTTTTAGCCTTTTGAGTGTTGTTTGGTTTTGGCTTAATGTGGGCAAAAACAGCCAAGTTTAAATTTTTTTTAACTGGCAGAAACGGGCTTCCATACCCTACAGATAGTATTATACCTAATCCAAGGGTTATTTTCAAATAGTTGTCTGTATTTTCTCTCTCAGAAAGCTTCTTAAAATGCAGAATCTTCTGATATAAAATTTGCATCAGTCACAGGTTGACTCTTAACCAAACTGACATAATGTAGACATATGTAGTTACTTGGTGATTTTATATTATTTTGGCAGGTGAAGTTAGTATTTGTTGTTCAGTGTGCGTCTGTGATTAATTGAGCACAGACGCTGTAGAAAGACACTTGGGGCGCAGGGAGGCGTTAGCACCGCCAGTCTGAACCAGAATCAGCTTCACAGGGAAGGCAGAAAAAAAAGCTGGTTGCCTGCTAACAACACAGCAGTTGCCATTAGGTTAGTTAAATTATAAGAGGGGAAACTGGAACGCCACGACGGATTTCTTGTGGGACAAGCGTACGGGCCTCGCTGCTAAAACGGTGAGTTTATTTCACTGAACAGTTTCGTGCTATTTTAAGACCAAACGGTGGCGAAAGTAGCCGTTGAGCTAACTGACGAACGTAGCTTAGCTAAGATGGCGGTCAAATTATTTACATTAGCGCATGTTGCTAACAGAGCATGCTAACTGCCCGTACATCGCTTGTTGATGACTTAGTTGAGTGTGGTTCGAGTTTAAGACATTATTCTGCTTCAATTATCTGTCAGTGCTGAAAAACGGAGCAGTGTGAAGTAATTTATGTACACGAACGCGTTTTCATTAATATTAACCGCCCTTTCGACTGTGTTTCCTTCGCATCGTCTTTCATGGTAGGAAAAAAAAAACACCAGCAGCAAATGAGCACAGTATTATCTTGCAACGATGTTATGTCACACATGTTGAACACTTTATGCTATCGTTTTATTCACTTACATACTGTATTCGTGCAATATTTACCATAATTTGGAGCAATGCTTGGTTAATTTTCTCTCTAGTAGTCAGCAGGGTCATGTGTCAATGCCTGTTTATAAACGTCTTGAACAGCTTATTTAACTGGAAATGTGAATTCAGGGGGAAAATGTACAGAAATCTTTTAGCTGCATCTATTTTTGCACTGATTTATTGTTGGTGCTGAACCGTTTCTTCGTGGGGCTGTGCAGATTCAAACAAAAACACAGGCCTCCTTACAGTAATCAGCAGTGTATCAACTCATCACTTGGTTTATTTGATTTTGTCTTAAGAAGTAAAGGAAATTAGCAATAATTTGAGCTATGTTTACTGTCTCAAATTGTACATGCAATAGTCATAAGACAATAACTTTGCAAGCAATCCATTTTTTACTATTTTTCAGTAGATTTTTAATTTAATCTGTGTTTTTTGAAAAATTATTCCAATGTGTCGAATATCAGATAATACGGAACGACCTCCTTAATGTAGTAGGCGTATTTCAAGTTTTTTAACTATTGTTTTTCTTCACATGAACCTCCAGATGCCTCACCCCAGACGATACTCGTCTTCGGACAGAGACAGTCGAAGCAGCTACCAGGACCGTTACAGAGACAGAGGACGAAGACACAGGCATAGGAGATCACCTAGTTACTCTTCTAGTAGTGACAGAGACCGAGACAGAAGGGGACGTGGACACAGACAGGATGGCAGCTTTGCACGTACAAGGAGGTATGTTTTTGTGTGTGTGTAAAGGAAGATTTGCCCTGTGTCTGGGGCCTTATACACATGTAGCCAGGTATTTTCAAAAAGTGGCTCAGTAAAAGACCTCTGCTCTTCAACTTGGTAATCAGATGCACTTGGAGAAAAAAGTGAAGTCAAAATCAACACTCCCACAGTATTCATGCTTGCCATAACACCACATCTGTGTGACGTCAATGTCTCTATTGTCTCAAGGAGTGGTTTGACATCCTAAAACTCATCTAAAAAGTCGCTGGCGCACATAGAAAACTATAAAACCGTAGTTATCCTGTATCTTCACTTTGACCTGAGTTTTCAGAAAGGATTTTTTTTGCAGTGAAGGCTTTTTGTGGATATTAGAAAATGTAAAAATATATACAGTTTCTCAGATACTGGGCTACGTGTAGACTTTGCCTCAGGCTGAGGTTGAATCACACAGTGCCTGATCTAGAGGTCTTTTTCTACTGAGGATTGATTGTTCGCCTCTTTCCTCCACTTAGTCGAAGCTATGACAATCGTTCCACGGAGCACCGGCCGTTTGATCGAAGATACTGCGAGGGATACAGACGATTGGACCAGAGCAGAGATCGAGAACGGGACAGAGACAGGGAGCCACATGGAGCAGCAGAAAGTTACTACTCACGCGACTTCTCCCCAAACATGTATGAATACCGACGAGGCCGTGAGAGGGAACGTGAACGGGATGAGTCCTATCGGCGAAAAGGCAGCAGGCGTAAGCACAAAAGAAGGCGGCGTAGAACCAGGTCCTATAGCCCATCCTCCTCGGTGAGTACAGCCAGAGCCGAGATTTTGTTTTACCTCCCCTTATCTCTTTTCATCCCTGTCTCTTTCACTCCACTCTCTCTCTGTCCCTGTCTTTCTCTAACCATTTCTTCCCCCCAGCTCCTGGAATTGGTAAGTAGAACAATCTTTATGATTTCTTTTTTTGGTTTGTTTGTTTTGTTGGCAGGATTTTGGCTTATTTGTCTGTTTAAGTGGGTAATGCTTCAATTGGCATTTCTCTTTGGCAGAGCATTTTCCTTTTTTTTCACGAGGGGTTTTATTTTCAGTAGTTCAGGAGAGATGAAGTTCCATTTATTTTAGCTTTTGCTCTTCAATCATAACTCTTTTAACTTCTGCCTCAAAAAGCCCAAGTTTACCTGTTCATCAAGTATCTAAGGTTCTGCTGAATTTTATATAGTATTTTGTCCATTTTTTGGAAAAGACCCAAAAGCCTGTAGTTGCAATTGATAGGCCACTTGTAAACATAAAGGCAGGAAGGCCAGAAAGAGTGAAAATATTCTGCCAAACACTGCAAAGTTAAGAACTTAATTCTGGTTTTGGAAGAATGCTTTATAGATGTTGAAGATGCAGTTTTTTTGAGGCTCATGTTAAACCTCACATAGTTTAAATCTCAATTGCAATGAATTGAATTTCATGTATCAGGGGGTTATGTTTTAGTTTTCCTGCCTTGGTCTTCTGAATTTATTATCACCTTGTTTTATCTGAAAAGTCAAGCTGATAAGTTTTATACTAGTTATATTATTGTTATAACTGGTTTTACACGTTGATGAATGGATATGCCGGTTGCTTCTTTGTTTGTAAGCAGCTGTGGTTGAAAGGTAGAGGGGGGAGAGGAGCACAGGACAACATGTGATCTTTGACTTGTTCCCTTGCACTATATCCCTATCGTTATATATTTCCTTCACGTGGTGTCATGCGTGAACCGCCCCATGACCACCAAACCCATCTACCACCACAACTACATCAACTACCACCCTCCTCCTCCCTCCTCGTCTACCTGTGCCGCCCCGACGCCATGGCTGCGGTTGCCCCTGAAAACCCCCCTGTTCCCTCCGGTCGTGTCATGACCTGCTGATGGCGGTTTGGGTGTGAAAACAGCGGAGCGACAGCCGGACGCGGGCACTGAGTGTGAGGGACGACGAGGAAGGGCACCTGATCTGTCGGAGTGGGGACGTCCTGCAAGAGAGATGTACTCACTGCCACTACTCTATCGTAACCCTTCTCCATATGAGTATAAAAGCATAGAGCATTTACATGACATGGGAGTGCCTGATGATGATGATGATGATGCCTTGATAGAATGCTCTTCGCTCTAGCTGCAATAGCTGGGTGGATTGCAAGAAGATTTTGAGGGGGACTTTAGGTTCCTTCTCCATTTTTGTTGTAGGATTTTAAACTGTGGAGCATTTTCTGTTTCACAGGTTACTTGACTTTTCTAAACGTAGAATCCACTTTTCAGTTGTTTGTTTCTGTTGCGTCTAAATTGAAATATGATAAATAACTTTAAATCTTTAACTAAAGCTAGCTGTTTCCAACTCTGGGGTCTCAGGGACTTGTTTTGTATTCCTTTAACAGACACATCACCTAGTTAGACAAGTAGCACACATTTACACAGCACATTTAAATTCATATGTTTTAATTGTTGTGTTCATGCATTACTGAGTAGAAATGAGACAAAACCTCTTTGTCCTTTTGGGGAGCATCTTAATAAGCATGTATCATTTTTAGATGGCTGCTAATTGGTCATCAAAGTAAGGGGGGTGTTTCTCTTCCTTTTATATTCCTCACATTTATCTGTGCATTTAGTTACCATAGATACTTCAAAGAGTGTCAAGCCTGCCAGATTGAATAAGCAGCTGTTTGGAAAGGGGATGGGCGCTAGATTTGATCCGCCTGTCTACACTTTTGAATTATGTATCCTTGCTTAAGTCCACAAGTCTAACGCTCCTCTTCTTTCTTCCCCCATGCCCCCTCTCTCTTCCTTCTCTGTCTGTGCTGTATTGCAGATGAGATTGTCAGCACTCTGGGAGAAGGCACCTTTGGGAGGGTGATGCAGTGCGTTGACCATCGCAGGTGTGTGTCTGTTTATTCTAAAATAGCAACTTCTGTGAGGCTTCCATTGAAGATGCCTGGACTTCCAGAAAAGTGTTTTTGCATCTTGATTCAAGACAAATGAAGTTAATTACCACGTTGAACGCATCCAAAAATGTGTTACTTTTGCAGAAGTCTGCAAAAAAAGCCGCACAACAAGTGGTACTTAAAATGTTTTGCCCAGGTTGGTAGGCCTGCCAACAGTTTCTTGTGGAAGTTACAAACTGAGAAACCCCTAAATTAGCTCATGTCCAACTATGAACTGTAGTTTTTCCCTTGATGTTTGCCATTGACATGATACAGATTTCTGCACACAAACTAGCTACTAGCATATCTTATGCTTTTGATCATTGCGGTGACTTCTCATATGCATCACCTTTTACTTTACCAAACAATTTAAGACTTTTTTTTAAGCGTAGTCAGTTTTATGTCATTGATTGTGCCTCTTTTTTTAACTTCTTTTACTGTTTTGTTGTTTTTCAGGGGAGGTGCCCATGTCGCACTGAAAATCATCAAAAATGTAGAGAAGTACAAAGAAGCAGCTCGCCTGGAGATCAACGTATTGGAGAAGATTAATGAAAAGGATCCTGATAACAAGTTGTAAGTTCTGACACACCAGTTTCCTCAATCAAGCTCAGTGAAGCTGCAAAGTCAAAAGCTTTTCCCCACGTTTTTTCTCAAAAAAAACTTTTTTAAGTTACTTGTTCAACGTGTGCAACAAGTTAAATTTCATAACATCTTCTAGCTGTTGAGTGAAGGACAAAATGTTTGCATTTGGAAGATCAACAGCCTTACTGCCATCCCTCATTACGCCTGTTTATCTTGCAGCCTGTGTGTACAGATGTACGACTGGTTCGACTACCATGGTCACATGTGTCTCTCCTTCGAGCTGCTGGCTCTCAGCACCTTTGACTTCCTAAAGGAAAACAACTACCTGCCCTACTCCATTGGTCAGGTCCGACACATGGCCTACCAAATCTGCCTTGCTGTGAAATGTAAGTCTCAGAGAATTTAAAATAACCCATTCAGAAAGTTGAGTGTGAGTGATGACATACTTTGCCTGGATTATTATTCTGTTTGAAGGTTTTCTTTTTTTTCGCTCAAAACAAATGTAGCTGTCCTACATTCCCTCACTCCCTTGTGTTCTTGCATCCATTTCTGCCACAGCCACCATTGTTTGTAGTGAACAGTCCTTAGCCACATGAGGGCGTCAGAGCTTTAGGAAGGGAGTGTAAATTAACCTGAAACAATGAGTCAACAAAGGCCAGCACACTCTATAAATAAAAATTAATTGACCAAGGTTTCGATAAAATAACCATTATTCCCTCTTTTTTTCTCTTCTTCATAGTTCTCCATGACAATAAGCTGACACACACAGACTTGAAGCCTGAGAACATCCTATTTGTAAACTCAGACTTCACAATGTCCTTCAACGTGGAGAAGGTAAGAAAGACAGCCAAATGATGAATTAACAGTGATGTTAAGATTCAGGTTTGTGGTGCTTAAAAATGCCGACGCCAATGTCTCTGTTCTCTTCCTTGAAGAAGCGAGAAGAGCGGACGGTAAAGAGTACGGCGATACGAGTAGTGGACTTTGGAAGTGCGACGTTTGACCATGAGCACCACAGCACCATCGTGTCCACACGGCATTACCGAGCCCCTGAGGTCATACTAGGTGAGAGCAGCTGTAACATGATGGACATAAACCCAGAAAAACCCCATTTTCTCGAAACGACTTTGTCATTTTTGTTGCCTTTTGTACTGGCTAAAGTCAGATGCTCATTTTTCAAATGTTCTTGAAGCTCTTGTAGAAACAAGTTGTGCTAAACAAGCAGGAACAAGTCGTAACTTCTAGACCAATGGCTGATTCCCACTTTCTAAAATCAGGTTGAGGAGCATTTCTAGCTAAACAGAAAGGGGTCAGCATACACTCTCTTCTTTTTTAGATCATATATGCATTGGTATTATTATGCTAATTAGCAATAGCATTTGCATATATGTAGCAGAAACATTTCCTCTGCAGCTCTTTGCCTTTAATGCACACGTTTTGTCTTGGAAGCCAATGACATATGTACATAATATGATGAGCTCATTGTCATTTAGAACATTTTATGTCATCACCCCCCTGAAGTTATATCCTACTCAGACACATTTTCACTGGGTTTGATGTCTTGTCTGTCTGGTCCCTCAGAATTAGGCTGGAGCCATCCCTGTGATGTCTGGAGCATTGGCTGTATCCTGTTTGAATACTACCTGGGCTTCACCTTGTTTCAGGTACAACAGTTCAGGGTCATTTTCATACTTTAAACATCTGTTTGACTCTGAAAGTAGCAGCAGAAAAGCTCTCAACATTAATTCACATCTGAATCTGTTCATCCTCAGACTCATGACAACAGAGAGCATTTGGCCATGATGGAGAGAATTCTGGGACCTGTTCCCTCTCGGATGATTCGCAAGACAAGGTGAGATAACACATTAACACCTCACAGGATGTAGTGCTGCACTATTTTAGAATCAGAAATACTTTATTAATCCCAGGGGGATTCAGCCTTACCATAGCTCTTAAAACCATAAAGCAGAAAGGAAATAAAAAGGATAGAGGTAATAAAATAAGCAATACTATAAACAATAAGTACAAAATAAGCAGTATGAACCAAAAGCAATATGCACCACAGTTAAAGCAGTATGTACATTACATACATTGTGATTGTAGCAGGATGAATTGTGTGAAACGGATATTGCACGCTGGATGTACAGGGTGTCTATGAAGTCCCTTTACAATTAAAATATTATATAACAAAAGAAAATTGAGGAGATATCTTAATCAGTTTGTCTGATGTACTCAGTAGTTATTAGAGTTTCTAATCACGTCCCATTAATGTATGCCAGGTATCCTGTTGGTGAAAGAAGTACTGTTAAATGACCCAAAAAAGTCTTATTAAAAGGCTCGATGTATTTCATTGTTTATTGAAACAAAAGTGGAAACACAGACTCAGTGAAACCACAGAACTAAGTGTGGAAGAGAGTCACTGTTACTCACGCGTGGCACAAGAAATGTACGGAGACAAGGATGGTGTTGGATAAGGAGATGAGTGGACAACCAACAGCATCTCAGGAAAACATTGTGTAAAAACAAGCTGTCCAGTGTTCTCCTACAAAATTATCCTATTGAATTAGTTAAAACAAGACTTCAATATTTACCCCTCGTTGGAAACAATTTCCGCATTTGTCTGTTTATTTCTTTTTGTAATAATTTTTTTTAATTGTAAAGAGACTTTATGGTCACCCTGTATGTTAAGATATTACACAGAGTTTTAAAAGACTGATAAACACAACAACAAAGATTGCCCACAGGTGGTTAAATATGGTAGATGATTATGACCTAGTGAAAATAATTCAGTGTGATTTTTGCTTCTTCAAAATCTGGATAGTGATGTGACTACACAAACTTACACCCTGGCAGAAACAGTCTGAGGAAAGTTTGTAATGTTTACAAGCCCACATGCACACTTTTGTTGAAGTTGCAGCCCTCAAATGCGATTTTCTTAACCACGCTCACTAAAACAGGCTCACTGGTATCCATAAATACATTTTCTCACACTTGGCCGCCATTCACACTCATCTCTTTGCCCCCGCAGGAAACAGAAATATTTCTATCGTGGCCGCCTGGACTGGGATGAAAGCTCCTCAGCAGGGAAATACGTCAGAGAAAATTGCAAACCTTTGCGGGTAAGATGGGATGGATTGAAAAAGACACAAAGATGTTTTTTTGTCGTTCTCCTTTGTCACTCAAATTCTTCTTTCCTCCATCAGCGATACTTGCTATCAGAAGCAGAGGAGCACCACCAGCTGTTTGACCTCATCGAAAGCATGCTGGAGTACGAGCCGTCTAAGAGGCTGGCGCTGGGCGACTCTCTCAAACACCCTTTCTTTGAGAACGCCTGTAACAGTGAGGCAACGGGCAGCAAGAACTGGGAGGGAAACCGCGACATCAGCCGGTGACCCGAGAGCCTCCAAAGACTAAAAATCAGAGAAAAACAGTCTTTAGATGGAGCAGATAAAACAGTTTCTCAAAAAAGCATGGACATTTTAACTTCCTGCTCCTCCACCCAGCCCTTATGAAATCCACCTCTGCAGCCACACGAGGCATGTTTCTGCAGCAGAGAGACCAAAACAAGCCACAAATGAGTGGAAGAGTCAATACGGATATTTTATTCTGGCCTCAAAGTAGCCCTCTATGCAGCTCCTGTCTTCCTTTCAACTTCTGAACACTTTCCTTCCATCCGTCCATGAATTTTCTTCATCAGCATGTGAAGAAAATCATTCACATTTCTGAGGAAATAAGCACTACAAGTTTAATCAACAAAGCCAGCTTTGGGCAGGGGAAAATGTCCTCTGATCCCAAAGTGTAATGAAAGGTCAAAAAAGGAGAAAGAGCTTTTTGCTGTGCAGGTGTTCACCCAAATAATTTTAAAAAGACACACAAAATCGTCCATAATGTTGACCTTAAACTGAATACATCATTGTTTTCCTTTAAGGTGAAAACCTGCATTGCACATTACTTGTTTCTCCCTTATGTTAAAAAAGATTTTTCTCGATGTGGAAACTCTATCCTCTGTCTCGGGGTCTGTAGGCCGGTTATTATTTGCAAATGAGATGAAAACGGTGACGGGCACTCCTCACACACACTGGCCTCTGTGGTCTGATAAATATATACGTTATGTTATACTTTCTGGGTTTGAGTGTGTGTGCGTGAGTGTGTGTTTGAGTAAGGGTGGGGTTGGTACGGTTGACGCGGTTATGTTCATGTTGTGCTCGGTGGTTTATTTGGAGTTCAGGATTAGACATGGGATCTTTCTCACACACTTTCTCACATATGGAAACATAAACTGCCTTTTCCACTGAGGTGAAGCACACAGCTCCTGTTGACAGTATTTATTTTGAGTTGCAGTAGGTCAAAGTCTCCACCCCCTCTACTCCCCCATTTGTACATGACTTTTTTTTGTATGAAAATAAAGCGTATAAGATTGTATATATGTAACATTGTGTAGAATTAAAGTTAAATCCTCCTTACCAAAGGCTCATGGTGCTCCAAGTATCAGTTTGAGCCTCTGGTAGCTGAAGGGGGGCTATCTGTCTTTAAATATCAACTCTGAGTCCGTCTCTTTGCTCACAGTCTGTGTTGAAGTCCCGTAGAAAATATATACCAGGAGTAGAGTAATAAAATAAAATATGCTTATTTCCAAGCAGCAAGCGTTGTTGTAAAAATATAAAGTGTATACAGGAGCACTAAAAACTAGTTTATCTGGAGTCCCCTTAAAGCAGGCTGTAGAAAGCCCCAAAACCACATACACACCAACCCCAAAACAGAACTGACTTTTACAGCATTAAAATCATCCACAGCCTGGTTGAAAAAAAAAGCGCCTCATAAGTCAATTCCAACATTTTACCAAACAATTACCAACAATTACAAAAACAAATTCTACCAGACATGTTTCCTCATATTATTGTTCATGGGAGTCAATTTTCATGAAATTCACCTCAAGGGATTGGTATCGATGACCGATTCCTATTAAGGATCGATTAGAAATAGGCATTAGCCTTTCCTATTCTTGACGTTGTGTCTGAGCAGCTGGACCTTAAGTCAACATCAGATTTTTACCTGTCTTTATTTAATTGCGTCCAAAGATCTAGGATCCAGAGGCGAAGATTTTTACTTTTTTAAATCTTATTTTTATCACGAGATATACAGATCCTGTGGCGACTAATGTCATCTTTATTGACTTATGAACTGAATCAAATGCTGCTGACAGAACACCTACAACACTTTTTGTCCAGGGAAAATTCTCAAGAGGGAATCCACAAAGAATCAGATTGATAAGGGCATAGGTGTCAGTGAAATCTTATCAATAGCCATCCCTATGCTGATTGGGTAATTAGAAAATAAAACCCCATGCTAATCTATAGTTCTGAGCTGAAATCTCAAGACTACTTAAAAAAGTTACCAGGACAATTTCTAAAGATAAGAACAAAAAGTGATCAGTTAAAGTTGACTTTTTTTTTTTTTTTTCTTAAAGACGTTATCTCTTATTAATTTAGATTTCGTAATTTTGTTTGTCTGTGTCATTACAACTGTATTCTCAGGCTTCATCTTACACCTATTACTCAAATGCTCTCTTTAAATTTTGGCTTTTCTCCAAAGTTATGTTTTTCATGTAAGTATGATATTCTAACGCTACAGCTAGGATTCATATCATTTTAAACATTTAACTTTAGAATAACCACATTATTTAGACTTGTGTAGCACAGTTTACAACCCATCTTTTCAATTTCTAGTAGAAAAAACCTCAACTGTTAGCTGGTGCAAAAACAGAGGTAGAAAATACCTCTTGTGGTTAAAACATGTTGAAGAACTAATTTCTTGCGCACTCAGTGTATTTTTGAGTAGCTCAGCCATGCGAGCCATTTTTTCCATTGGGTTAGGAATCGTTTCAGTTATGCCTTTCTTATTCCTCCTCTGTAAATATATTTTTCAAGCAGTCCCTCTCATGAGCGTGTCCATTATTTTTACCTTCCAACCCCTGAGTAGGAGACACAGGTGATCTGCTGACACAGGTGTATCAATTGCTCCTCACATAAGCTGCCTCCATCTGTTGGTCGCATGCCCGTCTACTTCATTAACCTCACTTACTGACCCTGTTCTCTCTTTTTATCAGCAGAGGAACCAGAAACACAAAAACCAGGATTGAAAAATTTCCTTCCTAGTCTTGCTTTTTCACTAACCTCAGATTGTGATCTATCACATGAGTAGACATTATGGACTCTTCATTGTAAAGTTTCACTGTATATCTGGAATATATTAAGAGTTAACTTCAAAACCAGGTGATCTGGGGGAACAGATGGATTTTTTGGCCTGAGTTGAATGAATGTGTGAATGAAACGAGTCACTGCACGTTGTGAATCAAACATTCCCAGTCAATGAAGGTGAATGGTGCTGAGTTTTAGGGCATGAAGGAAATCCTCACTGCGTCACTGCAACGTCACTACCCTCCATCTGTCTTACTTCTTTTCCCCATCAGCAGCCAATTCAAAATTTATAAGTACTCTTTCTGAAATGTTGAGTTGAACCACCTGCAGCAGCATTAACAAGTTGGTATGAGCTGTTTTCAAGCCAAAAAGTGGACACACAGCTGTTTTCTTTTGCAGGTTTGTTTGGAAGTGCTCTGCTGGTAATGAGATAAAAGACATGTGCGTTCCTCTGTAATCCTGTTTGAGGTCCAGAAAGGTCATCACTCAAATCCCCATAAGAGCAGACGTCAACAGAGCACAGGTGTGCACATTAACTCACCCTGAAGCACTGGAGGTAACAACAAATGGAGTCAGCTTCATAAAGATACTTCACGTTTGCAGCTGTTACAACTTGCAGGTGAGATCCTTTAACTGTTTTCTTTGTTTGTGAGCAACATGAGAAACGAAATGCTGTACTCACACTTGTGGTTCCTTGAATTTGCAGGTAAATACTCAGTTGTGCCACATATTCAAAAAGAGAAATCATGGATTCCTTCATGTCACTGGGAGCCCCACTGAAACAGTTCACCAGCTGCATGTCTGGGAAAAACACCCCAGCTAAGAGGAGCCAGTCCGTCCGCAGAAGCAGCTTCACCCGCAGGAAGAGCGTCAGCAGGAGGAGAAGTCTCCCCTGCAGCAGCCAGAAAGTACCAGATTCTTGGCTGCGGATATATCAGGCTGAGCTGAAGAAGGAACGGTAAGTCAGATCATGTTTTTCCACTTTGTTACAGTAGCTTTTGATACATTTTCTTTCTGTACTTTTTAAAGACAGACTTTCTGACTGTATTCTTCAGTTACTGTTGTGCTATCATGCTGACACTTGGCCAGACAGCCACAGCTTAATGAGGATCAAGCTGTTCTTTACAAGAATAAGCTGCTTGCCTGTGCCCTGTGCCTCATGTCTTCTGTGCTGTTTGCCAAAGGAAAAGGCAGCAAGCCATCCTTGCCAAGAAGAACGCAGAAAGAACAGTCAGAAGAACTCACTTCAGGAGCCACCACTGTCTCCCCAAGGTGAGTCAAAACAAAGGAAAAAGATGGAAAAAAAAAGATTTGTTCACAGTTTGTGACTTTGACAGCTTTAAACTTTATTTCTCCACATGTAGAAGACCACATCTGCCAGAAAACCAGCTCCAGTCAAGGATGACTCCATCTTCGGGGCCTTTCAAGGCCTCAGTCTGGACGGTCTGATGGGAGGAAGTAACGGAGCTCCTGCTGTAGCTGCTCCACCTGCAGCAGGAGATCCTTGCAAAGTCATGTAAGACTCACTCAGGACAGATAAGACTTTAAGTATTCCTCAAAATCCAATGACTTGAAGAAGAAAAGGTGACAGAAAGATGGAGGATTACCACCTTTTATAAGCAGGGAAAATGAAAAGAAGTTGTGTCATAATGTCAATACTTCTGTAGCTAGGCCAATCTATCTTGACTTTGATTCCCAGATGGTTGCTTTGTAAATGCTATTTATTATGTCTGTTTACAGTAAGTTATGATTGAAATTTTCTGTAATGTATTTATAAATAGGAATAAAGACCATTTGTATTCTGTTCTTCTTATTCAAAATGACTTGAGTATTTGGGACTCCCCCCAGCTGCTGTTTGCTTGACAACATTTTGAGCAATACATTTAAAACATAAGCGGCTGGTCCAGGAACCTCCTTTTTTTTTCTTCTTCTCTTATTTGAAGACACATTTGTCCGTCAATTTTGACAGCACTTTGAACAATGATCAAATAACAACCAGATCTTAAAAACAATAATGCCACACACCTTTATTTATCATTCCCACAAACCTTGTTATTGTTCTTTCCAACTCTGCTTTTCAATCCACTGTTATGTATGGTTTTAAACACAAAGCTTTATTTAAAAAATTAAAGAACAAAAAGAATGATAAATCACATTTTCTCATTCGTGACTGAAGTGGAAGATGCTCTTTCTTGGGTGACGTGGGTATGACATCTGGGCCTGAATCACCAATATGTACATTAGAAAACCGAGTACAAAACTACGATTTCCAGGGATAAGGTGAGGATAAATCGTCTGTGAAGTATCCTGACGACTGCATGGTGACAACACAGCTGACTGGGTGAGGACACAGATTCAGGGTGTGTAGAACAGTGAGTTAGATCCAATAAAAGTCCTCTCTAACAGCCTCATTCTCTCTGTTCCATCTTCACTTTTGGCGGTTTAAGGAAGGACCTGTTCTTTTTCTCTTTGCTTTTCTTGCCCTTGGCCTGGAAGGTCCTCCAACTGTCCACTCGGCCATCTCGTGTTTCCTTTAAAAGAAACACACACAAAAAACAAAATCATTGAGTGATATTAAATTCAGACTTCATGTTTCAAATGCAGAGTTAGTGACTGCACAGTAAGATAGAAACAAACCTCAAAATTTTTCTGCCATTCTCTCTCTCTCTTTGCTTTCTCCGCCGCCTCGATTTCTTCCTCTCTTGCTCTTTTCCTGGAAATTAGAGAGAAGAACAAAGCATCCATGAGTTTTTCAATGAAAGTCAACTTACAAACTAAGACGTGAGGTCATTTTAATTTCATGAATCTGGTGAGAGATTTACCTTTCATGCATATCCTTTGCTTCCCTTTCCTTCCTCTTGATTTCAAGTTCTGCAAACAGCTTCATGGTCTGCTTGTATACTGCCTGCTTGAACTGAAAGAGTCCAGCGTTTATATGGTAAGAGACATAAGGGTAAAAAAAGATTCGCTATGTAATCATGGAAAAAAATTCTTGAAATCTTGTTGTTTTAGAATAAAGAAACAAAACAAATGCCAAAGAGTTACTGCCTGAAGATGAATGATTTTATGATTTATGTCAAGCTTACCACTTCTGGGTCATCCTCCTCCATGTCTAATAGTTTACCCTCTTTCTTTAACTGTTTCTTTTTCTCCTTCACCTGTTTGGATCACAAAATGAAAGTAAAATGAACTGTCACCGAAAAAATTCAGACCAAAAAGAGCTGAGTAAAATAATGCGTTTCCATGCTCACCATATGCTCCACATATTCCTGTCCTGCATGAATCACATCTAAAGCTCTCTTCTTCTGGTCTGGATCCAGAAGAAGTTTGTAAGCTTTGTCCACAGCTGAAACACACGCAGAGATTTGACTGACGAAACCTGAGCAGAGATCTTTAAATGTACTGACAACTTGAACGAAACGCCGTTTTGACAGCAGACTTCAGAGTTGTAGGAAATTTACCTTCAAACGCTTTCTGTGCTCGGTCTGGATCATCCTGATTTTTGTCTGGATGGACCAAAATTGACAACTGCACAGTAAAAGGGAGAACATACAAGAATTAAATGGAAGCATAACATCATGCCTGAAAAAAAAACAGGAAAGTCTTCTCTTTTTTTTTTACTTACTGCTCGAAATCTCTTCTTCAATTCATCATCTGTTGCCTCAGGATCAATTTGCAGCACCTGCAGGTTGAGTAAACATTGTGAGGTTTCGACAAAGATATGCATCTTATCATCAGTGTTACAAATTCTTCACACAGTGGTAACACTGAACATTTTCTGACAGAAGCATCATTAGAACTTGATTTGTGACAATGATGCAGTAAAACTGGTCAATAATGTAACAAAGGCTGAGCCCAAACTTAAAAACATTTTGCCCAAAATGTAAAAACTTATTACATTTTGGGTTTTACTACATTTTTACTACTACGGCTACATTTTCGTATCACTTTTAAGGCCCAGACAGGCAGATTCAATACTCTGAACAAATCAACAAGGGGAAAATGTGTTTCTTTTTCAGTTATTGAAAATGTATCAATCATATATGAGTCGCATGACGAAAGGTGCAAAACAGCTATAAATAAGCAAAAATTGATTCTCTTTTCACTCTAGATACTCTGAAATACACGCAACAGTCACATTAACCATGACTGCAGCACTCACCTCAAAGGGATTAAGATTGAAGTATGATGAGCCAGGTCTAAGCAGTCTGTCAATCTGCTGCTTGGATGTTAAAACAGAGTCTCTCTTCTCAATCTGCTTCACCTGTTAAAAAAACATGAATACTATAAATCAGGGCTGGGCAATTACTTGCAAATTAGATGAAATCGCATACCACAATATGTCCTGTTGCAAATGTGCCAGAATATCAGATAACATTTTTTGCAGAAGATGTTTTATGCTCTTCAATAGTTTTACTTAACCCTTCTCAACAAAAGAGCCAAATTGGTGAAAACTACCTTTATAAGAGCAGCAATCTAAGTGATTCAAAGTCACAAAAACAGCAAGAAGTGGCAATGAATATAAGCTTGAGGTGGCAAAAAATGGTCAAAAAGTGGGTGAATAGGGGTGAATGAGCAATAAAAGGAGTGAAAAATGACTAAATTGGGCAGAAAGCAGCTATGAGTATCGTTGTAATGCCGTATTGATTGGATGGTTGCCAAAGTAGGTACTTTAACAGGTACTGACCGAATTCTGTCAGTAGTACCGAGTATCCATTCACATAAAACCAAACTGTACGATGCTTGGATACCCCATATGCGTCCTTGTGACTATGAGGGAGTGGAAGAGTAGATGTCCATGCTGGACAAGGGCATGGAGTAGCTGTAGTTAAGTCATTAAGTTACTGTTCATCTTAGTCAAGGTCATTGATGTTGAAATTTGTGAAACAACTGCGACACTACAGTACAAACAGCAGTCTGTTTAATTTGAAATATTTTGAGATTTTATTATGAAACAAATTCACATTCATTGCCACATTAACAAAAAAGTCCCGAAAACTGGTAGATTTGAGTACTGATACCAATTTCCAGGTACCAGGCATTGATACTGTTTCAGTTCAAATGTGAAAGGTACCCATCCCTTAGTATTGAGTGCATATAAAAAAAAATATTATACAGAAGCCTGACATTTCTGTTCAATATGTCTCTTTTTGAGCCACAGTCATCCACATTTCAAGATATACAGCCATTTTGTTCAAAACGAGAATGAAAGAAGATGATTCCCTTGAATATAGGAGATATCAAATTTGCCACGTGAGTCAAAATAGGTTTTCAAGTTATTCATTCCAGGTTGCAGTCAAATACAATATCATAATTGATCAAAAGGCTTGTGTTTTTGTAACAGCACATAATATAAGGAACCTTCAAAAAATCGCAAAATAAATTGTAATTGCAAAATTGGGAAAAAATAATTGCAATTGGATTAATTTTGCAAATCGTTCAGCCCTGATATAAACACAATATCGAAGTGATAATAATAATATCGATAGTATTTTTATTTTTAGACATTGATCTTAAACAGGGAGCTGATAACTCAGAGACGAGTCTTAAAACTTAAGCTAAATCTACGTGTCTAGTGGACGAAAAGCACAGAGATTGAAGCAGAAAAGTGATTGTGGATGAGTTTTTAATTGATGTTTAAAGACGGAGCATCATCCTCGGGAGCGTTAGCATGTTGTCGTTAGCTGCTGCTGTTCACGTCTGCACGGCCTCAAACTTAAGGTTTGGTGAATAGTTAATTTCATCCCGTTGATAAAGAGGGGACAGCTCTTCATAAAACACAATCTCACGTTTTAAGTCGTACCTCAGAGATGAAGCTCTGAAATAAATCTTCCGACATCTTCTGAGTGGAAGGCTCTCCTCCGGCGGCCGCCATCTTCCCCGTGGTTTACATGTGACGTAGGTTGATCACGTGACCATGGATTTATTTTAGCTTTTTTTAAATTTATTTATTTTAGATTTACCAACAGTTTTTTTAAAAGTAAAATATTTCTGTAAATTTTCAGCGTTTATCGTAATTAAAAAAAACAGGAACTACCATGAATTTATATATTTTTTTAAGTTACACGGCAACAAGCGGACCGTGTAGTTCTTCGGAAAGGCGGTCATAAAATGTGCAATATTTCCATTTTCTATGGTTAAACGAATCTTGAAAGTGGCGAAAAATTAACTCTTAGTAAAGTGGCGCAATAGTGAAAGTAACATGCAAAAAAATATAGTCAAAAGTGAAGGAAGAAAACCGCCCATCAAACCAACCGAGCTTATGAATACGTGTCAGTTATTCTCAAGTATCATCAGCTGATTTACCATTCTTTAAAATGAAACACATCTATTCTAGCGTATCATGTTGTTCACACACGCTTTAAAGCTTGTTGGTATGAAATTAGGGGTAAAGAATATCGTACAAAAATATTTTCAGTTTTAGAAAAACCATGTTAAAAATGTTCTTGGTTAAATGAAATCAAAGCAAAACAATAGACGCAAAACCACCCGACGCGACCGCATCACCCAGTGCAACTGACGTCACGTTGGCCTGCACCTTTGTTTACCTTCATAATTATTCTACCTACCTATAATGTACATCTGTTTAGTCTATAATGGAATTTTCCTTATGAGAAACACATTTCCAGCTATCCTCTATCCAAATGGTAATTGTCATAATTTGCTGGATGTTCAAAGTTGTATGATGGATGACTGATTATTTTTATGTTCATTATGAATAGTAGGATATCTAAGGATATCTCTTAAATATTACAGATAATGAGGAAGCCACCTTTACTAATGCGAACTGAATCATATACATTTCAAATAACTTTTCACACCCACTCCATTTCACACTGCTGGAGTCTGAAAATGTAGCAATTACAAAGCAGCTGTACCATGGACTCAATCAAGCAAAATAAGCATTTTAATCATGAAGACCTCCACATTTTGGCAGTCTGTTAAAATGTTAGGAATAAGTTGTAAATCAAGTTTGAGAATAAAAGATCATTTGTCACTAAAAGTCTGAAAAAATCACACACATTTAATTGGGTTATGAATTGTATTTCACAGTGTAAAGCAGCATACTTTCCTTTAAATGTATCAATTCATAATAATCAAAACAACAGTGATGAATAGCTGGATATGTCACTTCATCCTGACATGTCAATCACCTGTATCCTCCTCTCCTTCTGCAAGAAATGGCAAAGTATTAATGTTAAAGTACAAAATTCTCTCTCAAAATTGTCAGTTATCATCAGTGTGTTTAAATCTTTGATGAAAACATGAAACTAGTGGCTGCATATATCCACATATTCCTTACCAGTGTAGTTTGTGTAGACAGCATGTGTTCACCTGGGATCTGGACCTGAACTGTCTGCTTCTGTATGTAAGTCCTCTGGGAGATGGGAAATAATGATTCTGAACACACCTTGTGGAGAACAGTCTCATGATTTAGAGCTAGTAAAGATCCACACAGACGTGGTTGTGTTATCTCTTACGAATATTCAAGTATTGGAATGACTATCAATGACAACAGAGCCTGAAAAACTAAATCTTAATCAAATGGACCAAATTAATCTATTTCGTGCCTGATTTGGATGACAAGGTAAAACTAACAAATAACTTACAGAAGTTACTTGCTCTGGAAGGTA
Organism: Thalassoma bifasciatum; assembly: GCA_008086565.1. Taxonomy (NCBI): domain Eukaryota; kingdom Metazoa; phylum Chordata; class Actinopteri; order Labriformes; family Labridae; genus Thalassoma; species Thalassoma bifasciatum. Next base: position 392,150 of record RPOG01000212.1, read on the forward strand.
AAATGACAAGACATAAAATGCAAAATTTAGTTCATGATTTGTTTTTAATCATTGTTTCAAATAATGGAAAGTCTTACCCATCAGTCCCCTCCATTTGTGTGAACTCATTCACATGGACAGGGGCAGCTCCTTGACTGCCTGGTGACAAGAGGCAACATATAAAACACAGTTTTGATGTGAGAAACTAAAATAATCAAACATATCATGGCACTTAAGAATCAAACTATTAAATATACGTACGAGTCATTTGAATGTGCTTTATGCAGAACACAGTGCTCCCCATTTCAAGCTTACCTGTTTTATTAATAACCCAGCCCATAGATGCCACCTTGTGGCAGTGAAAGGTACTGGCATCAGTTTTCAGACAGTCTTTGTTCTATCGGAAGCCAATTTAGCCAATAATTGATTCAGTTTTCCTGCTGCTTCTCAAAGTAAATTGAAGAAAAGCTCCTCTAGTCAATATTTTTGAATAAATTAACACCTAGTTCAATCTGAAACGATCGTTAAATGCTTAACCTACTAAAGGGTCGGTGGATCCCTGGTTGTGCTTGTGTGAAACTGCTACCTCCAGTGGCGTAGGAGGGGAACCACCACCCTCCATTCACAGACTGTTCGCAGACAGCTGAAGTGGTTTGGTGCAGTAAGCCAAGGCAGGCAGCAGGTGTTGGCAGGGATTTTGAAGTTTGCGGGGATAATAATATTAAAATTAACTTTCCACATTCTGGAGTTTGGTTCAGTCTAAAAGTTGAAATTTAGCTCTGGGAAGGTTTTGCATTTGTTTTTGGTGAAAAAATGAGGTGTGTTAACTTATTTCATGCCTAAAAAATGCTGGCAACACAACTGATTGTAATAAATCCAATGATTCTTCAGTCAACTTTAGTGATGTGTGTTCTTCAAAGCCTGAGGGGGAAAAATTCTTCGGCAAAATAAAAAAGCTTGATTTTTCTTAAATACATAAGGAAACAATTAAAAAGGAACAAAATATCATAATGTTTGAAGTTATTCCAGTGATTACTAGAGGAGAGGAGACAGTACTCTGTGCAAGGCTAGCTCACCCTTGAGTACCGTTCAGGTGAGTTCCTCACTCTAGTGGTGCCGCTCTCAATGCTTCTCCACCTAGGCAGGTTGGAATAAGAGGACAGACACATGAAACAAAAGACAATGATACCATGGCACCAAAAGGCAGGATGCTAAAAACAGTAAACAAACAAGAACAACTGGCTAAATTGAAGAATTTTAACCCTTTGGGTGGTCAGATCTTCGATGCCGTCAAAAAGAAAAAGCTGATGGGGAGGATGAGATTTTGGAGATTGAATTAATGAATTGGAGACAACTTGGCACACAAATATGTCTTTGAGTCAAACTTGTGATTATAATTGAAGTAAGAGTGCCCATTTCAGGACTAAATCAGTGCATGTGACAGCTTTACATTATCCAAGATTGTCTTTAAAGTTAGTGAGAAGACATTAACACAGTCTATACTTCAGTAAATCTCAAACACAGGAGCTGCAAGGCAGAACATTTGACTGAAAGTGATGCATGATTGTTTCTTTCAATTTCTTTTATGTTACTGTTCGTGTCAGAAATGTGCAGTTCTCTTCTTTGGCACAAATTAATTTGATCAAAAATTTCTGTTGATCAGCAGAAAGGTTATTAGGAAAAAGGTTTGAACTTTTCCCCAATAAGTACAGACACCACATATGGCAACGTTTTTACAAGCAAAATTGTGTGAATACTTAACACAATATATTGTGGAACCGGAGAAAGGTTTACCTGTGAACATAAATGGAGACAACAATCTTGTGTAATGTAAAACAGCTAAAACTAAAAGGTCCTTGTATTAAAGCAACAGGACCAAACTATAATGAATAGCTGCACTGCTGTGACTTTTATGTTTAAAATCTGAATGCAGGAAACAGCTTGAGTCTGATGTGACATGCACTTGAAAAAAATGAAGGGTTAAAATCCTGTTTCAATCATTTCATCATCCAAACGACTTGCAAAGCCAAAGTTCTCTTGTCCGGTCTTTCCTAAAAAGATTGTCCTAAACAGTAAAAGTCTTTGACTTGAAAACGATGATCTTCATCCAAATGGAAGAATTGAGGTAGCAATCAAATCAAATACTGAATGACAACACTTAATTTGAGTATCTGACAATTGACTGATGCTCAGCTGAGTTTTATTGAAACGGAACAAACGTAAAAGTTATAAATACAAAGAACATCAGAGAACAAACTGCTATGGCTCTTAAGGTAAGCCAAACCAAATTCTATTGGGCAAGTTCAAAGAAAACATAGGAAGTTATGGTATCAGTTTAAAAAAACACATTTGACTACCTCTATAAATGCTAGGCATACACTTTGAACATTACAAAACTTTGATTTCTTCCTTCCTGTGGATTCTTTTCTCCACCATTGCAAAAAAATGAAGTATGAAGCTCTAACCATATGCATTTATTTACAAGCAAGTCCCTAAGCAACTATGAGAAACCACAAAGAAAGGGATTACAAGAAGGGGAGGGAGGGAAAGGGCATGGACAAAAACTTCCTGCAAGGCAAATATCATTATTTAATGTCCTCTCAGACATATGAATGTCCACTTTTTTTGTAAATGTTCATTGTTGGCTTTAAAAGAATCAGCAAAAAAACGTAACAATAAAAGTGTTTTGAGTGTTGTTTTTTTTAAAGACACATGTCCCAATGTAACCGTAGAAGTAAGAAATGATTCACCACAACGGTTACGTTCACTTCTTCAGCCAAAAGGCTTTCCAGCAAATCATCTCGAGCCAATTCTGGGGTCTGTCCATTTTTTCTTTGAGATATATATGTACAGATTTTTTTCATGAGGGATGAAGAATAAAAAGTCAATCAAAAAATTGTGGCCAATCTCCAGTTTTTTTTTTTTGTTTTGTTGTTGTTTTTCTCTTTTTTTTGTTGTCACTTTGCCAAATACCTTTTGGTGCATCTACTTCCACTGCTGCCCATAAGAATCCTGTGAAAACTCCATGGTGTCATTACTGTAACCATAGTTACCGGAATAGTCGGCCCCTTGCTGCAGGGGCTGCTGGGCGATGGGCTGGGACCCCCAGTTCTGTTGGTTGTTGGTCTGGCGGCGCTTGGAGTCAGGCTGGTTAAACACGTCTGCCTTCCTCTTTCCGCCCACGTTGCCGCCACGGTTGCCCCTGGCCCCGCGAGGACCACGGCCCCTCTGTGGCTGGAAAGGGGCTCCCCGGCCTCCTCGGCCACCCCTTGGACCACCAAGAGGGGGCCCTCTTTGGGCGTAGCCTCCACGACCTCGTGCAGGAGGTGCCCCACGGGCCCTGGGTGGAGGAGGACCCCCCCTGTTAGGACGAGTGCCACGGCCCCTCATGCTGTAAACATCATCATAGCCGTAGTAAGGGTCTTCGTAGCCCCCACGGTAGTCATGATAGTCGTAGCCATAGTAGTCGTCGTAGTAGTCTTCGTATCCATAGTAATCTGGAGGATATGCATAACCCCCTCTGCCACCACGGCCCCTTCCTCGTCCTGGAGGGGGCATGCGAGGAGGTGGGTAGTAGTAGTAGTCATCATACCTGCAGAGGGAGGAGTTGAGTTACAGTGAAATCCTAATACCGTGTTAAGTATGGCAACTGACCAATCACATGTCTCCGTCCCTCACCCTGCATTCCTAGTGGTCTGCCTCGCTGCTTGGCGCTCTTTCCTCTTCTTGTCTGGGGGCTTTGCCAGGACGATCTCGATTTCCTCACCTCCCAGCTCCTTGCCGTTCATCTCGTCCATTGCCTAACCGAACCAATCAAGCATGGTGCTTAGACACAGAACTAATCGTGCAATGAACGTTTACATAGGCATGTAGAACTCACCTTTACAGCAGCGTCCCTTTCCTCAAAATGTACAAAAGCGTAGTCTTTCAATTTCTTGACTCGCTCCAGCTTTCCAAACTGAGAGAAGGTTTTTTCAAGGAGCTCTTCAGTCACTGCTGTGGCCAGCTTCCTCACAAACAAAACCTTGACCTGTGAAATCAAGCAAATTGCAAATGAAATTATCAGATCTCAGGCCACATCTGAGGGTGCTTGTACCAAAATGTTTCAAAGACCTTGGACCAAAATGTTATAATAACATCAGAGTTTCTAACCTTGGCCATGACCTCAGGGTCAGGCTCAGCGACGGGGTCGGCCCACTCCACAGTGACTGGGTTCCCCCAAACCTTAACTTTACCGCTCATGAGGCGACGACGAGCTTGTGCTGCAGACTTGTGGTCCTCGTACTCCAAGAAACAGAAGCCGCGGTTCTTCTTTTTGTCATCTGGCTGGTGGTAGAGTATCACCTCTTGGAGACCCTCTGTAACACAAATTACGGACATATTAACACCACACAAAAGCAACTGTGGGTATCTTCTGACATTGCTGATGATTTCTGATACAAGTCTACTCGAGTGCCTCTGAACTGACCTGTAACTTTGCCAAAGTCTTCCAAAATACTTTCTCTTGTCTTGTTCTTTGGAATTGATCCAACAAACAGGCGATTGTTTGCAACAGATATACACACTCCCAAGTACTTGCCGGGGCGAATTTCATGGTTGTCACACTAAAAAATTAATGGAAACGCCAACATCTCAATGTAATTTACATTAAGCAAACATCAAGATCAAATCAATTCTATTAAATTATAATTTGTGGAGTGTTTTCTACTGATCCAATGTTACCGTGGTTGAAATGCGCCTCAGAGATACTCACAAGCTTCACAGCCTTTTGGGCGTCGTCTTTATTGCAGTATGTGATGAAGGCATAACCTCTGTTCTGACCAGAGAGTGGGTCCATCATTAACCTCAGATCCCAGATGGGACCGGCAGACTCAAAAAGCGGCACCAGCTCATCTTCATATAAATCCCTTGGAATTTTTCCCACAAACACCTGATTATAAGAAGAGCAACAGAAGTAAGTATTTATAAAAAAGAAAACATAGCACGAGATTTTGAATGCTCAAAAATGACTCTTCAGCAAAAACAAGTTTCCAGCCATTGTGACATAAATGGGCTTTGAAAATGAGACAAAAACAAGCCATAACAAAAGCAACACTTTCTACCTCAGTTCCAATTCCTGGTTGTGTTCCTTTGAACACATCCTCAGGTGGAGGACCTCCGTATTTCCTCTGCCCCGTGGTGACATCCAGGGTGTATCCTGTCCGCTCCAGTAGAGCCTAAAACAAAGAAAAGTTAAATATTAAGTTGGCTGCATTGATGAAGAGGTAAGCATATGTGAGTAATTGATTTTGACCACACTTTAACAAAGCATCGATGTTGACCTTGATTTTTGCCTCATCTGGACCCTTGGTGGACTCCTGCACTTTACTTCCTTGTTTTTCTCTCTGTCTGTATGTCTTCATGACTCCACAAAGAAAAGCGCTTTTATTCTACAAAAAGAAAAAAAAAAACAAGAGGACGTTTATATTACATATATTGTTCAGCATCAGACAAGGTGAGTAATCCAGCCACAGGGTTACCTGTACATGGGACAGGTCACTTTCTTTGAATTGCTGCAGCACAGTAAGGGCTCCCTCCTCATTAAACTCCCGCAGTGCATCAATGGCCCTTTCATCAAGGTCTACATAAGCTACCAAACCTGTAAAAAGCAGGCTCAGTCAGGCTCAGCCAAGGTAAACACTTTTTTTTTTTAAATGCTTGTAAGGAATACTTCAAACAACTGTGACCCACCTGTCTGGAAGATGTTATCTAGACTTTCAGCCACTTTCTGTGGGAGCCCAGCATCAATGAGTGTCTGGTAGTTCTCTGTGTGTGTTGTTGTCACATCCATGGGCTCCTCTTCCTCCTTTACCGGAGCAGAACTGCCGTTCACCTCAGCTGCAGCCATTCTCCTGTAACTCAAAAGAAAGGGGGGGAAAACACACATTTAAAAACTTCATTAGGGGTTACGAATTTCCCTGATCAGGTTTGCATATTCAAATGTATTACTGTTTTTAATAGTGCAATTACATCTTAATATAAACATGATGTCACATCTTAATAATCCAAATCGTTATCCTGCCTATACAATTCTAAGTAATGGCCTTTGTAAGAAGAAAACGGATACGGCATTATCACATTCATCAAAAAACGACTAAAAGTGCACTGCAAATTGTATAAATAAATTCTGGACATTAGAAGTGATGTGAAAACGCTCAGGTGTTGAAATAACCCGGTCAATTGTGCAAACCACCGACAATCGCCGTCCCGCCCCCCTCACATGCAGTTTGCTAGCTAACGAGGTTGACACCATTTAATTTCATATTCACATGAACACATATCTGAGAGGAAAAAGCTAAATCTCAGCAATCTGACGCACTCGATCGTTTTTAGCGCCCTTGGAATAATCTACATTATTTTCCGCACCTGGGATAACAGTCATATTGATTAGCAGCTGGCTAGCCTGCGAGCTTATAAAGGCCTCATCGTGCAAAAAGACACCTTTCACAAATCACCGTGCATGGTGCAAACAGACAGTTAGCGAAACTCACCGCTTAAAATCGGAACTCTAACGGCGACGAGTGTTAAAATGTGAAAGGGTTAAGAAAACGGACGTGCAAAAACCTCTATTTTGAAGAATAGGTTTTAGTCAAACACACGAGACAAAATTCCAGACAGCTACGGTCTCGTCGTCGGCTCGCCCGAACAACGCCACCGCTCTGCAACCATCGCGAGATTTGGGTAATGAAACGCACAGAGGGGCGGGTGCATAGACCATAGACGACTCATCACGTACTGCGTCGCTGTACCATAGACTGTATAATGATGTATATATAGTCAGTATATATACAGTCAATGCGCTGTACCCGTAGATGTGATCAAAACTTAAATAAAAAAAGAAAATAAATAAATGAATAAAATAATAAATATAATGAATTTTATATTTGTAATCTCAATATTTTGTTGGCCAAATTTTTTAAGACTAGACCTTCCTTTTGTGCCTTCAAAAAAGAAATGGAACTTTACATTCAGACACTGACGAATTCATGTAACAAAAAACCTACTAAATCTGTAACCTTATGCTTCAGATTTGAAATTTTCTTGTAAATTCCTGTTTATTATTTGTCTCTTATTTAGAATTTTTTTATTTTTGTGATTTTAAACGTTTTTATTTTCTTATCTCTCTTATCTGTCTGCTTACATTGTTTTGTTTTTATTCTGTCAAAACCCTGGCGCTGTCTATGTCTGTTTCATTTGTACTTATTCCTTTTTGTAATATTGTTTATACTGTTCTAATAAAGCATCAAATACTAACCAAACACTACTACTACTTCTACAATATTAGTAATAATAATAATAATAAATGTGAATTCCTTATGCCTATGGCTGTACCAGCGAATGGTCATGAATGTCTCACAAGATGCTTTTAAACAGATTCAAAGTCAACAAATTAGCTTCGGCAACCACCATTTATTTAAAATACTCCTTTTCAGTTTGAAGTGAAAATTTTCTACATTACATTCGACACATCCTTACATTTCTACAATGAAAACATAAATATCGTAAAGATGTCGATTTCTGCTAATTAAAATGTAAAAATGAAAAAATGTCTTTGTAAAGATTTTTTTTGCCCTCAAGTAAAAAAATTAAGATAAAAAGTCAAATTGATGAGCAATGTTGACTTTTCTCCACATAATTTTCACTTTATGATCTTGAAATATTGACTTTATTATTTCAACATTTCGCATCCCATCTCATAATTTTGACTTATTCCAAAAAAGTTGACTTTTTCCTTATCTCCAAATTATGACTAATCTTAAAATTATAATTTTGTATCTCATTATTTTTGACATTATCATTTCAAAATTTGATTTTGTATGTAAAAAAAAGATTGTTTATCTCATTACTTTGACTTCTTATCTCAGAATTTTTTTCTTTTTTTTTAATCTCATAATTTTGACTTTGAGATCGGGGCATTGGAATAATTCCTGTAGCCCAGTGCAGTAACTTATTATAAATATCAGTTGCCTGTAGATCAAGCTGAGGAAAACCTCGACATTTTTGGGAATTTGGTAAAATCCCCCCAATAATGGCCTTAATTTTACATCTGCTAAAACAGGTTATAACTTTCTGAGACTTTTTCATAGAACTGTTACTTCACTAACAGCTGACGGAATATACTGAGTCATTTATACAAATTAGATTTCAGTTTTCATGCATAAATTGTACCAAATTAAAAGGGAAATGTTCTCAAGTAAGTAACACATAATGCTAAATCTGATCTTACACGTAAAGGTTTACAATTTCAATGGTTGTCATGTTCTTTTTTCAGTATCATTGCAACTTTGTAAAGGCATATTTATCCTACTTCAACAATACACCTGGAGCAAAAAGGCTGTTTACATAACAGCCACACCTAGGTGAGCTCAGGTGAGTTCATTTGAGACCGTTTCAAAACAGTTAACACCCCAAAGCTGGCTTGATGACAGACAGAAATGGTAATGAGGAGCGAAGCCAAAAGTGTTCTGCCATTTTTGTTGATGCTTTTGTGAAATTCCTCTCACAATATCATTAAATAAATGACAAAAATATCTTAATAAAATCAGCGTAGTTGTTGAGTTGCAGAGCGAAAGGCCAGCATCACACCCACTGCTTCAGTTGAATCTGTTTGATTAAAATTATAAACTTAACGTGGGATACACAGTCAATAGAACAAACTTCAGATATTCAAAGCAGAAATAACATGCATGGCAATCATAGCAGAGGATGAACACACTTATTGGAAAAAGCGCTTTATTTTTATATTTTTATTCATGGTGTCAGTATGAATTTCAGTTTAGTCATCATGTTTCAGTTTTCTGATTTTGCCCTCGTGGCGTCCAATCTCTCTCTGAAGGCGCTCAATCTCCTTTTTGTGGTGCTCGATCTCCTCTTTGTGATGCTTCCTTAGCGCCTCCATCTGCTCCTTCTCCCTCTGTCTGCGGGTCGGAAAGAAAGAGCCAGGAAAAAAAACTGTAAAAAGAACGTGCTAATTAAGGGACACACAAACACTTCTGGTACAGCGTGCTTCTCACCTGAAGTACCGCTCCTCTTCTGCCGCTCCTCGCTTTCCAAATGCACCACCTGCCTCTCTGATGGAGCCGCCTCCACCTCCACCTTTGCCTGCTCCTTTGCCCAAATCTCCAAGCTGAAATTTAGAGAAGTAAGGTTAACAGTACAAACTCACAGAAAACAAACACAAAGCGCTCTTTACTGTGTTGGATGAAAAACACATTTTTGATTGTAAAGTATAACCATTAAGTTCTAATAATGAGCTGTAAAAACATCCCGGTGCAATAGAAGGAAAATGATCCACTGGCACATTTTATGAATCTAAAATAGGATCAATGCACTTATTTTCTTATGAGACATGTTTTGTTTGTTGAATTATAAAACTATTAAATTTATCTAAAAAGCACCCAATAGATTGAATCAACAAGTGTTATCTTCTACTTATTTTGAACATTAGGGTTGTGAAATTTAAGATTGATGAGAAGTACAGTGTTCCCAGATTCTTAATTAATAAAACAACTATTAAATATAATGTGATTCAAAAATATACAACACCATTGCAAAAATGTCACTTATAATTGTTTTTTCACGATTGTGAAGTACGTTTGCATTTTTCATCCAGTTATTTGACTTAATATTCTATCGCTGTACCTGATACCATACATAAATATTGACATTGCAGACTGTTCTACATTGTTTCAATGCTTTCTTTAAGGAAAAAAGCATCTTTAGTCAAAGTTTAAGTGGAGTGGTCAGTTAATTGCAAATTAGATTAAATAGCAAGCTGTCTTGCTGCAATGTTGTGTTCGCGGACAGTGCAATATAACTTTAATTCAAATGTGTCAAAATACCAGATAAGTATTTTTGTAGATATTTTATGCTCTACACCAGTGTTACTCAACTCTGCTCAACCAAAGAGCCAAAGTGTTGAAAACTATATTTGCAAGATAAACAACCACAATAGTGAATAGTGCCAAAAAAACAGCATGAAGTAGTAAAGAAAAAAAAAAAGAAGGGTGGCAAAAGCAGCAAAAGTGGATGAAAAATTGGGTAAAACTCTCAGGGACAGCTTTTCAGAGGCCTACTATTTCTATTTAAAATATCCATATATTGATCCTATATGATAGTATAATTTTCTAAGACTCTAAGGTTTGGGTTTTCATCATCTGTAAGACATATGAATTGTATCTCCTTTAATAAAGCAATTTATATCAAAAACACACAAGATGGGGAACCAAAATAATCTCACAATGAATTGTAATTGCAACAAAACAAACGCAATCAGATAAGTTTCGCAACCCTAGACCTTAGTAAAAGCAAAACTGTCACGTCCAAGTGAAACCCGGGGGGGGGGGGCACCTGTCAGGTCAGTGCAACAGTTGTTTACCTTTTTGTGATAGAAGTGTAATACATGCTACTTATTAACAGTTAATGACGCGAAAAGTGATATCAGCACGTGTCAACATGCTCTGTAACATCTATTACACAAAGTTTCTATAATCCGAATATGTACAGTTTGACCCCACAAGTGAGCCGCTAGCTTGGTTTGCTAACTTTTAAAAGTGCTCGGACGACGCAAAACTTTGACAGAAAAATGCTGAGCTCACATTAAAAAGGTGCAGTGCCAGCAGCAGAGTTTACCTGTTCAGATGCCATCCTGATCTGAGAGAAGATGCACCTCCTTAACTGGGCTCTTGGCAGAAACCTTGACATTTTCACTCACTCGGCCGCTTTCAAGTGCTACTTCCCCGGAGCAAAAGGAACTTCAGAGCCAGGGCAAATCTATAATGCGGAAATTTGGAGTAGATATCTCACATGGGCGTGGAGTGGAGACTGTGGTGGAGTGTGAAGGCTCGCTGCTGCCGCCACGTGGTGAGGGGTGACACAGATTCAGCCACAGGATCTCTCTCTTAGAAGCTTAAAAGTCAATATTTGGGGATGATAAAGTCAAAATTTTGAGATGTTAAAGTCAAATTTTGTGATACAAGATCAAAATTTTAGATATAAAGATGACATGTTGAGGTAAATAGTCAAATTGTGAGCTAATAAGTCAAAGTAATGAGGTTAAAAGTCAAATTTTGAGATAAAGAGTCAAAATTAGGACACAAGTAAAAATTTTGAGCTAAAAAGTAAACATTTTAGGATATATATATTTTAAATTTTTTGTTTTCGAATATGCAAGTCGTACAGGGCTTTCTAATAACTACCAACAGTTTTTGTAATATGATACATAAATGAAAATATTTAGGAAGCTAAACAATATTTCAATATAAAATAAAGTGAAATAGTGAGAGACATAACTTATCTGAAAAAGGAGTAAGCCGAAGCATAGCTTTATTAATTCCAAATATTTATATACATACTTAGAATAATGAGAAGAAAGTTGAAACCTTGATCTTTTATGAGCCAAAATACAAGTGAAAAAAGAAAGAAGAAAAGAAACCTCAACAAAGCCAGTGATTAATTTTCCATAATTTCAACTTGTGGAAATGGTTCGATGCATTATTTTAAAAATGGCCTATTCAAAAGTCTTGTCCGTCAATGACTCTTAACCAGGAGAAACAGCCATCAGTAAATAATTGATCTTGCTCCATTATAATTTTTTAAAAGTGTGTGTGTGTGTGTCTTTGTGTGTGTGCGATAAAGGCATTGTGCAATGTATGAAACCATACGTATGTTTATAGGTCATTGTGGTTTTACGCTAATGTGCTCTTTATTTATTAATATCTATGAAGGCAGAACTGTGTCAACACTGAGACCATGACAAATTTCCTCTATTTCTGATACAGTTCACTCTATTCTATGGTGTTCCGATTTCATTCTATTCTATTTTCTCTATTCTGTAATGCACTTGTATTAACCCAATTTCCTCTAAATTAGCTATATTTCAAGAAAATATAAAAGAAGCAAGAACCAAAAAGAAAAGAAAAAAAATAGATTAAGCCTTACTTGTTGGTGGTGCAACAGTAAAAAACATTTCTCATATGTCACAATGTGAATCTCTTGTTCACAATACCACAAACCAAACCATTTATACTCCTCTGTTTGTATTTTTCTGGGGTTCTGCTGCAGGATCAGGGTGCATTTGCATTTCATTTTGCTTGATCTAAAGCCAGATTTCAAGCGTACATCAGAAAAGTAGTGCAGACAACAAACAATGGGGACATGTGTGTGTGCGTGTGCGTTTCATCTGTGTTCCTCATTTATTTGTCTGAATCACTGAGGAAAAAAAGAGATCTCTTAAGTTTTGCAAGAACACACACTCAGATTCTAGCTCCTCAGAGTTAGGTTAATGCACAAGAACATGCACACGGGCCTCTCCGATCAATTCACTGCTTGTTGTTTGGAAGTTAAAGTGAGCACACACCTGTGTTGTAGTCAATTTACTAGAAAAGATAAAGCCCAGTGCTCATCTTTTGAGTGCTGGATGAGACACTCACTTTGCAGCACAAAGGGAAGCTTTGCAGCCTAACAAGAGGTTGTGGGTGTTGTCGTACATATGAGTCATAATGGAGTCCCGGTAATGAAGAGTCCTCCCTGTCAGACAATGCTCATCATCATCCCTGCACAGTGGCGTATGAGTATGATCTCACCGTCCCTGACATCCTCCTTTCATTGTCTGAGTCCAGAAGAGTGGTCGTTCAATGAGTAAGAGTAGGCGTGGTGCTGCTGTGATGACGTGCTGCATCCTGTGGAACTGTTTTCATGATGTGAAGGTTTCTGTGATAAGAAAATTATGCCAACTTGTAGGGTCACTGTGTTCTGTAACGCACCATCTTTGAATTCTAGGTGAACTACTGAGGGAGGAAACACAGAAAAGGAAGTTAGAGTTTTAGTGCATGTTGTACAACAGGGCACAAACAGGGTCAAAGAGAAAACACTTCCAGTTTTTCACAGAAGTAAAGAGGTCACTCGCCTTTCTAGGTGGGATGCACTCTGCTTCATCAGTTTGCATTTGGTAGTAACAGTTTTGCAACAAATGGTGGCAGTATGCTCTCATACAGCATCTGCTGTGTGTTGCAATGAGTATGAAATAAACAACCATCCATAGAGCATTCTTATAAACAATTCTTTCTCCTCTTGTAATGGAGCAAAGCGAGGCTCATTTTGTTTCGAATGAGGGTGGAAATTGAGTTTCAAATGGAACAATGGATATTGCATAGCGATGATCATTGTTGAGGAGAGAGCTCAGGTATTCACAGAGGGAGAAGATTCTGCTGCATGATCATGCAACACAACACAGACACTGTTAAGCTGCAAAATACTTTATGAGTTAATAAAGATACAGATACATTTGTCAGGGCTTGTTCTGCAAATTAAAGTTTCTAGAGTATTGTGCCTCAAATGAGAGCAATGCAATTGTGTATTATAAGTTAAACCAACATGTATACTTTCAAGTTGCTCATGCCTATCTGTGCAAATGTTGCAGGGTATTCCCAGTTTAAGACTTTGATACTAAATACCTCCAGAAGTCACAATCTTCATCTGAGAAAAACCTTGAAAATGAGTCGAACTTAACTTTGAGGGCTGTTTTTTTCCCCTCCCTTCCTGTGGTCATGTTTGGACTTCCAGCCCACATGATACAGAGCAGCAAGTTCATCTGGATCCTTTCTGCTGCTCACCTCGCCGGCTCAAGTGTTGCCATAGGAAATAGTATCCTGGCAACAGCGCTAACCTGAGCAAAGACAAAGTAAGGTCATGCAGACGACAAGATGTGGTGCAATGTTGCTGTGCGCGGGATTCATTTTCATAACCTGTGCTTGCAGAAACTTTCAATGAATTTTTTTTAGATAAACATTTAAATATTCTGCATGATATTCATGCCTCATGTTTGTATGGCATATTTTAGCAGCTGTATGGATGCAGTCTTTTGAAATCTGCATGTTTAGGGGGGTCATGCATAATGCTGTAATGTGCCCTGTTCAGCCTGTGCACTATCAATAATTGCATGAAATAGCACCTCAGGGAAAGGTGTGTGGATATACCTCAGGGGATGCAAATGAACCTTCTCTGCTGGATACCAGCGCACATTGCAAAGGTATTTGCATTCTGCTTGGTGGGAGTCACACACCTCTTCATTAAAATCTCTACTTTATGCACTACAGGTAGAGAAAACGTGGAAAACAAGCAGCACGTTTAAGTGCGCCTGGTTTATGCTGCAAGTTGTTTCACATTAAAACACTGGCTGGTGGTGCAGAAGTATTCAGGCTTTCTTGTTTCCCTCTAAGTGCATTAAGCTTATCTAATTCTCCAGATCTGTCTGTGCTGGGACTCCTCGCCGCTAATCGCCCTCATCATGAGCCGCCTGGATGTTGCCAGTGTTGCTATGGTGACCATCAGGGTTGATAAAGTGGTTCAGGTTCTTTGTGTTCTGTTCATACAAGGTCTTTTGGCCAAGAAACTGAGGCAGAAATTGTTGGTGATAATTAAGAAGGAAATGACCCATTTAACAAACTGAGAACAATATGAGGAGAGTGTTCAAAAAAAAAAATTCTTTGGAAACAGTGGAGGTGAACACTTATTTTCTCATTGTGGCTGGTCAAAATGAAGGCATTAGATACTTGATAATGTCAAGACTGTCATGTGGACAATAGAACATTTCTATACAATCACAGCAATGAATGGAATTAATTAACTGGGTGTATATAAATATAAATGAGTGTGGCAGTTTGTACTTGGTAGGTTATCTCTTGGAAAATATATTCATTTCTCTTTCAGCGCTTTGTCAAGAGCAGACATTTCTGCAAAGAGCAGCAGAGCCAAGTAGCACCCATGAAAAATTTGCCAAATCTTGCCAATGCCAAACAGCTCATAGTTCTGTTGCTATTATATTGTAAGGTTTTACTTTGACTTCTGTTTTAAATACTTACATGCCATTTTCATTATGCTAACAACGGTTTTATATCTGATAGCATATTTGCAAACACTTAGTATCATCAAACATTACTTTGAGCCAGTTCAATTCAGAGAAATGTGTTTATTTTGCTTAGTGATAAGTGGCAATAATCAGCCAATCATATCCTCAGAAACAGTGAGGCTACATCACTCATGTCGCTGTTGCATTCACTGTTGGACTGTAGTCTCCACACCATGACATAGGCTGTATATAGAATGGACAGTGTGGCCCCAAAAAAGCCCCCACTGTGCCACCGGAGTCTGTGCAAAATTCAAGCAAGAAAAAAAAGTACATTTAAATAGTGGTAAGGATATTTTAGGACTCATCAGTCAAAGCTATGTAAAGAGTATGCTCAACTTTAATCCTCTATTCAGAAAACAGTGCACCTTTTTAATACCCCGTCTAATGAGTCATGCACTTATGAACACTTTGTGCCTCTTTTGTGGTCCCCACCATCAAAGTTAGTCATCAGCCATCGTCTGTACAGTCAACCCCCGTGGTAAGCATGTGGTCTGAAAGTAAAAGTGTGGAGACCCCACTGGGAACCACTCTCAAGAAACTGCTGGCAATTAGCTCTGACGCACAAACACAGCTGTAACCCACCCCATCTAGCTTTCTTTCTTTTTTTTTCATTCATGCTCATTGGGGGCCTTGTTTCTCACAGCACAAGCATCCTCACTCAACTTCAATCAGAAGTGAAAGTGGTGTGTGTAGAAAGCAATAGGAAACCCACAGTCCTTTGCACCACTCCTGCACCCCTGTACTGATTCCCTGAGTGGTCTGTGATTGCTTTAAATATATATTGATATTCAGGAGAAGCTTGCCCCCCAGAAACAGACAAGCTGCTGGGTTCAATGTCTCAGAGTTTTGCTTTCGGATCTGCTACGCTCTGGAAAACAAGAGTATGGTTTAAGCTGAAGGACATGCTGTGCTGAAGCTGAAAGCCCTGGATGAAGCTAATCTGTCCTGCAAAAGTTTTGCTCCCCAGTCATGACTTAGAACAAGACACGACACAGAATCTCACTGGGTCCAATGTCAAAATTTAGAGACAGAAATAAAATGCCTCTCTTTTTGGTAAAGAACTCAAATATCAAAACTCCTTTAATTAATATATCAATGTACAGCAGGGTCTCATATCCACTGCATTCCTTCCTCACTTATGGTAGCAATAGATGTTAGGTGACATATGGCAAAGGCATTCTGGGTACAACTTTAAAGCTGTGCAAAAACAAATTGGAGGGGCTAAGGTGAACAGAAAATTAGGAAACAAAGTGATGGAGGATAAAGTGACCGGTGACACACAAGAAGAATGTATTTCTAGAAATGGAGTTGTGTATTCTGTTTTGAAATTTTGTGGTTTAAAAAAAATCCAGCATAGATCATGGAACAGTTTGTCCTAAAAACATAATTATTGCAGCCATGAGTGAAGAGGGAATGCAGCTGTTTCAAAGTGCTATTGTACAGTGTTGTCCTGTGTTTAAACATAACAGGATTTTACTGTTGAAATTTCTTTGTAAATCACAGGAATTTGTTGTGACAATGCAGCAAAGATTCCCAGTGATTCGGGTGCCACTTTGTCTGAACAGCTAAACTGCACTCCCTTTACTCCCACTCCTGATCCGTCTTAAAAAAAGAAGCATTAAAGGCTTAAAACTTATAATAATTTAAAACAAACATTCAGTGAGTGGATCTGTTTTAATATTACAGGAGAGTCCAATTTCCGTAGGAGAGCACTGCTACTTTGTAGATCCTGATCTCCATGGATATTTTTCTGAATAAATAAAGGAATATAAAAACTAAAGTCTCCTGTGATCAACCACTTATTGCCCTTGGAGCATCTAAAGAAGTAAAAACTTTGAGACTGTCCCTTTTTCACCCAAGTGTTGATTTACAGGCAGCCCACAGAGTTCAACGTGATGGCATCTCGGTCTGAAGACACGTGTTCAAGTCAAAGATATTTAAATTAGCATTTCTGCTTAAAGTGCTGCTGCTGTTTGTAGGTTTCTGTACAGAACTTTGCTTTTATGGTGTCCACACCTGCATGTTAATGGCAGCATTACATAACAGAGCACAGGCGTGAGGCTTATGTTTCTCTTTCTCCTGTCAGTGGGCTGGCTGTACTTCAGTGTCTTGTTGCACAATTTGCTGCAGTTGAAAGACACTGACTGGTACCAGAATTAATCCATAAATCAATCCTGTAATTATCTAACGGCCTCTCTTTTCTTTGCTCCTTTTCTCAGATAAAATGTCACCTTACCCTGTCGAACAAATTTTAGGTGACAGCATGCCATTAGCTTCAGCAAAGACTTTCCAACTACTTTACTTCCTCTCCTCTCCTCTCCTCTCCTCTCCTCTCCACTCCTCTCCTCTCCTCAGCCTTTTCTTTATTCTTTGTTGCAGGATATAATCTAATCAGCAGAGAGCGTCTTGTCTGCAGAAGAATTACTGTCAGTATCAGCATAAGATGGAAGGTTTCTTACACTCAGAGAAGCTTGAGAAAGTATTGCAGTAAAAAAAATTGTGTTGTTATACAATAAAACCATTAAAACAGGGTTTGTTTTGTCGTTTACTCTTTTAAATTGGATTCATAATGGGTTGATATATTCTCTTTTCAGGTCTCTGCACATTGTCAGATGCAGAATAATATTATGTTAAAAAAATCTACAGCCTGGTTCAGTGGTTCAAAACTCTGTTTCCCAACAATAACACTTTTTAGAAGACTTTACAGTGAACTTTTTAGAGGGAGAGCCTGTGTGAATGATCTCACCCACCTTAGCTTTGAGACTTTCTCCACCTCTAACTCTTAAACTGCAGCATCATTGACCCCACCATATTGAAAATACACATCATTATCGGATTGTTAGGTTTCTCTTCTTATTTCTGTTCTTTTTTTTTTTTTTTGGTCTTTACGTATAAATATGATACAGTTTGAAGAAAAGGAACATTAAGTGCACCTGCGGAAATGATCTTTGGTATGTGTAGATTAAGTAGGATACAAAGATTATCTCACCTGCATCAAGACCTGATGTTGCAAATCTGGTATGTTTCAAGTTTGTGAAAACCATCATCAAGGGGTTAACGTAACTCAAGAAATATAAGTGTGACAGTAGGAAGTTAAGGATAGTTAAATGCTTGGTCTCTTTGAAGGAAGTGGATGATATTTGCTGTCCTCTAGGTGTTTCCTAAGCTGTTTTTAGTTAGTGAATTTGTCTCTGTAGCCCAGTCTTCAGTTTTTATTATTTGTACTTATAAGCTTGGCACAAAAAGCACGAGTCAACACCAACAGGGGGATATGCTGTTTGGCATTGGCAGCATTGTGGAGGTACTGCAGAGTGGTCTCTGACATTTTTGATTGGTTAGGAAATCATTCATATTTTCAAATATTTATTCCCAAATATTCATAGCTATTTCTGCTTGTGTAATTGTCTTTGAACATGCACTAATGGATATACAGAGGCCAAAGATGTCAACTTTCAGTCAGAGCTGTTTCTTCTGGCTCCTTGAAGCAGAGGAGGACCTGCCTCTATTGCTGCTCTGCAAATCATGTAGCCATATGTTTCATACTGGCTCTGACAGGTTCCTCAGAATAAGGGTCCTTGGTCTAAAACACATTCAAGACCCTGATTTACACGATTGCTGAATATTCTTTTTGGTTAATATTACATTTATTGAAGCTATGTAGCTGTAACTGTGCTGAAATGCTTTGGATTTTTTTCAGAAGGATTCTCTTTTTTTGTTGCAGTTTTTATGAAGTGAGCCAATACACTTCTCCTTCTTCTACATTTTCCTGAAGCTATTTAAAATCTACAAGAGTTGAAAACTAACCCTAGTGCTGCTTTAAACTTTAGAATGATAATTTATGTAGTGCTGGAAATGATTAAAAAAACATCAACGTCTGTTCTCCCACTTCTCTTTGCAAGTCTTTAGGATTAGCATCTGCTGTTTCTATAGCAACAGCATCCAATTAAGACACAGCAAAGACCTCAGTGCTACTGCCAGCAAGGTGCTAATTGAGACTGGGTCTCTCCTCAGGAGGGGTGGGGGTGCTGAGATGAGAGCAGCAATGTGTGTGTGTGTGTGTGTGTGTGTGTGTGGTTTCTCATAATCTGCTTCAGGACGTTCGCAGGATTGGGATGTGTTTTTAACAAACACACATCAGCATATATTAATTATTGTATATTTGATTGGATTTACTTTGTGAAAGGCTGATGCAGAAGTAGAAGCTGTGTGCTCATAGATATGAGTTTGTGTTTGCAGCATCTTTATAGCTGCAAAAATATCAGATGTTTAAGTGGGTGTGTAATGTGTTTGCGTGATTAGTTGCCATTTGTTTCTTTAAGTTAGTCACTTTGTCTGATGTGAATGTGACTTAGATGTGTGTCTATGTATGTGAAGAGCCCTAATAACCATTTTATGCTCTTGACATGTAGTTTTTAAAATGTTATTGTGCTTTGAACATATGAAATCTTTTGCATTCTTAGTTTCATTTTGTGTCCCTTTCTGTGGCTGTCCATCCATCTTACAGACAGTCTGTTTACTTACTCACTGATTGCATCCAACTGCAGGTCATGACATGAAAAGAAACACAAATAATGAGGGGCTACACTGACTCACGCAGTATATTTTTGGAGTCACATTTCAGAAGCTGCCAAATTAGCTCCAGCATTTGAGCCTCTGATTGTTCGGACGTTGCAAAGATGACGTCCGTAGCAGTGACAGATGAGCACAAAATGTCTCATGAAGTAGAGAAAATGGTGCATATCTTATGACGTGGTAACAAAAAAATTACTGGCATCTCCAGCTCAGCACCATTTGCACACAAGCCAGTCTGCTCCTCCAGCTGACCCCATGAAATGAGCAGCACTTCACAAATGGAGGATGTAAATCTTCTTTGCTTATAGCTTGCAGCAGAATTACAGCAGGCTGGTCCAATTAAAACAAAAAAGAGGTGATTTTATGGAGGAGAGAGAGAAAGCGTGAAAGCTTATCCTGCAGACTGAGCAAGCAAAACTAAATTTAAACTGTTGAAACATTTGTCCTATTTTTGAAAGAGGCCATAATCATATTTTGGCCCTTGTCAAAAGTGTTTGTTTTCTCATTACTCAACTTCATAGATCTCCTTTTTTTTTACTGTAATGATTCGCCTCCCTGAAAAGCATGAAAATAGAACAGAGGAGAATTGCACTTTTATCATCTTTAGAGATTGCTTTTTTTCAAACCTGCAGATCACATCTATATTTAGAGAGAGAAATGTTTGCCTGAGGCTTTAATGTGGTGCGGGCTTTAAATCCATGACTCCATCTTCTGTGTCACTTTCTGCACATTTCAGTTTGATTGAAATTTCATTTTTGAACTTTTATTTTGGAGGTTATATTTTTCATACTTTGTCTGACTGCAGAAAACCTTTCAATCAGATGTTAGTAAAGATGATGACCATATTCTTAATGTAATATAGATGTGTTTTATTAGAAATAAGTCACATTCATTTTGTGCTGTGAAAACTGTACATTTAAAGGAGGTAAAACAGAACAATAGAAACAAAGCTGTGACAAGAGAATACAAATGGGTCTTTGATACGAGTAACTCGAGGTATGAATCGGGCTGGATGCAGGAGTCTGCAGGGACCGGGAGATTGGCTGGTAGCACATACTGAGTTACTGACAAGGTTATCAAAAACACACCATAACAGAAGACATGAGGTTCAATCACCCCTCGCTATACAGCGAAGAGTGATCACAAATATCCTGAAGCACAGTTTAGAGATACCATTCATCCTATATAACGTCTGCTTTATAGAAGTACA
This sequence comes from Thalassoma bifasciatum, assembly GCA_008086565.1. NCBI lineage: Eukaryota > Metazoa > Chordata > Actinopteri > Labriformes > Labridae > Thalassoma > Thalassoma bifasciatum. Next base: position 412,858 of record RPOG01000212.1, read on the forward strand.
ATAATCTACCTGTCACATAGAGCTCCAAATATGGAGTCTTGTGCTAACAAATCTCTAGTGAATAAATTCCTTGAATTACTAATACAGATTTGTCATACAATAGTCCCATAAAGCATCTATATGCTCTTTAAACATGAGGAAGATGGTACAAAAGTTTGGAAACATTTGTAAGAAAAAATACTGCCAAAATCATATCAGTCTTGCTTGAGCATCAAGCGCCCATCATATTGCACTATTTCACACTGATGGCTGAAAACACAAATGTGTTGAAGTCTCGAGGACCTGGCGCCACGCTGGAAGTCACATCGACGCCAGGAAGCCTCTGCTCGGTCCAAAAGTCCTGCAAGGCTGAGCAAAAACATAAGGGCGATAATGAAGAGTCTCGCTGAACCCTTGAATCCTCATGTACAACATGGAAGAGCCTGCATCTTGTGCCAGCTGAGAGGAGGCGCACACTCGCCACATTTCCAGCATTTTTTTTTTTATATACCCAGAGTGCACTGCTCTTCCTGTGTGAGAGTCTGTGTTTGTCCTGGTGCTGGTGTTTTGGTATGAAAGAGAAACCAGGTCATGTTTTAACCAACGATCACCTCCATCATCACTCCGTGTGTTTGTCCCCATGCAGTCCATCACAACACAGTACAGATGCAGTCGTTACCTTTTTTCTGAGCCTAATGTCGTTGTTCACTGTAAATTAAACAATACATCTGATGCCTGACAACAGCAGGGACGGACAAATTAAAATAAGGACTATAAATTCAAAATAACAATAACAATAATAGCAATAGGAGTAATAATAAGTGGTTGATAACAGCAGTGAGAAGCACTATCAGCATGATTCAGCCTGCACTCAAAGAGAAGAATTACATTCTTCTCAGAGTCTCAGAGTGTCTTTAAAGGCTTTTTGAAGCAGATCCAAGTGAAGGCAGAAGCAGAAAAATTAAAATAACCCACGGCTCAAAAAAGCAAAAGCGTGTGTGCTCATCTAAAAGTGCAGAGTATTGGGCTCCAAGCCTGAAACTGCCCCCTTTTTTTGCTCCTTGCCTTGTCTTAGTTTGGAAGTGAACTTGGCTGTTCAAGAAGCAGCCAAGAGTCCCGGCTGTTCCTCCCAAAAAGCAGGGAGGACACGCCGTTCTTATATTATTTTATTTTCTCCAAAGTTGAGTTGAAGGAAAAAAAGAAGCACAGACATGTCGACCACATCTTCTGAACCCAGGCGGAAGGGTTCAGGAAACTCCCAGTGAAGCATGAATGGAACCATTAACCAATCCTGGTCCATGGAAACCACTGTTTGCTCCACTAACCCTTAGACCTTCAGAGCACTCAGACATGAGGTGCTTAAAGTCCACACAGAGAAGCTACATTAAACATTCCTTCAACATCACCTCACTCCTCAATCTCCACTTCCCTTCCTGCTCTGGCTGAGGGTTTGAAGACATCGATTCTGGGACCAACTTCCTCACTGTTAGGGTTTCCCCTCTCTTCTATCCATACCGGATCCAATTTCCAAACCAAAAATGGTGGACCAAGGTGAAATCAGGTGGCTTCTCCAGCCCCCCTCAGACCCCTCAGACCTCCGTCTGCAGGTCAATAATGTCCTGCCCCACCAAAGGGATGGTGGTGCTGCTCTTCTCCCACTCCACAGAGTGCAGCTCCAGAGGTGAAGCCGCCAGGGGCTCCAGGTCTTTCCGCACCCATGCAGGGGGCGACTGCGGGATCCCCCGGACTCCCTCCCAAGGCCTCTCCATTGGAGCCTGCTGCTTGTCCTGAGGGATGAAAAAAGAGGAGCCACTTTAGCTCTGGTGCCACCCATCAGCCCTGAGCAATTCTGATTTAATCAAAATGAAATGAGTTTCATTACATCAGGGGTGATTTTCTAATAATGAAAGTCATTTTGTCATTCGGGGACATTAGTCCTCCTTTGAGGCAGGTGTAATATCTGATGGTGTGTGTCTCTACAGGCAGTAAAATTTGAGACTGTGAGGTTGTATATAAACACTCACACTGTGGTTCGTTTTGTCACTTCCTCCTGATGACACACTCCATCTCACAGACTGTAAGGAGGAAGAAGGAAGAGAATACATCCTCATTCAAATGACCTCCAGGTAAACACAACCAAAGTTCAATGCACAGATCGCTGGTTGTTTCATCAGGTCATTCTTACATCCAGGAAGCTGCCTCTGTCTTGTTAACCATTACTCTTTATCCCTTTAGCTCCTTTGAAACTCTTCTCTACTGAAATGGGTGATGAGAAAAAAATCACAAAAAGCTACCTTGCTGTCAGAAGCAGGAGACTCTCTGTCTTTCTCAGCGTGATGTAGCTTCCTGTTCAGGTCCTGGAACATGTTCTGGTGACGTTTCTTTGTGTGCATTATTTTCTAAAGAAGACAGCAAAAATTAATCTCACAGAAATGCTTATAGGTATGTTTCACATTTATATTTATTTCTACATTTGCAACAACATTTACCTCAAAGTCCAACTCAGCATAACGAGACTTCTGCCTCTGCAAGAAAACATGAAATGAAGACATGAAGAGTCAGTTTTTCAGTAAAAGAAATATCGCACCAGCATGCGTGAAGCAGAATTTCTGCAAGATGTCCTCTAATCTATCCAATCTTACCTCCAAAGAGCTCATGGACAGCGTAGAGATGGTCTCACTCTTTGACATCATGGAGTTCATGGACTCGAAGGTGTTCTCCAGGCTGCTGTGTGTGATATGAGACTCGCTGGACATGTTGTGGATGTTCTGGATGGGGGAGTCTCTCTCGGAGTACGACATGCTGACCTGATCAGCAGGGATCGGCTTCATTCCGAATGCGGCTTGGGGTTCAGCAAACGGCCCGCTCAGGTGCATCAGCCTGGCCTGTGGCAGCTGCTCCACGCTGATGTTGTACTTGGTGGGGTCATCTTTGGGCTTGGTCCTCAGGGTGGAGGTGGTGTTAGGCATGAGGACGTAGCCGCTGCCGTCGGAGAGGCCGCCTTCAGCCTGAGCACGAGCGAGGTCGGCGTCCAGCTGCTGGAAGAGCTCGCCCTCGCAGACGTACACAGGTTTCCCACAGGTCGGGTCGACTCCTCCTGCCAGATGGCTCTTCTCTCTCCTGAGGGTGAGGGTGTGGCTGGAGTACTCGGGGACGGCCTGCATGTGGCTCTTGTTGGGATTAGACGGGAGGGTGTGGAAGTTGGAGCCCATGGGGAGAGGCAGCTGAGGAAGAGGCATCTTCTCTTCAGAGGAGCTCTTCATTCCTTCAGTAAAAAAAAAAAAGTGTTGGAAGGTTTACAAAAAGTCCACAAAGAATCAGGTCATGTTCACATAACTGGTTTATATAAATGTTTTCCTTCTAAAGATTAGATATTTAAGCGCAGAATGAAAATGGAAAAATGGTTAAGGGTAAAAGTAAGAGGAGCTTACCTTGTCTGTTTGAATCTCCATCCTTTTCATTATCAGACGGCTTATGAAAGAATAAAAAAACATTCTATTAGTGTTTAATGTATGCACGTATTCATTCAGGGGTATAACGCAGGAGGCACTCAAGACATTAAAACGGCAATAAGCCAAGAAATTTACCATATGCTGGGAGTGGCCATTGTGATGGGAGCTGCCAGAGTCTCCATTGCCGTCATCTTTGCGATCAACGACTCTGCACTTTACTGCTTCTTGAACCTAATGGATGAAGAGAACAAGATCAGCTCACATAACCCCATTAAGAGAAAACATGTCATCCGAATCTAAACCCGTTTCTTCACCTCTCTGCGCAGGATGCAGTGGACCATGACGATGATGAAACCTTCCAGGGAGTCAAAGACGGCAAAGAGGATCTGGAAGAGGGCCGAGCGGCGGTCAGTGATGGCGAGCACGGCGGACATCCAGGTGAGCGCCAAGAGAGGGAGAACAACGCAGGAACTCCAGAGAGACGCACTGAGGAAGAAACCCCAAAAGATTAGACACAAAGACTCCTGATCCTCTACTGTTTTCACCCCGTTGTTTGATATCTGAACACATCATCAGTACACCTGATACAGGCGATAAGCACCATACTCAGTCTGCGCAGAGAAGATCAATAAGACCTACCCGGCTCTCTCCTTCAGCTTCACATCAGTGATGCCGTCCTTGGACACCAGCTTGTTGAAGACCAGAATACCAATGACCATATTCACCTGTAAGCCAGAAAAAAATTAAAAAATGGATAAGGCAATCTAATAATAGCTAATGCATTTACAAACAGATAAAGTACTGTGATGGATTGGGATGTCAAAGTACCAGAACAACAGCTGCAGCAGGGCCAACAAAGGAGTAGAGGAGTCCGCCCTCAAGAGACAGCCAGCAGCTACAAAAGAGAGGAAAAGGAATATTAATGCTCGGGCTCAGAGAGGAGCTTTTCTGGATGATTGCATCGAAAAAAGAAAGTTGAAAAACGGCAGCAGGAAAGGAAACTCACTAGGTGACAGTGCCATATCCTTTTGCTTTTGTGAAACCAACAGCCACAGCTACAACCAGAGCAGGGAGTCCTTGAAGATATGCAAGAAAGAGGGAGATGTTAGAAAAAGTACTGTGAGATGCAAATGATAGAAGAAAAGTGATGCAACAAGGGTGGAAAAAAAAGAGAAAGGAAGCCAAGCAAGGTGCTCTTACCCCATCCCAAGCATAGGAAACGCTTGCGGATGATGCGGTTGCGCAGACGACCAGTGACAGCCATGTAGGACTGCCAAGCTTCAGTCAGCACCCAGCAGAAAGAAGAGAGGAAAAAGAAGTGCAGGAGAGCAGCGACGAGAGTGCACACCACCTGTCAGAGCCCAGAAGGAAGTGAGGAAGAAGGAAAGTAAAGGAGAGAGAAGTTTGTTAGTGTTGCTGCAGTGAATTTCAGAAAAGTTGCACAGAGAGAGAGAGAGAGAGAGAGAGAGAGAGGCTAAGAAGGGGGCTTACCTTGTTGCGAGCCTGAGTTTGTCCCACAAGAATGAGAGCATTGGAGCAGATGATGGAGAGGCAGAAGTTGATGAGAATGACAGAACGCTCGGAGCGGATGTACCTGGAAATTTGAGAAAGTAGGAAAAAATTTAGAGATGAAACAGGTAAAGGGAAGAGGCAACATGCTATGGTATGAAAGGTTAAGTTACTTACTTCCAAACTGAGACGTAGATGATGATGAGGAGCAGCAGAGTGAGTGAGGAGACCCCACAGCCAACGATGAGGGTCACGGACGGGAGAAGTGCTTTGTCCATCATCTACAGAGGAGACAAGACCAAAGGTGCCTTTTAGAGATGGCACTAAAACACATTCATACATATTCCTACAGAGATACGTATGCACACACACACACTCACACACACACGCACACTCATGCTTATGCACGCAGAAGCTAAAGCCTCCAAGCTCTGTGTGTGCTATCTGGAAGAGCAGACAGCTCCCCGCAGGCAAACAGTTGAATGGCACAATCAGGCCACGGCTGAGGCAAGGTGACCCCACGGTGAGCGTGTCAAAAAGATGGAGCGGCAAACCAAACAAACGGTCAGGGTCAGTGCGTTTCTCCATCGAGCTTCAGAGTCAGCAAATGAGGCGAGGAGGATACAGCACATATATCTCCCTCACTGGAGCGAGGAGGGAGCGTTGTCCGATTCCTGGGAGGAGCTCAGGCTGTGTTGTGTCATTACTCTGAGCTTTAAATCATTGACGGACATCCTGAGCTCTATATTTCCGTTTTGTCCCTGCTGCGTTTTCTCTCCGTGTTACTGTTTTTGCCGCTCCTCATCCATCCCTGTAGCACTGAGCAGGTGGACCATTATCACCTGTGCATTAATCTGCCGCCACCTGCCCTTCTGATCTCTTGACAGCAGCTTAACGCCTGACACTGCCAGCGGCGCCAACCGTCCCCATGTTTCAAACCTGCCCTGGCACCGGACCTCAGGTGGGGGAAACAGAGAGAGAATCGTCTTCCCTGCTGCTCGTTCACCTGCGGGCCAACGGGTCACTGCTGCACACACAAATCTCACCTCCTTCAGGTGTCACAAAGCTGCTTGGCTAATAATGTGGTTTGTCTGTCTCACACCTCCCTTTAGAGAAGATTTTTTCTCACAAATTAAATCAAAGCATTATCACCAAAAAGTAGGGTTTGGTACTGTCAGCAACTTCACGATTTGATTTTTAACTATAAAGATTACAATTTGATTCCAATCAATTAGATTCTATATTAATTTCATTTCTTTGATGTCAAACCAGTAAGAATTAGGAATACATAAATAACTTCTAAGTATTCATCTTCATGCCCAAAAGCTGATGGAGCTGACTATACTTTGCTGTTGCCGCTTGATTTGGTCGCAATTCTGTTGTTGTTCGGTCTATGCAACACAAATAACTTGCATAGCGCCCCCCTCTAGCCAGGAAAGGAATTGATTGAGAAGATTTACCAAATTGATGTTGAATTTAGTGGGATAATATTGCAATGCATCAATTAATAGATACTTGAACCCACCTTGGGTTGAGGGTCTCAAAAAACCTGATTTATGTGCACAATATACATAATGCAATATTCATGACACAATATTCTTAAGGTGTCACATATCGTGATATATTTGAGCTTTTCACTGAAGTTTATGTAGCCTGTCTACACCCAATCATATTACTAATAGATCTAAATGATTATACATTATTTTACCACATTACATAGAACAACTCGCACAGTTGTTCTGTTTTTTTCTAAGAGTCTGTCATCAACATTACAAGGGGAGTCAGAGAGAAGTAGTAGACTTTAAAAAATATCACAATACATATTGCAGGAAACAAATATATTGCAATATTATTTTCCCTCAATATCAAGCAGCCCTACCTGAAATATAAATCTGCAGGATTGAATTACAGCAGGTAGAGGCGGAAGAAAAGGCACCACATTGGCCTTTGATTTACGATGGCTGTAAATTCTTATATTGGATCCTATGTGAAGTATGTGATAGCTATTGTGGCTCTAGTCTCTGATTTTTGAACAGTAGCCTTGAAGGATTGTTCTTGTGAGCTCAACAGAAGCTTTTCTGGAACCAAAGCACAGCTGGTGGAGTCTGAGACTTACGGCAGCCAAACGCTAATTCGGTGTGGCAAATTTGTTTCAAAATCTTTCCAACTACATCAGAAGCGCCCCAAAACAGATGGCAGATAACAGAGCGGTGAGCTGTCTTTTCACTTTAGCATAAACTGAATCAGGGGAGAGCGAAAAATAACAAGTGATACAGTATGTTCTGTTCCCTCTCTCCCCCAATCTCTAGATCTGGGTTGATACGTGCACCCTGGGGCCTCAGAGTAAGATCCAGACAGCCACTTTGACCTATATATGATACTTGTGTTCTGTCTGTCCTTGATCAGATCACTTGTTCTCATTTTGGATACCTTTAACTATTACACATTTTTAGTAGTGAAGGGCAACTGCAGCTCAAACAACGTGATGGCTGCTCCTGCTGGACCGTCATGTTTCTAACACACATGATGTTAAACCAATCCTGAAATGAAACCACATCCAACCACTGCTGCAGTATCTTTGGTTTTTTTTTCCACATCTGCTTTCTCTCTCCCTCTTGCACGGCGAGCAGAGAGACGTTATTGAAAATGTCCACAGCACACATCAAAGGATGGATGCAGAGATGGGCAAGAAAGAGGAGGAGGAGGAGGATGAGGGGAGGGGGGCTTAGGATGGAGATGGGGGGGCATCAATGCATGACCAGACGTCTGTCTCTCATTGGTCGGCCTCCCCCTCTATCTCTCTCTTTCTCCCTGGCATTTTCAGACTGGCTGTTGTGGCCAAAGAGGAGAAGAAAAAAGGAGAAAGAGGAGGAGGAAGAGGAATATGAAGAGGAGGGGGTGGATGTAATCGAGAATTCAGAGATATTGGCAGACAGGATGATTGCCGCAGCTGTTTTTTTTTCTCTCCTCATTTTAGCTGTCACGGGAGGTTGAAAGCAGCCTGTAACAAATTTATTAAGTAGCTGTTTAGACTGCCAACTGCAGAACTAAACAAATATGGGATGTAAACAACAGGTTGATGGGACAGCCGAGAAACACTGCAGTTATGAGCTGTTTTACGAGTGCACAATTAACTCGTTAAGATGTTTAAAAAAATGCACATTAAAGGTTCAGAATTCCTCCCACTGATCCTCATCTGTTGATTTCTTTGTGTGCAGCAGCAGCAGCAGCAGCATCAGATGAACAGCAGAGATGGACAGGCCATTTCCTCTGTCCTGAGGGGGGCTGTACAGAGAACAGAGGACGGAGGAGGAGGAGGAGGCTCTCTCTCTATGTGTGTGTGCATCTATGTGTGTGTGTGCGTGTTTCTCCCCTTCAGCGTCTCAGTTATCAAAAATCACACAGGCCGAGCCCGCGCTGCAGAAGCCGTTGCCACGGCAACTGGAGAGCGAGCAGCTTTGGAGGCAACAGTCTACAGGGAGGAAAATTACACATTGTCTTTTTTGCGCATGAAATAGAGCGATGCGTTGTGACAGAATTCGGTTATCAAAGCATCCGGAGCTTTCACAAGTTCCCCTGCACTCACCCTGCTCACTTAGATTGATATGCATTATTTAAAAAATTCATGCACGATCTGAAATCCCCTGTAAAATCAGGTTACACAACGATCAGAAAGTCAGGATGAGTGATCGGATGAGCAATTTGACGGTATTGTTCTTTGTAATAAAGCAAATCATGCTTAAATTGAATATTTATTTGGTCAATTACGCATTGGTTTGCAAGTAATACGCGTCCAATTAACACGCGCATGCACATGTGATACATTTAATGCAATGCACAATGATTCATTTCGAAATCAATGCGAAATTCCTGCACATCAACACCTTTCAGCGTCAATATAAGCATTTAGTCCGCCTGCAATTCTCCGATCACCTGCACGGAGACAAAGGCGCAGGAATCCAGGCTGCGATCGGCTCAACAACAACATGAACGTCCACACTGCACCGCATCCACACACACACACACACACTCGCACACACACACTGCACGAAGCATGAACGGAGAATGGTGGAAAGCTAAAGTCGAACAATGAGAAAAGAAAAAAGAAAAAGGAAGACTTACCGAGTCAAAGTTGACGCGCGATAAAATGGCGAAGGTGGAGAGGCTGTCACACACGCATTTGGTTCTGAATGAATGAACGGGCACCGCTCTGCAGCTCCGCGCAGACCACGAGCCGAGCAGAGAGGAACTGTGCGAGGAAGGAGGAGAGGAGAAGGCAGCGACGGGTTAGGAGAGGAGAGATCTGACAAATGCCTCATGTGCATGCCTCCTCATGAGATTTTCTCCTCACACAGCCCAAACCTCAAACTGAAAAGTCCATTTATATGAATGCGCTTGCTTTTAACAGCAGCAGAGTTGCATTTTAAACAGCATTATACAGAAAGTCCACTACTTCTTCTTCATTTTTTCCTCATTTTATGTAACATTCAAAGGTTTGTTCTATGATTCAATGTGCGAGATATAACATTCGTCTACTTCATATCACCTGATGGGTCTAGTTTCACCTCAGAAAAGCCTTAATGATGCGTCACATGAGTGTGATTAACAACCATCTGTGCCATGATTGATAGTCAAAGGCCTTCATAAATCTTAGTGTTGGTTTAATCTTTACAGTTTCTTTCTAATGGAAAATCTTTAACCGATAAAACATTAAAGCATTAGGAACAATTTTCCAGTGAACTGGGGACAAAAGGACAAAGTGTTCCCTCTTTTGGAAAAGAGGGGATGTTAGGACAATCTGAATTAGGATCCAGACAAAATCTATACCTCAAATTGATTTTGGCTGGTATTTATGCTTTAAGGAACCACATTTAAGTGCAGTTCTGTGTCATGTTTTAGTGATTCCTACAGTGTAAAACTTGATCAGACAAAAACTGAAACAACAACAACCACAAAAGCAAAAAAAACCAGGACAGAACATCAATAATGAGGGCTTGATGGGGGCTACTTTCTAAATCAAATGCATGCTGGATGACAAATCAACTCTAAGAATTAAGCTCAGATTGTGTTCTGACTTTAACAAATGTGGGAGGTTTTTGTGTGAGCAGCATCAGGAGCAGATGCTCGAGAGCTCAGGGGGGGTTCGTGCAATGAGCAGCACCCTCAGGCTCTGACTGATGGGTGTATTCAGAGGGTTCATCGTAGCCAGCGGGTCCAGGCTGGTGCTCGTCATGTCATGGAGGGGACACCTGCTGTACAAAACTAGCTGAGATGGTGTGTATGAGCTAACACAGTCACACATTTTAGTGTGCAGTGACTGAGTTGTGATATCATGCAGTTTTATTAATTGTTACTTTCTGTCCTGTAAATCCTATCTGAATCCAAATGAAAGGTCACTGGTGGCGACTAAATGAAGCACTTCCTGTTGTAGCGGCGACCTTGGCCCTAAACTGCATCGTCTCCCACTTCTGCAGATAATCACGTCAGCTGTCAAAAAACAAATCTCATTTGACTAGATTACATTTTCTCCTTCAATTCATTCTTCTCTTTTTTTGCTTATGCAATGACTTTAGTTGTTTGTGGCTAATGTGAATGTGCATTTTTATTTCTTATCTGCCCTCCACAAGTGTACAAATCTATCTAAATGCAAATGGTCTACCTGTGTGTTTGTCAGGAGGAGCAGAATGGGCCTGAGGCTGATTGATCCAGTAGAAGCTCTATTCAGAAGCATCTTAAAAAAGTCCTACGCGCTGCAGTCATTAACCTCAGCGCTGACATGTGAACATGACTTAAGAGGTGAGGAAGCGAGAGATGTCAATGTCTGTTGATTGACACTTTGAGGTGTGACCTAAAGGGTGGCTGCGGTGGATTTACTCACTGATGTATGTAATGAGGTTTGAAGCCTGGCCTGCGCGTTTTCCCGGAGTGAAGTGTCACTCAGCTAGAACAACTGATGCTCACTGAGATTGTCATTTCTTTCCTCTGAGTACAGTTAAGTGTGTCAGACAGCAGAGCTGGGCCTGCTGCTTCTGGCTGGGGGACATTATTAGTCCCTCTTTTGTTGAGTATGGGTTTAAGGGGGGAGTTTGAATGTTCATACACAGTGACAGATGCATAACTTAAAGCACTACAAGCAGAGAGATAAACAACGACAACAAGGCCACCCAGGACAGAAGAAATGGATGTGAGTGATGGCTGGAGAATAAGACAGCTGCGGTCAACACTTACGATTCGCTCTCATCCCATGAGAGGCACGTCTCATTCATGGTGCCCTAAAAAAAGAGAGAGAGGCAGATGGGCGAGTTAGTTAGAGGACTCTGCAGGAAAAAAAAGGGGGAAATGTGTAGGCTGGAATAGTGTGTGGTAAACGTGTGAGATGCAACAGCTTGCTGACAGCCACCTGCCCACATTTTCTCGCTCCCCTCCCACGGAATATATGTGCAACAACAACAACAACACAAAAAAAACTCTAAAAGCAGCTTCTTCTCATCTGCAGAGACTTAATTACTGCGCATGACTCCTCATCAGCGTGGACTGACCGCTGTGATCTTTGGCAACTCACACAGGTTTTAGTAAAAGTCACAGTGTCGCTGGAAATGTCAACAAAATGTCAGGCTCGGTGCAGCGGCCGCGCTGAGCAAACACCCAGAGGGGGGAGCTGATATGTTTTCGTAAGGCTCCATTAGATCCGTAAGCATTAGGGACTTACATTGTGGAGGTGGGGGAACTCGATTTCGACGGGGGACGACAGAAGAGTCGGGTTGGGCGAGACGATGACAGACACAACCTTGGAGTTAAGGAGGGTGGTGTTACTGTGGAAGGAGAAAAAAGTCAGTTGATGTAAGGTTTTGAAAGAGGTGTTATATGTACTCCAATATCAAAAACTGAAGAAAACGTATAGGGAAAGGAAGAATACAGCAGCAAGGTTGTGCCACCTTGTGGCCACAACATAAAATCCTGGAAGGCCATTTACACAGGGTGACCAAACGTTTGCTTTTACCTGGATATCTCGTCCTTTTTGGAGGTAAAATTATGTCTGGAGGGAAATTATAAAATTCCCCGAAATGTCTGGGTTTGCTCTGACAGCTTGTGCCGCGCTTTCATACAGAAAATGCTGAAGTGGAAATGCACTTTTACAGACACTGCAGATACACGGTGGTATCCCACTATTCTTTGTGGTTGAAACAGGAGTTGAGAATTTCTTTTGCTTGTATTGACTCATATTTTGGGATGAAAAGTCAAAATTCTGAAAAAAGTAGTCAAATTTTGAGCTAAAAAGTCAAATTTGAGATGGAAATGTATTAATGAGATAAAATTACAAGAAAAAAAGCCAATATTTTGGGTCAAAGTTATGAGATAAAAGTCAATATTTTGAGACAATATAGTCAAAATTTTAAGATAAAAAGTCAAAATTGGACTATATATTTAAAAAAACTTCACAACAAAGTCAGCTTTTCATTTTTAGATTTTCAACTGGCAGAAATGGGCGCATCAACATTATTATTATTATTATAATTATTATTTATTATTCCTTTATAGAAAATTTTCACTTTAAAGAGAAAAGGAGTGTTCTAAATAAATGTATGGTTATGAAATACTTTGTTGTCTTAGAGTATGTTTGGGTATTTTTGTAGTGTCTTCAAGAGGCCGGGTTGAGGGTCCTCTTTTTTGGCATTTAGAGTATGGTCACCCTACATTTACATGCATATACTTTTATTTCATTTATTTATTTTTACCTCTGAAAAGACAAAAATGAGGCTAGGTTTCTGTAGAGGACGATTCCAGTCACAAAGGCGTCGTTGCCATCTGAAACAAAAAGAGCAAACCTGTTTCTACTCAAATCCATAAAAGACACACGACATTGGTTTCTCTTTTCAGTGATGTCTGATTGATCTTACCAGTCTGATCGATGGACAGAGCATCCCGAGACACAGAGATCTTCTCCTCAGAGCCCCTGACCCAGTCCAGCATGCCCCTCCAGCCCTTTACGGGGAAGGTGAAGTTGGAGCTTGTGGTTGTGGGGCGCTTGTGGATGCTCATGACTGTGGGAGAAGATAACGGGAAATATTACCAAAAAGTTGCTTTCTTTCCCTACTTTCTCCAGGCCTGTTTGGGAAGTAAGTAATGCCAAGGACATTTTGGTTTCATGTGTCCTGTATGTGTGTGACCAGAGTGATCATTCTGCGAGAATGTCCCCTCACTGTCGAAACAGTCACAGAAGTCACAAAGAGTGATTCACGGTGAAGATTACAGTTACTCCCACACTATTTGGCTGATTGATAAGCTTGTGTGAAAGCCTTGTATGTGTCGTTCCAAATATACTTGCTTGAAGATGGCACATGTCACAGGACTTGACACCCTGTCAGAGTGATATATTCTAGTGCTGCTGCTTATGTGGACTCGGATTCAAAACAAGATAAAGATTGATGCACTCTGGCTGGAGAGAGGACAAATCATCTCTGACTACTCCACATGAGCAGGGAGCAGCTGGCAGAGGAAATTAGGACTCACCTAAATTCTCGGTGACTTCATAAATGTCCTGGAAGCCGCTCATTTGCATACCGATCATGTTCACAAAGTCCTCGACGAGGCGCAGGAACGTCTTGATGTTGTCACCCATCTGGATGAAAACGAAAAAGGAGAAAAAGGTCAGAGGAGAGATAACAGGAAGAAAGAAGCACAAGCACCAAGTGTGGTTGTATTAGACATACTTCACTTTTGCATAATTACACTAGTGTACAGATTTCCTGCTTATACGTCAGTGCAGCTCATACTTATTCTTTCCAAGCACTCAGCAAGCGAGTGCAAACAAGAGAGAAAGAACACACTTCTTGCTGCTATGCAACCCCAGAACTTCCTTAAGTCCATAAATGGGCAGGCTGTTGATTCATACTCAGGTTTTTCCGTCCATCTCTCCCTCTCTCTTGCTGTGTGGAAGGAAGGGAGGGCTTGCGTGTCTCTGACGCAGATCTGCAGGGATGTGGGCGCAAAGGTGTGTGCTCGTATGCAATGTGCTGTCTCTGTCCCCTAACAACTGCTGTCGGCATGTAGGATGGCAGGGAGACTCACAGATTGCAAAGTGGGTGGCAGTGATTCTCCCTGATTCCATCACACGCTCTTTTCCCTCACTCTCTGTCTCTCTCTCGCTGTCACCTTGAAGTGTTCACTTTCTCTTGTCGCATTGGCCTTGGTAATTCACAATCTAGTTTTCAATTTGTGCGCATGTTGTTTAACCTCTGCAGAGGAAGTCTCAGTGATTGTCTTTCTCTGTCTTTCACAAGGGGGACTAAATTTTAACTAATTTTGCAGGAGTAATCATTTTATTTGTCATGAAAAATTGGGAAAAAGTGCTACACTGACTCCAGGTTACTGTTTGGAGCTTGGAAAACACTGCAAAAAACAAAGCAAGTCATGATATCTTATTTTTAGTAATAACTGTTCTCAATATGAGCCACATTCAAGTGACAAGTCTAGAAAAATGTCTCATTTCAAGTTATTTATGGACAAGAATGAGGTCTGAATTACTTGTAGCAAGTCAAAAAATTCTACCAAAGGGACAAGAAAAATTTGCCCGTGAAGTATCTTGAATTGTGGAAGATGTCTTAATAGAAGAAACTATTTTCTCACCCCATTGGATTTTTTCGACTTGTTGCAAGCAATTCAGGTGTCAATTTTGTCCTTAAATTACTTGAAATGAGACATTTGTCTGGACTTGTCACTTGAATGTGGCTCATTTAAAGAATAATAAGACCATCTTCACTATGAAAAAGACTTAATGACGTGCTTGAATTTCAGTTTTTGCATTGAATTAACATGTTTTCAAATATATGTTAGCCATATTTAAATGTTTTTGTTTTGATCACTTACAGAAAGATTTTTTTTTTTTTGACATAGTGAATATTTGAGTGGGAAAAAGGACACTTTGGGGTGCTAAGGTAGTAACACAAACACTGACAACTCTCTCTCTCTGAATGTGTCCTGCACACACTCGTCCACTCACACGAACATTGGCACAACAGACCTATTTTCTCCTCTGCCCACACGCTCATATGCACACACACACACTTGACACGTACCAGTTGTGCCTCTTCCCATTTGTCACGATGTTCCTCCTTCACAAGGTTGCTGATGGTCTGGACGTAGTTCTGCACATCATTAAAAGGAGACAGAACTGTAAGATGGCACAAAATCTACTTTGATTAGACTATTTGTGGTCAGAAAGAAATGATTTTGGAATAAACACTTTTTTTAAACAAGTTTTCTCACCTCAACATCCGCACTGCTCAGTCTCAGCCTGGTTCCCCTGTACAGTTCAGTGGTGTTTTTGAGGATCTCCATAGCAGCAATGAGGTCACCGCTGTACCTTGCTCCTTCATCAGAGGAGAATCTAAGGCGTGAAATCACCTCAGCGATCCCATCCACACTCTGCCCCATCTGTGCTTTGGAGATGTAGTCCCTCGACTGCAGGGATAAGTGGAGAGGTTAATCTGTATCTTGACATTCAGTAGTTTGACACAACAGACGAGGTGTTAAAAATGAATTCAGGGCTCTTACCAGTGTCTGAATGTTCTCGTAGTTCTTTGAGACACACTTGACGTGTGATGGGTTCTCCCAGGAGGCGAGACCCACACCGTCCAGGCTGCACCGACGAAGAGTCAGGCCTGAAATCCACAGAAATTACAACTTTAGTTTGCATGACTGGGGCATGATAAAAATCAAAGATATCCAAGAAAAAAAAGAGAGAAAACACACTGACATATTCCTTACTGCAAAAACTCAATATCTTTCAGTGTACATTCTTTTAATTTCTAGTCATAATATCCCATCACACTTAATACAAGACATAGTTACCTAAAGGGAAACATTTCAGTCAGGTAGTGACAATAATATACTCAGCTTGGATTAGGATATCAAAGCTTTATTTAAATCTGCAGCTCATTATAAGCTTATTATGAGACACAAAACTTCTCAATAAAAGAAGTCTCTTATCTAGTAATGAATCAAGAAAAATGCACCTGTTATTGGTGAGAATACACTTATTCTAAGGGAATTATGGGTTCATCAAGGTTGGATGTTTTTACTTGTTTTGGAAAGTCTTGACAAGCCAAATTTTCTTGTTCTGTTTTGCTTAATTTAAGCAAAATACCCTCAATATTTTTCTTTTTGTTTTTGAAGGGTAGCTCTTTGCAGCACTGTTTCTCTACCTGAGGCATCAGCAGGGCAGGCAATGGCAGCAACATCTCCAGCGGCAGTTTTCTTCCACACGATATCTCCAGCGTGCTGCTCAGGGCAGATCTCATGGGGCTCTGTAAGGATACAAGGATGAGGGGCCCTCCTTAAACTGTATCCATTACCATATGATGCACTTTGATGTTTCTGCATAAATGATGATTGTAATATAGCTTGGATACTTCATTCATCATTACTTACCAGGGCATCTCTTCTCATTGCACCTCTTTTGCTCCCCCTTCTCACCAGGGCAAGGTTCACCACCAAAGAAAGGCCCCTCACACACCCTCTGTCTCTGCTGGATGCCCCCACCACATGTTTTGCTGCAGCTGCCCCAAGATGTCCACGCATGCCAACGTCCATCAACTGCAGACAGAAATTTTCACACCATGAACTCTAAATTGAGAGATATCTAATCCATCTCTTTTCATTCAATCTTGATTTGCAGACTTGGTTTCTTTCTTTTATTTCTTTTTTGTATTTACCAGGGCATTCTTGCAGGAAGCAGTTGTTTGTCTCTTTCCAGCTGCCGTGGCACTCAGAGCCCCCATAGGACGGCCCGTTGCACTCTCTTGTCCTCTGCATGGTGCCGTTGGAGCAGGAGGCAGAGCACGGGCTCCATGCAGACCACTCGTTCCAGGATCCGTCCACTAGAGGGTGGCAGAGATACATAAAAGAGTTTTATAGGCTGCTGCAAAGACTGTACAGACCTTGAAGCTTCGAGCACCAGGCTACACTGAACATTTCATGTGACCTACTTCAGCTGAGCTTGATTGTAACAGAAAATGGAGCACCGCTGTCTATGCCATGATCTTTGAAACATGACTGTCCTAAAAAAAAATCTAAATCAAGTTTATGTCATTATTGACATCTTGTGGATTGTTAATAGTACTTGTATTTAACTTAAAAAGTTCAGTTTTGCGGATCCTTATATGCTCCTTTTGGACATTATTATTAAGTGCATGTGGACAGAAATGGAAGGGGAAAAATGAACCTCAGGGAAACAATTTTAACACTCCAAATTAAACTTTAAGAATATAGAGGGTTTTAAAAGACAAAAAGTGATTTTGCAATTAAAAGCTGCCTTGTGCGATAGGAAATTGACTTCCAAAAATAAGATTAGTCAAAAATGAAAAATCCTATAGGGCTATTAAGGCTGACTCAATTTTCTCAGCCTTTCAATTTTGAATTAAATGCGCAATCATCTCTTGCTAATGACTCTGCCTTACAGCATAGCTCCTCTTCTTTTGGACATTAAGATTGAATCAGCTGGAGCATGGAGACATCTGCTGATGGCAACAAGTAATAGCAGAGGAGAGTGAATCACACTGGATATAAAAAAAGATTTCATTTTGCTCACACGTATAATGATGCTTTCCACCAATAAAAGTGCCAAAAAAGTGTAAAAAACCACACGGACAAGTTGCATGCGAGACTTCAAAGTGAGTTTCGGCACATGAGTGGGTGGCAGAAAGGGAAAGAAGTGATGCACTGAGTGACCATGAGTACAGCGTGAGTCACCAGCAGTTGTTGTACTGACTAATACCCATAGAGGCTTTTTTCTTCTTTCCCTGGATGCGTCACTTTTAATGTCAACCTGTCACTGCAACTGATGTTTAGGGACAACGGGGATGCCGATAAGTGGTTTAATTATCTCTCATATATAAATCAGTCATTTCAGGGGTCAAATGGATTCGCATGAGTCAGTTGTCAAAGTTTTGGAAATAAGAAGTTTCTTCCCTGACGTTCTCACCTGGGCAGACAGCGATGTTGCAGAACTTGGTCTGTTTCTTTGGGCCGTTGCAAGGCTCTCCTCCGTTCTGGGGCAGCTTGCATGTGCGGGTACGGTCACGGTAGCCGCGGCCACAGGTAGATGAGCACAGGCTCCAGGGGGTCCACTCATCCCAAGCTCCATCCACTGCACACAAAGGGGGATTCAATGATACACTTAGTTTAAAATGTGCAGGTGCAAAATCCATTACAGGTGCACTTTGTCTCCAGTAGATGGAGTAGTTCTTCCTCTCACAAAACACTACATGTAAGAGCTGTTTGGGTAATTCATTTTATTGAATGCAGCTTTTTCCCCAAGTGTATCAAGGTGTGTGAAACTCAAACACATCTCTCTCACTTCTCTGCCTCTGCAGTCCCTTTGCGACTGATTCACTCATTAAGGCAAAATTGCTTGTTGTGCTTCAAAAATCTCCCAAATGTTTCTCTCTTGAGCAGTCTCACTCACATACAGGAGGAGAAAAGGAGGCACTCACCAGGACACACAGCTGTGTTGTTGCAGGGTCGGTTCTCACGCAGGGGTCCGGTGCACTGGGTGGTGTAGGAGGAAGTGGCACAGATGCGAGTACGGCTCTGCCAGCCCTCTCCACAGGTGACTGAGCAGGAGCTCCAGGTGGACCACTCATCTGTTTTGGCATCTACTATGAAAACAATGATGATTTAGAATTACCAAACCTCCATTTTTCTGATGTAAGCCCATTAGTTTTGCAGAATCTGTGAACAGATCCTAACTCTAAGTGCATGCAAATTCCTGTCATACCTGTTTGTGTTGCAACAACTCCATAGTTGGCATCATCATTGTCTCTCCTCAAACCAACAATAGCACGCAGACCCTGGCTCCTGTTGCGCTCTTTGCCTGAGATAATTGAAGAATTGCATGATTACAGCACTGAAATTGGACACCTGCAGCTGCAGAGTAAATGATTCAATCACAGGTGGCCTTACCAATGCATGCTTGAGGGTTGCAGGCGCGCCCTTCTTCAACTGTTCCCTCACATACACTGTCCTCGGGCTGGCATGCTCTGCTGCGCACCTGGACTCCTCCGCCACACTCCTGGCTGCACACTGACCAGCGACCCCATCCAGCCCAACCCTCTGCAGGAAGAGAAGAGAGAGAGATGAAGCATGAGGAATTACTTAAGTGCAACACAAGATCTGATAAAGTGTGATATGCATAAAGTCGTGCACATAAGCATGAATAATGTAATCCACTCTCCCACTAAAGTTCATGTATTAGGAGATGAAGTGCATGCAGATAATGAGAAAGTACATGTTTTTGTGAGCAAACTTTGATGCTCCATCTTAACAGATAATTCTTTGCTTCAATAACGCTGTGTAAGTGACTGCAGAGAGGTCTGAATGTGTGTGAAACTAACAGAAGCGTTGCCATGGCGACCGAAAGTGCAGCACTTCGATTTCCGCCACCAGCTGACTGTGAGGTCTTTGTGCTCCTTTCAGTCGATCTTTACCCAACACACAAACACAGACTCTACCGCCTGCCTGCCTGTCTGTCTGTCTGTCTGCTCCCTAAACCCCGTTGCCTCACCTCAATTTGTCCTAACATGCCAGCCTGACGCATAATGAGTGCAACTAGTGTGTGCACTCTGGCAAGTCTTGCCAATAAAGTGTGAAGATGCTCTAACAAATTCCTCTAACACCTTTGATTTACTTCTCATTACTTTGGGGCGGAGAAGTGCACATCCTCTCTCTTCTCTGCAGACATAGATCATTACCCTCAGCAGCTCCTGATGGCAGAGCTGCAGACCACCTGCAGTGCTGTGGGTGCTCTAACCCTGTTGTGCACTACCCCCTGAATGAACAGGTCTTGTCTGATAGATTACATTTCAAAACAAGACGACTGATCAGACAGGTTCACACTGTTTTTGTTTGTTTCTCTCGTTAGGAGATTGAATAATCTTCCCTTTCTTTTACATTGTAAAAAGCTTACTCCATACCAAAAGTTTTTAAACTTACTGATAATCTCAGCATCACGTCCATTATCTTTAGGAACAGGAAGGCATTTCTCCACGTAGACCCCGCCCCTGTAACAGCTCCCTGGCTTCCTCTTGGGGGCTTCCCAGCACTGACAGGGTGTGTTCATGATGCCACAGGGGTAATCATGGGTACTGCTGGACAAACACTTCTCCAGCCACTGGCACAGCATCTGGCAGGCGGGCATGCTCGGGTTCCTCTTCCCCACAACCAAGAACTCAGCCTTGAACTCGTTGACATCACTCTGATCCTCAACAACCTCCAGCCCGTTCCTGGGGGCCACTCTGCGGAGCTGCAGGAACTGTTTGCTTGACTCCAGGTAGGTAACAGTGGTGGACGCATCACACAGCCTCACGACCTCGTCGAAGCTCTCCATGCCCAGGTAGGTGCGGGAGGTCTCGATGAAGGAGTCAAACTGGAAGGTTCTGATCTGGCGAGGCACGCAGGATTCAACAGGCTTGGTGATCTTCATGTAGACAGTGTAGCGGCGAGGATCAGGATTCTGCAGGGTCCAGGAGCAGGGCGTTGATTGCAGGGTCGTGGAAGAGGAGAAAACACCAAAGAAGCGGTTCTGCTCCAGGGTGGCACAGGTGGCGGAGGCGGGGCCGGAGGGAGTGCAGGAGGTCAAACCAAAGAAGAGCAGCAGGATGGCCACACAGGGGCCGGTGAGAGCTGACCACGCCATCGGGTCGGCTTTGATGGGTGATATTTTTGTTTGTTTCTTGGACAGCTGTTTTGTCTGAAGTTACTTTTATGACTTCTTTGTTGCAAGTTGCTGCACTTTTTTTTAAAGATCTTCTGACTTCAGCTGATCCCAAAGAAGAAGTGTTGGAACTTTGGGATTTAGTGCATCAGACAGTCTGTCTACAAGGGAGCTGCAGAGAAACAGAGAATAGAAAAAGAGACAAACTGTCAGCACTTAAACAACTTAATTATGAGAACAAATCAGCCGACATCAGTCTGCAGGATGAGAGCTTTTCTCTACATGAAATGCAGTTTACTCACTCTTCATGTGATGCATAATAATTAGCCCTCTTGTTGACCTAACATTCATGAATCAGGATTTGCCTCTGATCAGTATCATGGTGTTTCAGGGCAGATTCAATGATCCAAAATGCCCAGCTCTCAGGGCCATAATTGCTCTTGCTCTGCAATTACAGTCCTTCACAGCAGGCATGTATCTCAGAGCTCTTGCTTTTTCCTCCCACACACTGCACTGAGTTGCGATTCATGTGCGTCAGACTGACGTCTGTGCAAGCATTGCCACTAGCAACCACGGACGCCTATTAGTTCTGTTATTTGTGCAATGCGCTCTGTCTATTGAGTGGAAAACAAGAGAAATGGTTTGTCTGTGTCCAGGGTGGGGTGTGATGACATACCCCGTGTGGCCTTTGCAAAATCACTTTGGAGATATTTCCGACATTACATACCACCGGATACACTTAAAGAGTTATGCATCTGGAGTGATGCATGAAAGCCACTAATAACTGATGCAAATGCATGCATAGCAATTACAAATACTGCTAATTTGCATAGGTTTTGCATGCATTCAAATGCACCAAACGTGATTTTAGCTTTAATAAGGTTGCTTGTCTTGCAGACTGCCTCATGACTTTTACACTTGCAGAGACTCTGGAGCATATGTCTGCATTGAACAAGACCTGGCCAAAGTAACGGCTGATGTGAAGGAGGAGGAAACACTGTTGCTCAGCAACATCTTTCACATGAATTCTGGGTTATTTTACTTTCTTCTCAGGTCTCCTGTCAGAACAAGAAGCCACTGGACATGGTATGATATCAGTCCAAGAAGCCACTGTTACTTAGCACCAAGATGTAAAAGAAGAGTGTCTGCGTAGAGTAAGTCCTAAAAACTACATAATTAATCCCTGATTATTTAACTGACAAAGTAAAGTTAATCATAGAGAAATGGGCAGCAGCAGTGGTAATGCCTATAGCGACATTCAAAGTGCATAGCACCTGCACTTTCAGGCGGAGTACTCGTAATTACCTCCCTCACATCTCCTTTCACATCTCTCTGCCTCTCTACCCCTCCTGCTCCTCTCTCTGAGCCACACAGCAAAGACCTCTGCTTTGTGTCAGTGGGTGTCTCTCTCCCGCCTCCCAAACAACCGGAAGATCCATGAATGGGCATCTGATGAGGCACACGGTGGGAAAAAAAGAGGTCCAGCTGTCTGAGCAGAACTCTACTCCTTTCTCACCCCTCCCTCCAAAGCCTCTCTGTCCTTTCCTCTTGTTTGTCCGCTTGCTGTCGTCAACAACATTTGTGCAAAGCAGGCAGTGAGATGAATAGGACATTTGTCATTATGGAGACAGGTTTTTTTTTCTTTGGAAATGAGTGCAGAAACTGCAATCTATCAGGGACATGCTGTAGTTCACAGTTTTGTAGTACACTGAAGCATGTTGTACAGCTTTACATAAATCATATTGAGAGTTTAATAGAACACAGCAAAACCAAAGAGCAATGCAATAAAGTTACATGCACATCTCAGCAGAACAATTTGCATGACTTTTAAATCAAGAAGCTGCTTAGAGGATGAGTGTATCTGATCTATTCCTATCAAATGCATTCACCTAAGAGGCTGGTAAAGTAGTCTTACAATTTCAGCATAACCACATAATCAAGATGTGTGCCTTTTATTCAAAATTAGTGACCTGCTTGACAAGTTATCACAACTGACGGTGTTTGGCTTGATGCTTAGTGAAAGTCATCTTCCCTTGACTCATGCTTTTCTTTGCCTGTTCCAACAACAGAAACACTCACATGTACACTGGACCACTTTGTACTTTCAGTGCAAAAGCAACATGACAGTAAACCAACAAGCAGTAAAACACAGCAAATTACTGCAGACTGCTGACACTAACTCCCTGCAGGCTGAGACTGAGGCAAGTTTTAAGGCTGCAGGGAAAAACATTGGTTTTGATACAGAGCTATTGCTGCAGGGAATTTAAGAGGAGAGAAACAAATGTGCAAATAAGACCAAGCAGACGGTTTTTTATCCCAGCATGTGCAAAGAGTT
The DNA here is from genome assembly GCA_008086565.1 of Thalassoma bifasciatum. NCBI lineage: Eukaryota > Metazoa > Chordata > Actinopteri > Labriformes > Labridae > Thalassoma > Thalassoma bifasciatum. Next base: position 435,845 of record RPOG01000212.1, read on the forward strand.
TGCACATCCCTGCAAATGCTGAAGACACAAGTGCAGAAGATTCATCATGAAACAGCAAATGCATGATGTGAAACTTTGGTTTGCATCATGTTGATGGTGGAATTGTGAAATTTCATCTGACAGTTTTAGCAATCTGAGCAATGCAAGTACAAATAAAGTTCCATGAGCAACCTGTTGCCGCGATCAAACTTCCTCCTGCGACTATACACATAGTTGGCAACATACGCAGAACTATATGCAGGAAGTTTTAAGAATGAGAGGAGAGGACATTACTCCCAACGCGATCAGTTACTGGTACGAACACAGGAAACAAATCAGAGATGTCCAAAAATTTCAGCACAGAAGGAACTGATTAGGAGGCCTGAGAGAGTTTCAGCACCACGGACAGCGACTCAAACTCAGAAGCTGCAGGAGGACATCCATGTTCATCCGTCAAACTCATTTTTGACTTTCACTTTCTCATCGAAACATAGAACATGTACAGTAAAAGTTGAAAGCAGGCGACAGAAAAGTCTCCCCTTACCTGTAAAAACTCTCTCTGAAGTCTTGTCAGCGGCTCTCTATCCAGTCTGTACTCGGGCAGCAGCTGCTGACTTGAAGTCTGACTTGACTTGAAGTCTTCCGATCTTCCCTCTGGTTCTTAACTTTCGCAGTGAAAAGTTGCGTCAGGTCCAAGCCCGACCTGAACCCAGACGGGTCGACCCCAAGTTTCAGTGCAGTCCACTCTCACAAGCAAAGAAAATATAAAGCGACTCTTAACAAACTCCAAAGAGTTTACTACCAACTTAGTTTAGCTGCTATGTCCAGAGAAACTGGCGTATAGCGGAGTGACTAATCGGGTAAAGTCGGAGCTCCAGCAGACAATCCGTCGAACCGAAAAAGCTGTGTTCTCGTTTGTCTCTTCGTTCAAAGCTCCAGGTAAATGTTGGTACTTCTACTCCCGGCTTCGGAGTCTTCCTGCTTGTGGTCTTTGCACTGCAAGTGGGTCCAGTCTCAGTGTAGCTCGTGGCCTCCTCTTGGAGGTATTTATCCAACCCCGCCCCCCCTTGCGCAGAGTCAGAGTCAGTGCGTGGATGGCGTACTGAAGTGAATGAGACAGCAGCCGAGACGGAGGGGAGGGAGCGAGTGTGCGGGGGAGACGTGCTTGTGTGTGCGTCTGTGCGCGTGGAAAGTGTGAGAGTGAGTGTGTCAGCGCACAGAGGAAGGAGGGAGACTGGAAGAGAGGGGAGGGGTCTGTGAAGGGAGACAGGGACAAACGATTATTAACACCAAACTACGCAGATATGAACGCAGAGCCAAAGGTACCGGAAAGAGGATCAGTGGAGTCAATGTGCATGCACGCGGGGATGACAGACAAAGACGAGTAATTGAATATTAAGTGCGCTAACATCTTAAACAGAGCCTAAACAAAAGCAACAAAAATGTACATCATTATGTATATATATTGTGATGTATAGTTGTTCATTGATGACTAAAAGGTTAATTTGGTGATTGAAGCGTTTTTTGTTGAATTGAGTCGCTCGCGACGGATCAATGAGTGCATGTGAACGGATTATTTCCCTTTGTTGGCGTTAATTAAAAGGCATTCACGCATATTATGACAGCACGTGGGGTTTTTCAGTTAACTCAGCTGTGCAGAGAGCATGAGGCGCGCGCACTGTTCCGGTGCTGCTGTCATAGTAACAGAGTAACCACACAGCCAATTAAAAGTTGAAGCGAGGGGCAGACAGTGCTGTAATGCAGGAGAGGGAACACACAGCTGGCGCGCGCGCTCACTACCTCCCCTGTCTATCTGTCTGTGTCACAAAAACACACACTCTCACATAGACAAACACACACATGCACACAGGAATAGGCGTCACCCCCCCCCCCTCTCTTTCTCTCTCTCACTCTCTCTCCATCTCTATCCATCTCTCTCTCTCTCTCTCTCTCTCTCTCTCTCTCTCTCTCTCTCTCTCTGGGGATGTGGGTGGATCAGGGTAGTTCTCGAAAAAGTGTGAAAGGGATAACCTAACGTGGGTGTCTGCCTGTTGCTGTACTGCTGGCACTGTTCCTTCTCTAACCAAGCTGTTTGAGAGAAAGAGAGAGAGAGATTTAATAAAAACTGTTCAAACAATGTATGCCAGGAAGTAAAAAAAAAAACTGATTTCAAGGTGGCATCATCATCTTCCCTCTATGTGTCCCCCTACTCAACTAAAACAGAGCCTGGTCGTGGTGGGAGTTGGCAGTCATCATGCTGTGATGTGTTGTGGTGCCTTGGGAATTTTTAGATCTCACGACTCATTGTGGGAAATTACTGTAAGAAACTTTACAAAGTAATTTCCTCCTACTTTAATTAGTTTACTTGGACTATTTAATGCCATGTCTTACACAGATTTAGGTTCAGTGTTCACTCAGATCAGCGTGTAACTCAACCTCATGTCTCAGGGGTTAAGATGACCTGCATGACTGATGTTTCTCCGTGTATGTGATCTGGACGTAATGCTCTATTTCAGAGGTGGGTTCTAAATCTGAACACAAAAACAATGTCATACCGCCATTATAGAGCCACAGATGTGTCCGGGACACAGTCACCTCTGTCAAAATACATAGATAAATTACAATTATGTTCATGGTTTCGTAAAAAATAAAAGCCACTAAATCTGTTCCTGAGGGAAAATAGTGCATGATGTGTTTTCATCAGTTGGTGTTAAGTCACCATCAGAGTTACAAAGTTGTGGGTCCTTAAGACCAGCTACTTCACTCAGACCTACACTTTTCTTAAGGATCATTTGTGTCCTTGGGTGAGCAAATACAGTTTTTAAAAGTATATTTCTGCTAAAAGATTGTTGGAAAATTAAAAGTCAGCGGTTTCATCAGCTAATTAAATCATTTTTTTCTTTACTTTCATTTTGAATAAAAATGTGTTTCTTCCAGAATATGGGTTTTAAGACGCAGTATTTTATTTTGTACATCTTGTATTTTACCATTTTAAATATGATCTAAGTCTCTGTGAAATTGCTGAATAATAACAGTAAAAACAAAAGACACTTGATTAAATTACAGCCTTGTCTCTTGGAATCATTATCCATTAATGAAACTGCCTTAATTATCTTTCTAGACAGAAAAGTCCTCTTTACAGCAAAATACTACATACATTCAAAATCTTGTCTCAACAGCTGCTCTTTTATAACTTTATTGCTATTTTTGTGGTCTTGATATTTAGTGGTGCAGAAATCAAACTCCCTCAGTGATCCACTCATAACATCTCAAACAACTATGAGCTCAGCTGCAGCACAGGATTGAAGTTCTTGTTTGCACGAAGGCAAACAAGCTATCTTATGACGCTGGCATCATGACCAACAAAGATCGTTAGCATTTTTTCACACTTGTGTTGACTGCCAGTGTTACGTGTCACTATGAAACAACTTCCTGTGCATCACAACACAATCAGTCATGTCACACATACGTATAACTCCTGCTCGCATTGCAAGACCTCTTCCCACTCATGACAACTCTTGTCAAACTGTGGTTTATATTCATTGTGGCACGGACGCAAGAAAAACATACTAGACATACAATAACTGCAATCCTGACAAGAACATTACATATGAGTCACATTCATGATCTATAGATGACCTTTTCTGTTCGTGAAGAAGATGTTTCACGCGACTGGAGTTTCTTTAACTGCATATTAAACCTTAAAACACTTTAGTTCTTCATGTAAAATTCAAATTATGACTCAAGAATTGTTGGGTTTGAGTTGAATTGAGTCTTTGAAAGATGATGAAAGAAGAATCTGCAATAAACTGATAACAGCTTAGAAATCAGCATGGATGGATAAATCTCAATCATGGAGTTCCTCAGGGGTCATTATTAGGACCTACATTGTTTTCTCAACAACTGACAGTCATATTATTTCGTTAAGAGAGAATTTGTTAGAGGGGTTAATGAAGAAATAAAATTAAAAAACAAAAGTTGAATCAAAGCTTTTTGTAAAAAAAACAACAACAGTAATATCGTAAAAGTTGCAATATGAATGACCTCAGTTCCGTCATCCAGGTGCTATTTTTTTTTTAAGTCTGTCACCTGCGAGAAAAAAAATCTTTTAAGTTCTTCTACAATCTTCAACAAAATTTTTCTGACTGTGTAACTAAATAACCAATCAGACATCATGGAGGTCAGACTGGAAACAAGATGTTCAAAAGTGACTCTTTTCTTCTTATTTGGGTTTGTACAGGCATCAAGTATGGACGAACCAAAAACAGTCTCTGAAAATCTAAATGTCAATAATCAGTGATATCTCATCTCTGTCTTTTTTTTTAAATAAACTTCAATACCAATGCTTTTTTAAATTTTATTTCTCTTTTAATAATATTTCATTTGGTGATTGGTTTCTTCAACATAACATTGATTTTATGAACTGCTTATTTTGTTACTAAAGACACAATGCATAGAATGTAGTAACAAGCAGCAGACTAGACAAATTAAAAATTGAAGATAGTAGTCATGAGTGTGTTTAATTCATCGATTGATGTTTGATTATAAAAATCATTTTGTTTTACCTACTTAGAATGAGACTTTGATATCCACATGAAGAACTTGTGGTTGTTGCCATGTGCAAAGTAATCTATTTTGAGAGAAGTTTTTGATGATTAAAAACTTGACAAATGGAGGATTATACTCATTTTGCACCTCAGGAGCCTCTTACCCTTGAAGAAACTATAACTTCCCCAATGAAAGGGATGAGCAAAAAGCTTTTCTACATACATATGAAACAGGAATAAAATCATAAAATCTCTAAAAATGTGCAGTCAAGAGGTCTTTGTTAACAATCTTAGCATTATTCCTGCTTAAAACAGATGATGACCAAGTTTTGCTTCTGCATTCCCAGAGCTGATTGAAGAGGCAGGCGTGGGCAGCTGCAGGCACAGTTATATAAACAAATGCCCATATATGTGAATGTGAAACAACAAAGTTTTGAGGAATCACGGCTGCACCTCTGCACCTTTAGCACCTACACGCGCTCGTATCCAGGACAGCCCTCTCACTGCACAGGTATTTTAGAGGCAGCATGAAGCACACTTAAAAAGGTTTCACATTCAAAGAGAGGCAAATCCCAGGTCTTATATGAATCACAGGATGTGGTTCCTCTCTCTTAGGTGGGAGTGAGTTTCGGGGATTATTTTATTTTTGTGCAAAAGCTGCAACAGGCTTTCTATTGCTGCTATTTTAACCTACCTGACAGTTTGATTCACCATTATTTTGGTCACTTTTATCAATTTGCCTGTGGTGCATACCCGTTGAGAACACTTGGTCTTAGCATCTTATCAAAATTAAAGATGAAAATCATTCTCTCATACTTGAAGTTCACCATTGCATGTGTTCCTTGCAGTTATGATGGGTCGTGGGCTCTAGATGGTGCTGTTTTTGGATGAATTTGGCTTTCCTGAACCTTGTAGCTGTACCAGGTTGTGCTTGTTATCTGTCATGGTCAGATCTGCAGAGAGGGAGAGAGAAGATTTCCATGTCAATTTAAATGGTGGTGCAAAATCCTTCTTACATAATATGCAAAATCATACACCTGAGATGTGCTGGTAAACCTGCAGAATCAACAGTACATGTACCAAATTGAAGATTTTGGACTGATTTTGCCCAAATGTGTTGCAAACTGATGTCTGCACATGTGTCAGTGTACTTGTACCTGTCCCTGATGCACTCTCACAGGATTACAGAATCACTTAAAGAGGAACATGAATGAAAACATGATGTTACTGTGTTTGTCTCTCATATCTTTTTCGTTTTTGCACTCATTTATAATAAACACCTGTCATTTCCCTCATAGAAGAACATCCTGTGTACCCTGCAGGCACTTGTATAACTCAGAGTCAGCTGTATCAGTGGGCTGAACCACAGAATTCAAACAACCTCTTGAAATGTGTGTGTCATGCTGTACACCTGCTGCCTGGAGGAGAGAGAAAGAGATGTCACCAAAAGAGTGGTTTAGAGTTCATTTAATTTTCACTTTACCCTGCTAGTATCTACTCTCTACTGCTGGTTGCAGCAGTATAAGGGCAGAAATGGGGCAGACACAGTTACAAGGAAGAAATGCTCTGGTTGACACTCCTCCAATTACTATGACCTGTGCCTACAAATCGCTGCTAACAAACACGGCAGTGCTTCAGACTGCTAAAGAGCTCTCAGTCTTTGTGATGATACAAGACGCTGATGAACGGCAGCAGTTGCAGCTCATCCTCCATCTTGAGTTTCTGACTCACCTGGAAAAGGTAAAGACGACTGGATTTATTGTTCGCTCATCATTAGATTCAGGTTCTTCAAGTGTCAAGCAATTTCTGCTGATCAAAGAAGCTTTTGTTTTGACATTTGAGAAGCTGTGATTTTGTTTTTCTTTTTTAAATAAATGGAGCTCTATTGAGATTAACAGATTGCAGTCTTAAAAAGCAGTAGATGAAAAGGTAGCTGTGCCCTATAACATTCCTAACCTACTTGTTTGGTTCACTTAACATAACATCATAACCCACAAAATTATCATCAGATTATATTAAAAGGCTCTAAAGCAGTTTGATTTTACCTATGCAATTATGTGGGATCATATCATGTTTTGTAGGTTTGTGTAGGTGTGGTTTAAGCTCTTAAGACCTAAGCTTTAGTCTGGTGTGCATTTTTTATTCCTCCTTGCTATTTGGGGTAAGTAAAAACTAATAGGTATAATGCCCAAACTTGGTGTTTGTACATGGAGTTTGGTTACTAGTGTTGTAAGTTCAATGAAATGTCAAAACTATGGATCCAATGTGAAAATAAAGATTAAGAAAAGACAAAATTATGGCTTAAAAATTCCAAAGAAAATTTAAAATGTCAAAATTTAAGGGGAAAAAAATCAGAGTTAGGGTTGAATATTCAAAATAAGTAGGTTTAAAAAGTAAAAATTACAAGATAAATTGCACAAACAAGGATTAAAAGCCAAAGTAAGACATTAAAGATTTTAAATGAAAAGATAAAACGTCAAAACAAGGACATCTAGAGTGAATATAAGAAGACGAAAAGTCATAAATAGTTGTTTTCACTTAAATGTGTCTAATGTTGTGGTATCACCAAAACTGATATGGGCAGTGTCTTTAAATGTTTCTGATTGATCAGAGTTATAAAAATCATGGATCTGAGAGGCAGAAATGTTATGTCGACATATGTGAACACAGGGTTTTATGAGGTTAAAGAAAACACTTCAGACAGGATACAAAAACAAGAGAGAGAAAGAGAAATTGCACTTGTTACTTCCTCCTTGAACTGATTGACTGTCCATGAGTTTCAGGAGCTACTAAAACATGTTTTTCTTTTTCATATGACTTTTAAAGTTTTTTCATTACCTGGTGCAGAGCAACTGTGTCATGTGTTAGTGTAAAATCATAAACACAATGAGTCACTGCTTAATGTCGACTCTCCACCTTATTTACTTCCTGCTTCTCTTCAATCCTCCTCCTGTTCACCCACAGTCACTCAGCTTCATGGGTGGCAGGAGTCATGGTAATAGGTAAGTGAGTGTTATTGGGAGGACAGGCTGGCCTGTGTCTTCTCTAAAGGATAGGAACCCCCCTGAAAGCAAAGGAACAAGCAGAACATAAAGAGAGGTCACTGAATTATGTTATTTATCTCACCTGAACACAATAAAGAGACAGTACCTAATAGAATGGGTTGTATTTACAAATATAAGCTAAAGCAGCCTTGCGTAACCACAAAATGGGAACCTCCTGATAACTAAAGCAGAGCGAGAGAGAGGTGTGAAATGATATTTTGTTAGTCCCTGCCAATTATCCTGTGACACCTTCCTCTTTTTATCACTGTCACGCCACTTTTTCAGATTTTGCTTTTCTCAGAGGTCCTCCATCCCTGGTGCAGCTCAGACTCTGAGTGGATATGATTAAAAACTAATCTGATGTGTGAGTGGGCTCATCTTAGAGAGGCACATAAATCCCTCCCTCTCAAAAAAAAAAAAAATCTCACTTCTCCTGCTCTCTTCTTTAAATCCTTAAATTAAGTGAAAGCCTGTAAGTCAGATTCATGGGAAAAACACCCCGGACCAAACATACAAGGAGATCTATTTCTATTGCTCCATTTTAATTAGACTTCTCTGCTGTCTAATTTCTTTGATTTGCCTTTCAATCACTATCTTAACATAAAATAAATATTTCTAAACTTCATATGAATCTAATGAATGTATATATCATGATTTAGACAGTAAAAGTTGTTTAGAGAAAACCACTCATAGTTGCTTGGAAGGTACTTTTTATAAAGTAGGTCAAGTAACTACACTCTTACCCACACATGTACAGACTTCTTGACATATATCTGTAGATTACAACACCATTTAAAGTTTTCTCAACAATGCCTGATTAGCTTAATTAGAGTTCAATTACGCACATTACATATGGCCACAATTAACCATGGAATACTGATTACATGTCTAAACACGTTGAGCCACAGAAAACAGTGACTAAAAGCAGCATTGATAATAGAACAGAAAATATAACATAGAGTGGGCTGTTCCTTTCCTTACAACATACAAAAGGACTAATATGGGACTTTTATGGATGAAGGTTTCAAAATGGACCAAACAAAGACATTACAAAACATGGAGGTAGTCTCCGTGGGGTCACCCCTTCACTTCCAGGGGCAGTTTACCTCATAGTAGCAGGAGTCATATTAAAAGTGTTGATTCCACCTAATTTCTGCTCAACTTGTTAACATGAGAAAAGGGAGCTGACCTGACTTTTCAGTCTTGAAGCTCAAACAACACACCCCAAAACGGTTTATAAACTACCTCAAGTAGAAACCTGAGGAAGTGCAGTTTGTTGTGCACTGGCTTCATATTTAAATCTCAAATGTTGCCACATGGGACAAACAGATGAGTTTTGTTGTAAAAGTTCTGGCTTCATTTTTTTTACCCTCATTCAACTCTCTTAATCTTTTAACGGCATGAAAAGTTTGTGCCTGCTTATATCACCACCTGTCTTGGTTACTATGATGCACTTTATATTGGAGCCACCATAGCTGTTGCATCGTGGGCCACAGAACACCCTTCATGTTTTATCTTCCGTTTTTGTTCCCCTGTGTGTTAAAGGATTGGCTTTAAAACTTTATTGTTAACCTTTCTATCATTAAAAAAACAGTTCCAACCAACCCTTTTGAAACCCTTTTACCAAGAACTCTCAGATCTGCAGACCCGTTACCTCTGGCTGGCTCAGTGTCAAAGCAGAATCTCAGGGTGACTAAGCTTTTCAGCTGGGGCTCAAAAGCTCTATCACAAAATGTTTGGTCGTCTCCATCACTGCCGGTTTTTGAGTAAAACCTCAAATGCACTTTCACTCCTTAGCTTTTGGTTCTGCTGTTTTCTATTAGTTGGCTCAGTTAAGTGATCCAAAATATAATTTTGGGAGGTCAGGGTCGATACACATCAGGCCCCATTTCTCAATGATTAAAACATCCAAATATCTGAAGATTTAAGCCCCTCTGAACTCACCAATACAGCTGATACTCAGCAGGACAGACAGTGCAATGGGGTGTCACTCTTGTAATCGATGTCCCATCGGGTTTATTAGCCAGTCATTAACTCTGTAATTGTCTCCATTCTCATCTATCTCTGCTTCTACAGAACATCCTGGGTGGCAATGTAATTATTTTAGTGATCAATACAGACATAGAGAAGTAAAAGCTCTCAACTGCTTCCATCTGAGTTGGTGCAGGAAATTGATTTGTCCAAAGCAACATCAGCACAGCTCTCCTGACTGAACCCTCTGACTCTTTCATAANGGAATAGGCGTCACCCCCCCCCTCTCTTTCTCTCTCTCACTCTCTCTCTCTCTCTCTCTCTCTCTCTCTCTCTCTCTCTCTCTCTCTCTCTCTCTCTCTCTCTCTGGGGATGTGGGTGGATCAGGGTAGTTCTCGAAAAAGTGTGAAAGGGATAACCTAACGTGGGTGTCTGCCTGTTGCTGTACTGCTGGCACTGTTCCTTCTCTCACCAAGCTGTTTGAGAGAAAGAGAGAGAGAGAGATTTAATAAAAACTGTTCAAACAATGTATGCCAGGAAGTAAAAAAAAAACTGATTTCAAGGTGGCATCATCATCTTCCCTCTATGTGTCCCCCTACTCACCTAAAACAGAGCCTGGTCGTGGTGGGAGTTGGCAGTCATCATGCTGTGATGTGTTGTGGTGCCTTGGGAATTTTTAGATCTCATGACTCATTGTGGGAAATTACTGTATGCAACTTTACAAAGTAATTTCCTCCTACTTTAATTAGTTAACTTGGACTATTTAATGCCATGTCTTACACAGATTTAGGTTCAGTGTTCACTCAGATCAGCGTGTAACTCAACCTCATGTCTCAGGGGTTAAGGTGACCTGCATGGCTGATGTTTCTTCGTGTATGTGATCTGGACATAATGCTCCATTTCAGAGGTGGGTTCTAAATCTGAACACAAAAACAATGTCATACTGCCATTATAGAGCCACAGATGTGTCCGGGACACAGTCACCTCTGTCAAAATACATAGATAAATAACAATTATGTTCATGGTTTCGTAAAAAATAAAAGCCACTAAATCTGTTCCTGAGGGAAAATAGTGCATGACGTGTTTTCATCAGTTGGTGTTAAGTCACCATCAGAGTTACAAAGTTGTGTAAAGGGTCCTTAAGACCAGCTACTTTACTCATATATCAAGTAGACCTACACTTTTCTTAAAGATCATTTATCTTTCTGCCCTTGTGTGAGCAAATACAGTTTTTAAAAGTATATTTCTGCTACAAGATTGTTGGAAAATTAAACGCCAGATGTTTCATCAGCTAATTAAATAATTTTTTTCTTTACTTTCATTTTGAATAAAATTGTGTTTCTTCCAGAATCTGAGTTTCAAGACATAGTATTTTATTTTGAATATCTTGTATTTTACCATTTTAAATATGATTTAAGTCTCTGTGAAATTGCTGAATAATAACAGTAATAACAAAAGACACTTGATTAAATTACAGCCTTGTCTCTTGGAATCATTATCCATTAATGAAACTGCCTTAATTATCTTTCTAGACAGAAAAATCCTCTTTACAGCAAAATACTACATACATTCAAAATTTTGTCTCAACAGCTGCTCTTTTATAACTTTATTGCTATTTTTGTGGTCTTGATATTTAGTGGTGCAGAAATCAAACCCCCTCAGTGATCCACTCATAACATCTCAAACAACTATGAGCTCAGCTGCAGCACAGGATTGAAGTTCATGTTTGCACGAAGGCAAACAAGCTATCTTATGACGCTGGCATCATGACCAACAAAGATCGTTAGCATTTTTTCACACTTGTGTTGACTGCCAGTGTTACGTGTCACTATGAAACAACTTCCTGTGCATCACAACACAATCAGTCATGTCACACATACGTAAAACTCCTGCTCACATTGCAAGACCTCTTCCCACTCATGACAACTCTGTCAAACTGTGGTTTGTATTCATTGTGACACTTGGCACGGACGCAAGAAAAACATACTAGACATACAATAACTGCAATCCTGACAAGAACATTACATATGAGTCACATTCATGATCTATAGATGACCTTTTCTGTTCGTGAAGAAGATATTTCACACGACTGGAGTTTCTTTAACTGCATATTAAACCTTAGAACATTTTAGTTCTTCATGTAAAATTCAAATTATGACTCAAGAATTGTTGGGTTTGAGTTGAATTGAGTCTTTGAAACACGATGAAAGAAGAATCTGCAATAATCTGATAACAGCTTAGAAATCTGCATAGATGGATAAATCTCAATCATGGAGTTCCTCAGGGGTCAATCTTAGGACCTACATTGTTTTCTCAACAACTGACACAGTCATATTATTTCGTTAAGAGAGAATTTGTTGGAGGAGTTGATGAAGAAATAAAATTAAAAATCAAAAGTTGAATCAAAACAAAAGTTTTTTTAAGTCTGTCACCTGCGAGAAAAAAAAATCTTTTAAGTTCTTCTACAATCTTCAACAAAATTTTTCTGACTGTGTAACTAAATAACCAATCAGACATCATGGAGGTCAGACTGGAAACAAGATGTTCAAAAGTGACTCTTTTCTTCTTATTTGGGTATGTACAGGCATCAAGTATGGACGAACCAAAAACAGTCTCTGAAAATCTAAATGTCAATAGTCAGTGATATCTCATCTCTGTCTTTTTTTAAAATAAACTTCAATACCAATGCTTTTTTAAATCTTATTTCTCTTTTAATAATATTTCATTTGCGATTGGTTTCTTCGACATAACATTGATTTTATGAACTGCTTATTTTGTTACTAAAGACACAATGCATAGAATGTAGTAACAAGCAGCAGACTAGGCAAATTAAAAATTGAAGATAGTAGTCATGAGTGTGTTTAATTCATCGATTGATATTTGATTATAAAAATCATTTTGTTTTACCTCCTTAGAATGAGACTTTGATATCCACATGAAGAACGTGTGGTTGTTGCCATGTGCAAAGTAATCTATTTTGAGAGAAGTTTTTGATGATTAAAAACTTGACAAATGGAGGATTATACTCATTTTGCACCTCAGGAGCCTCTTACCCTTGAAGAAACTATAACTTCCCCAATGAAAGGGATGAGCAAAAAGCTTTTCTACATACATATGAAACAGGAATAAAATCATAAAATCTCTAAAAATGTGCAGTCAAAAGGTCTTCGTTAACAATCTTAGCATTATTCCTGCTTAAAACAGATGATGACCAAGTTTTGCTTCTGCATTCCCAGAGCTGATTGAAGAGGCAGGCGTGGGCAGCTGCAGGCACAGTTATATAAACAAATGCCCATATATGTGAATGTGAAACAACAAAGTTTTGAGGAATCACGGCTGCACCTCTGCACCTTTAGCACCTACACGCACTCGTATCCAGGACAGCCCTCTCACTGCACAGGTATTTTAGAGGCAGCATGAAGCACACTTAAAAAGGTTTCACATTCAAAGAGAGGCAAATCCCAGGTCTTATATGAATCACAGGATGTGGTTCCTCTCTCTTAGGTGGGAGTGAGTTTCGGGGATTATTTTATTTTTGTGCAAAAGCTGCAACAGGCTTTCTATTGCTGCTATTTTAACCTACCTGACAGTTTGATTCACCATTATTTTGGTCACTTTTATCAATTTGCCTGTGGTGCATACCTGTTGAGAACACTTGGTCTTAGTATCTTATTAAAATTAAAGATGAAAATCATTCTCTCATACTTGAAGTCCACTATTGCATGTGTTCCTTGCAGTTATGATGGGTCGTGGGCTCTAGATGGTGCTGTTTTTGGATGAATTTGGCTTTCCTGAACCTTGTAGCTGTACCAGGTTGTGCTTGTTATCTGTCATGGTCAGATCTGCAGAGAGGGAGAGAGAAGATTTCCATGTCAATTTAAATGTTGGTGCAAAATCCTTCTTACATAATATGCAAAATCATAGATCTGAGATGTGCTGGTAAACCTGCAGAATCAACAGTACATGTACCAAATTGAAGATTTTGGACTGATTTTGCCCAAATGTGTTGCAAACTGATGTCTGCACATGTGTCAGTGTACTTGTACCTGTCCCTGATGCACTCTCACAGGATTACAGAATCACTTAAAGAGGAACATGAATGAAAACATGATGTTACTGTGTTTGTCTCTCATATCTTTTTCGTTTTGCACTCATTTATAATAAACACCTGTCATTTCCCTCATAGAAGAACATCCTGTGTACCCTGCAGGCACTTGTATAACTCAGAGTCAGCTGTATCAGTGGGCTGAACCACAGAATTCAAACAACCTCTTGAAATGTGTGTGTCATGCTGTACACCTGCTGCCTGGAGGAGAGAGAAAGAGATGTCACCAAAAGAGTGGTTTAGAGTTCATTTAATTTTCACTTTACCCTGCTCGTATCTACTCTCTACTGCTGGTTGCAGCAGTATAAGGGCAGAAATGGGGCAGACACAGTTACAAGGAAGAAATGCTCTGGTTGAAGCTCCTCCAATTACTATGACCTGTGCCTGCAAATCGCTGCTAACAAACAAGGCAGTGCTTCAGACTGCTAAAGAGCTCTCAGTCTTTGTGATGATACAAGACGCTGATGAACGGCAGCAGTTGCAGCTCATCCTCCATCTTGAGTTTCTGACTCACCTGGAAAAGGCAAAGACGACTGGATTTATTGTTCGCTCATCATTAGATTCAGGTTCTTCAAGTGTCAAGCAATTTCTGCTGATCAAAGAAGCTTTTGTTTTGGCATTTGAGAAGCTGTGATTTTGTTTTTCTTTTTTAAATAAATGGAGCACTATTGAGATTAACAGATTGCAGTCTTAAAAAGCAGTGGAGGAAAAGGTAGCTGTGCCCTATAACATTCCTAATCTACTTGTTTGGTTCACTTAACATAACATCATAACCCACAAAATTATCATCAGATTATATTAATAGGCTCTAAAGCAGTTTGATTTTACCTATGCAATTATGTGGGATCATATAATGTTTTGTAGGTTTGTGTGGATGTGGTTTAAGCTCTTAAGACCTAAGCTTTAGTCTGGTGTGCATTTTTTATTCCTCCTTGCTATTTGGGGTAAGTAAAAACTAATAGGTATAATGCCCAAACTTGGTGTTTGTACATGGAGTTTGGTTACTAGAGTTGTAAGTTCAATGAAAAGTCAAAACTATGGATCCAATGTGAAAATAAAGATTAAGAAAAGACAAAATTATGGCTTAAAAATTCCAAAGAAAATTTAAAATGTCAAAATTAGGAGATAAAAAGTCACAAGTATGGACAAAATGTCAAATTTAAGGGGAAAAAAATCAGAGTTAGGGTTGAATATTCAAAATAAGTAGGTTTAAAAAGTAAAAATTACAAGATAAATTGCACAAACAAGGATTAAAAGCCAAAGTAAGACATTAAAGATTTTAAATGAAAAGATAAAACGTCAAAACAAGGACATCTAAAGTGAATATAAGAAGACAAAAAGTCATAAATAGTTGTTTTCACTTAAATGTGTCTAATGTTGTGGTATCACCAAAACTGATATGGGCAGTGTCTTTAAATGTTTCTGATTGATCAGAGTTATAAAAATCATGGATCTGAGAGGCAGAAATGTTATGTCGACATATGTGAACACAGGGTTTTATGAGGTTAAAGAAAACACTTCAGACAGGATACAAAAACAAGAGAGAGAAAGAGAAATTGCACTTGTTACTTCCTCCTTGAACTGATTGACTTTCCATGAGTTTCAGGAGCTACTAAAACATGTTTTTCTTTTTCATCTGACTTTTAAAGTTTTTTCATTACCTGGCGCAGAGCAACTGTGTCATGTGTTAGTGTAAAATCATAAACACAATGAGTCACTGCTTAATGTCGACTCTCCACCTTATTTACTTCCTGCTTCTCTTCAATCCTCCTCCTGTTCACCCACAGTCACTCAGCTTCATGGGTGGCAGGAGTCATGGTAATAGGTAAGTGAGTGTTATTGGGAGGACAGGCTGGCCTGTGTCTTCTCTAAAGGATAGGAACCCCCCTGAAAGCAAAGGAACAAGCAGAACATAAAGAGAGGTCACCGAATTATGTTATTTATCTCACCTGAACACAATAAAGAGACAGTACCTAATAGAATGGGTTGTATTTACAAATATAAGCTAAAGCAGCCTTGCGTAACCACAAAATGGGAACCTCCTGATAACTAAAGCAGAGCGAGAGAGAGGTGTGAAATTATATTTTGTTAGTCCCTGCCAATTATCCTGTGACACCTTCCACTTTTTATCACTGTCACGCCACTTTTTCGGATTTTGCTTTTCTCAGAGGTCCTCCATCCCTGGTGCAGCTCAGACTCTGAGTGGATATGATTAAAAACTAATCTGATGTGTGAGTGGGCTCATCTTAGAGAGGCACATAAATCCCCCCCTCTCAAAAAAAAAAAAAAAAAAAATCTCACTTCTCCTGCTCTCTTCTTTAAATCCTTAAATTAAGTGAAAGCCTGTAAGTCAGATTCATGGGAAAAACACCCCGGACCAAACATACAAGGAGATCTATTTCTATTGCTCCATTTTAATTAGACTTCTCTGCTGTCTAATTTCTTTGATTTGCCTTTCAATCACTATCTTAACATAAAATAAATATTTCTAAACTTCATATGAATCTAATGAATGTATATATCATGATTTAGACAGTAAAAGTTGTTTAAAGAAAACCACTCATAGTTGCTTGGAAGGTACTTTTTATAAAGTAGGTCAAGTAACTACACTCTTACCCACACATGTACAGACTTCTTGACATATATCTGTAGATTACAACGCCATTTAAAGTTTTCTCAACAATGCCTGATTAGCTTAATTAGAGTTCAATTACGCACATTACATATGGCCACAATTAACCACGGAATACTGATTACATGTCTAAACACGTTGAGCCACAGAAAACAGTGACTAAAAGCAGCATTGATAATAGAACAGAAAATATAACATAGAGTGGGCTGTTCCTTTCCTTACAACATACAAAAGGACTAATATGGGACTTTTATGGATGAAGGTTTCAAAATGGACCAAACAAAGACATTACAAAACATGGAGGTAGTCTCCGTGGGGTCACCCCTTCACTTCCAGAGGCAGTTTACCTCATAGTAGCAGGTGTCATATTAAAAGTGTTGATTCCACCTAATTTCTGCTCAACTTGTTAACATGAGAAAAGGGAGCTGACCTGACTTTTCAGTCTTGAAGCTCAAACAACACACCCAAAAACGGTTTATAAACTACCTCAAGTAGAAACCTGAGGAAGTGCAGTTTGTTGTGCACTGGCTTCATATTTAAATCTCAAATGTTGCCACATGGGACAAACAGATGAGTTTTGTTGTAAAAGTTCTGGCTTCATTTTTTTTACCCTCAGTCAACTCTCTGAATCTTTTAACGGCATGAAAAGTTTGTGCCTGCTTATATCACCACCTGTCTTGGTTACTATGATGCACTTTATATTGGAGCCACCATAGCTGTTGCATCATGGGCCACAGAACACCCTTCATGTTTTATCTTCCGTTTTTGTTCCCCTGTGTGTTAAAGGATTGGCTTTAAAACTTTATTGTTAACCTTTCTATCATTAAAAAAAACAGTTCCAACCAACCCTTTTGAAACCCTTTTACCAAGAACTCTCAGATCTGCAGACCCGTTACCTCTGGCTGGCTCAGTGTCAAAGCAGAATCTCAGGGTGACTAAGCTTTTCAGCTGGGGCTCAAAAGCTCTATCACAAAATGTTTGGTTGTCTCCATCACTGCCGGTTTTTGAGTAAAACCTCAAATGCACTTTCACTCCCTAGCTTTAGGTTCTGCTGTTTTCTATTAGTTGGCTCAGTTAAGTGATCCAAAATATAATTTTGGGAGGTCAGGTTTCGATACACATCAGGCCCCATTTCTCAATGATTAAAACATCCAAATATCTGAAGATTTAAGCCCCTCTGAACTCACCAATACAGCTGATACTCAGCAGGACAGACAGTGCAATGGGGTGTCACTCTTGTAATCGATGTCCCATCGGGTTTATTAGCCAGTCATTAACTCTGTAATTGTCTCCATTCTCATCTATCTCTGCTTCTACAGAACATCCTGGGTGGCAATGTAATTATTTTAGTGATCAATACAGACATAGAGAAGTAAAAGCTCTCAACTGCTTCCATCTGAGTTGGTGCAGGAAATTGATTTGTCCAAAGCAACATCAGCACAGCTCTCCTGACTGAACCCTCTGACTCTTTCATAATGGCAGGAATAAGGCCACTTGGCCTGGTGGAGAAAGTGGACTGAGGCGCAGTGACTGAAGGGAGACAGTTGGTTTTGCAGAGAGAAAAAAAAAAAAACAAGACGGACAAATGTTTCATGCAGATTTTTGTTTGTGTTGGAAGATCTGATGCAAAGTACACAAAGCCTGCTCTAACCCAGCAGAGACCTTACACTGTCAGCAAAGACAACAACGACAGCATGCACTGTTCTCATTTATCATCATGTCTTCAAAAGAGCCAAAATTCATTAGGAATCCACAGGGCAGGTGGCGTGGTTTAAATAGATAACTGAAGACAGAGCGATGTAGGCATGAAGCGGGGTGACTCAGCTGAGTTTTTCTCTGTACCAAGTGCCAAAGGAAGGCCTCTAAACAACAGGTTCCTGTGGAGGAAAAGGCACTCACATAGTGGCCGGAAAGACAAACATGGTGGTACCTCGTGGGTAGACGGTAATTCCCAAACAACTTATGCGAGCAGAAAGAATCTGGACGAAGACGAGCTTTGTTGGCCTTGAGGCATTGAGTCATTCTCTAGGTTTCTTAAAAGAAATGACATAAGTTTTTGGAATCAAAGACTCACTGACAAAAGAGCTGTTGTGAGAACTGGAAAAGATAACAAAGGAAAATACAGACTGTATTCTTCTTCTACTGCAAACATAAACAAAGAGGTAACAGCTGTCAAACAACAAACAAGAGTCACCAAGAAACAATTAATTATAAAATCTACTCCTTAAGTCCTGAAGAAAAAGTGCTGGAATTTTTCTTTATTTGCACTTTTTTTTTTTTTTGAAAGTTTGTTATTAAAATATAAAAAACATTTGACATTAAAGAGTGAATGGCAACCAAACCTACCTTGTATATCTATATCTATAATCTATATCTATCTATCTATCTATCTATCTATCTATCTATCTATCTATCTATCTATCTATCTATCTATCTATCTCACACACACACACACACACACCACACAGACTTTATGATTCGTTGGCCATTTCTCTGAGAATACGAATATCTGATAAGTTTGATATTTAAATATAAATACATAATACACCAGGCGGCTTATCAGAAGTTGATTTTTTGTTGACACTATGAAGAAAACATCACTTCCTAACACCCTTCCCACGCACCATTAGCTGTGATTATTTTCTGCTGCGATGTAAATCATTTTGGTCTGACACCTACCCTTCTTTAATATATAATATATAATATATTAGTAATTAACTCTATTTTTACAGTATGTTCTCAGGAGAGTAAAAAAAAAAGGGGCTCACATAAGATGGAATGGTTTGTGGTGACAGGCTTAGTGTATTAGATAAACATGCCAAGACCTAAAGTGTGAAATATAAGTCACAAGCAACCCACGCAGTGTCACCTGTCTTTGGGTTATTATATCTGTTCATCAGATGAATTGGCTAAATTGCTCCATCACAGACTGTCTGTGTCATCAAAGTGTTAAGAATAGCAGAATCACAGCTCTTGGTCTATCATAAGGCTGTAAATATATCTTCAAGTACAGTATCCAAAAATGAACACAAGTGGATTTGGATAATAGAAGTTGCAATACTTAAGTCTAATGTTGTTTTCCTTCAATTTGTAATTGAATTCTTCCATTGGCAGAAAGCCTTAAGAGGACACATGTCCCAGTTTAGTATCATTTTGATCCCAGTGGCACATCATGTCTCCAGGCGCAGAAGCAGAAAAGAGACAAGCTGTCCTGGCTCATCAAGGATCATGTTCATTCCTTTCAAAATAAAAAGCAGACAAAGGAAAATGTTTGAATTTGGTATGCACATGACAGTTTTTTCCCCCCATGTACAAATAACCATTTACTGTCAAAGGCTTCAGTCACATTGAGACAGAGATGAATTCAGAGTCACAGCAGCAATACAGGAAAGTATCAGGTGCAAAAAAAATCAAAATACAGAATAATGTTATGAGAGTTAACTAGAATAAAATGTCCATCAGAGATGACAGCTTGGCCATTCTCCAGTCAGCCTTCACCACTACAGGGTCCAGGACTGGGCTGGACCTATTCACTAATCTGATTAGTCTCACTCTCCCATGTCCTGTGCTTGGGATGGGTATCAAGAACTGGTTCAGTCAGCTCCATTAGCCGTGTCTGTTAATAGCATGATGCCACTCTGCTCTCTGGTATCCTTTTGGTGCTGTGTTAGTACAGCTAGCTCGTTCATTGTATTGGAGATAGGCCTTATATTCCCCATAATGATGGATAAAAGGACAGGTTCATATCAACTCTCTGAAGAAGACACTGCAGTACCAGCATGTCATCCTTGTCTCCCTCCCGATGTCCCTCAGCTTGCGGGGCCATTGGGCCTAGCAACGGTTAGCATCAACATGCTGCAGGCTGCCAACAGCTGAATTCTTGTGTGTAAACAATGCCACCATGGTTGAACAAAGGACTTCCTCACACACACAGGAAGAATAAAAGTAAAAACACAACTGAACACACAACCATCTTTGGTGTCTATGATCAACAAATGAGCCTTAAAAAGTAAAATTTGCCCTTGGACCCTTTTTCACCTGACTCTACGTTTGCATGATCACAGTCAATATCTTAGTTCCTATTAATTAATATCTTTCTGGAATAGATAATGACTAGATCCTTGTTTATAACAATTTTTAACTTGACTGTACAATAAGTCATCACTAATTTTTCGCATAACTGTACAGCATACAGCCTCAATCATACAAATTTGTGACCATCTTGCACAAGCCATTGTCTCATTTCCACAAACCCTACTTGATTATTCTGTTTCAGTAAAGCATCCAAAACTCCAGAGCCCTGTCATCACCACAAGGCTGCCATCCAAACAGCAAGATTCTTGGGTCAGATGGGCCGGCTGGTGGATCTGACTCCCACAGACTCCAGGAAGTTTCCTCTCTTAGCCAAGGAACAAACACAGGGGGTTTCCACATGGTGAAACAATACGTTTTGGAAATTATGGAATGCAAGTTTTTATTGTTGTGTATTGCAAAAGTTTTCATATTCCAGCATCAGGCTCAAACTTGAATATGCAAATAAGTCTTTATAGCATTATAATTCAGTGACAGCATCCTAATGCATGTGCATGACACATAGAGGCCTAACAAAAGGCCAAAGCAGACTCTTTTTCTGCTTTAATGGATGTAGGAAGAACAATTGAGTGATCTTAAGAGAGGGGAATGCCCCATATCACAAAGTGCAAAGAATATTATAATGCACAGTCATTACTACTGCTGCTATACCCTCAGTGGAATTGGTAGATGTCAAAATGTGAGCACAGTTTCTTGCTTTTCAGGTTTGTGCCAGAGTTTTTTTTTTCATTGCAGTGCTTTTATTTCATTATTCTCTTGCTGTCTCGCTCAGTTTGCTCTCCCTCTCTGTCTTGCACACATGCGAGGAATGGGAGTGTAGGAGTCTGAATGATGACTCATCTGTTGCACACCTCATCGTTGTTTGACCATATTTGGGCTGCCCGGAAATCCTTTTTTTTCTCCCTCTTTTCTGCCTGTGCTTGTGTAGCGGAGAGGAGCAGGCGATGCAGCGACAACATGATGAGCTCTTTTCAACTTTCTCTTTTCTTCGGAACAAGGACCTTTAATCGAGGCTCTGAGGTGTTTGCATCACCACAAGGGCAAATATTGAGACTGTTTTACATGGGTACCTTGGGGTTTTCTGTAGTCAGGAAACATTTTTTCAGAGCCTTTGAAGCATGAATCACAATGATTTTTGCATTCCACACAACCGTGCTTCCTCTCAGTCTCTGATATAAAAACACATGGAAATAAAAACCTTCAAAGAGGAAACACTTTGCACATGCAGTAGACAGGAACAAATCAGGGTATTCATGCTTGTAATATTTCCTTTTCCTTCTCAAGGATGAATTTAAAATGTGCCAAGCTAATAAAGACCAATGTGCCTTTGTGGACATGCAACAACCCTAAAACAATTAAAAAAGAAAACAGGAAGCCAAATATTTGAGACTGTGTGTAATTTAAGGTGTCCTCTCACAGCAGTGTTTCCTCCTCAGATGTCACGTAAGCATCACACCTTTAGCAGTTTATATTTGGGGAACATCTGTGTTTCCACTGTGGAGGGCACTGTGTCAGGATGACGTTTTAATAAGATTCTCACCATCTGAATGGGATGTCTGCAGGTTTTGCCCTACTTCCTGCAGCTCATCTGCTCTTGCTGTGTTCAGATATCTTGAACCAGCAGAGAGGAGCTGTTGCTGTGACAAACGACCTGCAGCGACACGGACTGAGGCACTTGAGAAAGTTGGTACTGACTGCTGTAGGAATTTAGAGCAATATGGTCGCAAGAAAGTTTGTATGTTGTTTAAAATGTCTTGTGTGGACTTCGTCAGACTCTCGCTGTCATATATTTGCTCATGAGTCACCAATTTTAAATTAGATTTTCAGAAACAAAATCAATTATGTCTATGTCCTGTTGAGTTAAAAAGATTTCACTTCCATTCATTTGCTTCCTAAACAAATGAATGTCTAAGCAAGAGCCACATCCTGACGACAATGGGTGATCGTGCTTATGGGAAACAGTCTTTATCCATGGAAACACTCCAGAACTGGACTTAAGATGTCACTTTAACTCTTGAGGACCTACCATACCAAGTTTGTTAGGGTATACATTTCCATTTTTAAAAGCTTTAGTGTCATCTTTTTTTGCATTAAACTACATAAATACAAGATACAAGATTGCTTCATTTCATCACAGAAGTGAAATTACATTTCAGTTCCATCCAATCCAAGAAACATAAAAAGACAGTGGCATATTACTGGGAGAGGACAGGAGAGGGTTGTGAACAGCTGCGGTCTGGTTCAATGCTTTTGTTGTTTGCACTTTACACTGGATTTCTGCAAAAAAACTTAACAGAGGCAAACAGTGCACTGGGACAAATTAAAAATGGAATATGAAGGTTCAGCTCTCCAGATTTTATGTGCCAAAAGAATGATCCATCCATCTTATCTGGTTTCAATTCTACTGCAGATCAAAGCTTAATATGTAATTTGTTGCATCAGGCTCTGAGGGGTTAATCAACTCTGAACAGATAGTCCTCATGGCGCTTTAATTTTGTACAACCTGTTAGGGTCTTGATCTTTTAACTCAGTTCTTTGCATAATTGAGCAAATGCATTTAAATACAATACACTCTGTGTTTCACTTTACTGCAACTTTTGGCCTATTCCTTGGTCTTCATGGAAAATTTACCTGTTGTTAAAAATCCATGAACCTTGTAACCCGGTATACTCCTTTAATGTTCAAATACTGACCCCATAGGCCAATAATAAATATCAAGAATCAATGAGTACAATCATTATGACTTCAGTATTAACAAAAAAACAAAATTTGTATTCCATGAGGGTGCGCTTTTCTTACAATTAATTTGATTTTGCATCTTAAAATTAAGAGGAAACACTGCCAGCAGACGATTGGCTTGCTCAGCTCATAGCTGGCGTCAGTGGTGTGTTTGTCCCAGTCGCCCACAGTATGTGTGTGTCGTGTTTGTGCGTAGTATTATACATCAATCAATTCTGAAAACATTTAAACTTTTTCAAAAAGCTACAAAAAAGACATTTATTGGGGGTGTAATCCATCCACCAAAAATAACGAGCATGACCTGATACTGAAGTCTTAAAAACCACGTTGACTGACGCCCGGTTCCACGTTTTTCCTCTGCCTGTCCTGTGAATCAACACTTACATTTACTGGCCTTACAGAATTAGATTGATGTAAAAAGTTTAAGTTTCAGATGTATTGAGATTCAGCTTGACACCAGCTATGAACATGGTGCATTTTCACCTCACTGGCTCTGTGTTCGAAAGGGCAACCACTGCCATGTATGCATTTTGTGACATCCTCACTACAGGGAATTTTAGCTTCAGTTTTAGCATTTCAATAAAAGGAAAGCCAAATTTTGAGATGTTTTTCTAATGCCAATTAGTGTTTCTGTTTAGTTTGTTTCCTTTCTCAGCTTTACAACATGTGCAGGAATACAGAGAAGCTTTCAAGGCTACACATTGTCATGTAAATGAAGTGAAAAATCTCCCTGGGGAAACTATAGTGGTTTTCTTTAAATTGACCAACATATATTACAGTGACTTGATTTACACAACCCATGATGCACTTGCATTTGTGAATCAGTGCTTATTGGAAAATGCTGCATCCTTATCCCCCGCATATACAGGAAATAATTCCTTCCTCATGTTTGTCCAGGCTCTTTTGTTTACTTCCAGGGCAGGGATTAAGCTCAAATTTGGATTTAAGTCTCTTATGTAACCAAATTAACTCAAACTGGATTTTCAGACAAGGTTAACAAGATGAACTCCTTGTTTTTCATTAATTCCATTGATTTCTCAAACAAAACAGTTTGTCAAAGAGACTAATTAGAGGTTTAAATGAAAGCTCCAAACTGGCAGATTTATGCTGTCCATAACTGGAGGCACATGGATTATTGAAGAAGACCAAAATACACATTAGACTCGACCACAATTACATCTGGTGAAGGTGTGTTTCATACTATTCCATGAATTGAAGTCCTACAGATCTTAAAACGGCAGAAGTTTGCTGCTTGGACAGAGCTCGTATACCTATATGAGTCAACAAGGACATGTGTTTGATGGTGATTAGGAATGCAGCAAATTATTCATTTATGTATATGTTGTTGTCCAATAAGAAAAAGGGTCAACACAGCAACAACTCCAATTGTCAATAACCTTGATCAGATGCCGATCAGAGGGAATTCAGGGAAACAACTCGTGAGACCACTGAGATCCTGCACTTCCCACCCTAACGATGAGCCTCTCCTCATTTATGTCGGGCTGTAAAACTTCAAACCTGTTGACACCTGACCTAGCTATGCTCTTTGTGTCAGTTTGTGTCAGTTTACAGTCAAACTGAATGATCTGATTTTGACATGGTTTGTTTGGTTTTGAAATTAACTGGCCATATTAAAAGGGTTTATGTGCCCAACTTCCTGTGAAAGTCAACACATTGAGTTGAATAAAAACGTATATGTGACAAGGCAAAACAGACCATATTTGTATCTGGTATATTTTTGCTAATAGCCCTGAGATAGGCTGCTGACTTGTTAAGGGTGTATCCTTGCATTGCACCCAGTGACAGCTGGGAAAAAGAGGAAAAGTGGTAAGAAATAATGAATGTATATTGATTGTCTTTCATTTTGGTCATTTAATCAATGAATGCTGCTAAAAAGAAAGCAACACCAGTTGGACGAACAACACTGTCATATAGTGTGGAAGACCAAACATAAACTGAAACATGCATAAGGTGAACCAGCATTTTAATAATGCAGACTATACTAAGTATCAGCATGTCAGTTTAATAAAAGGGAAAGTAACTGAATGCAGATACGAAAATTAGACTCTATTGTTTAGGCTGCTAAAATTACATGGAAAATAAGTACCACAATGACACCACATCACATTAAATCCAAAGCAGGCTGCTTAACAGAAACTTTTTCATTTTTCTTTAATTTGCATTTTTATGTAATGAAGCTTAGTACTAATATATGAAATAAGACTTTAACCTGTAATAAGACTCATCAGTCCCTCATCTGGCTCATAATTAGTCATTTGATCGTATTGCGTCTGTGTGATAAAAATATGATTCCCCTTGGCTTGGGGACTCGCAGAAACCCACTCACAGACACTGGTGTGAAGTGGGAGGACAGAGAAGACTGCTAAAGCCAAACTATTTATTCCCCATCATGTTTTCGCTCGGTCTTTCTCATTCCCTGCTCACCGACTGCTGCAATTTGATGTCATTATCTTCTCCTGCTCAGCTGGCTTTATGGTTATCGTGACTTGTGCTGTCTGCATAATTGTTTTGACAGCTCCACAATGCCTCGATGAAAGCGAGCGGCTATACAAGTTTTCTATTTTTACGAAGATGAAAATAAACGTGTGCATCAAGCCCTAAGTGTGTAATAAAAGCTTCGCCCAAAATAAAGTAAAAGTAAAAAACGCTAGCTCCCCTGTAAACCTTTCAAGGCTTTGTCTGCATGTATTTGCACAAAGTTTCTTTCTGAGCTTTTATCATTTATTTGGTAAAAAAAATAGCCTCAAGACATATAAATTGAATGGTATGACTAAGATGTAAAAGTAAACTTATTCAAATTGTTTACCTCTGCATGGATGAACCAAGGTCAGTTTAGTCACAGTGAACCTGGAAAGCCAGCAGCTCTCTATAATGTTTCCCTGTCTCCTGACTGTCTATTTACAGGAGAAAAACAACTCTCCTGGTGGCACAAAGTGGTGGCAATTCAATTATTCTGTATATTTATTCTCCGAGGAGGACATACTCCGTGAAGCGGGTGCCACTGATAATGTGTTAGTGTTGGCGGAGACGCAAAGCCAAGTAAACAAGTAAACTGTCAGAACATCAAAACAGTATTTGTTATGCAAAACTCACAAGTAAACAGACAACAGGAGGGCTGGTGGAGGAAAAACAAGGCTGAGGCGCTTCTGGATTACATCAGCGGGCACTTGATCCGAAAATGTAGCGGGGCAGAGTTTATAATTCTAATGAAGGACTTTGTGGCAAACATGAGTCTCTGGTTGTTTCTCTTTCTCAGCAGGGCACCTTTGAATCACTGAGAATCGAGTCCCATGCGTAGTCTGCAATTGAATAATAAGCTTCAAAATAGAAAAAAGAAAACACCTACTTCATATTCTCCCCTGAATACCCTGCTGAGGATAATGAAATGTGGAGAGAGAGAAATGTGCTTTTGAAAATTAAAATTTAGGACTGATGCTTTAAAAATATGAGACACGTCATCATCCTTTGAATTGCTCTGTGGCTCAGCAGCTTTACTTGACTATCAGTTGAAATCAGGATAATTGCATTTGTTAGGCCAATGTTCCTCAGCTTCAATACAGCTTTTCATCATCCAATCATGTCATTTTTCATTAAGAAGAAGTTGCAGAGCAGTGTTGTCGGAGGCTGCACAGAGGAGAAGGTAAAAAAATCACATGCATTATTTCTTTTTTTCTAATCGTAAGTATGAGCATCAATGTAATTTAATAGATTTAGATATAAGAAATTGAGCTTTGATTGTTAACTGAAGCCTCTGGTCAGTCTTATCTAATAGGATGCAAAAAGTACATACAGAATTGGTTGAGCGCCAACTGACCCAACCTCAAAGTTCCCATTTAGTCCATTACAATAACCAGAGCGTTTATGTGCCTGGAATAATAAAAACGTCAATCACATGAGCAATCATTACTCCATCACAACCTGAAGTACACAGGGCCAGAGCGTAATCATTGCATCTGGAGCTCCTACACATTCCAGAATCACAGCATCCCCACAATGAAGAGCCGTCATCACTCTGCCTTTGTATTCACATAATGGACCTGAAATGGCTTTACATAGGGGAGCCAATGTGGGAATTCACTTTGCATGGTGGTGTTTCAGAAGCACAACTCTGGTTGGCACTGCAGACACACACCCGCATGCACACAGATACGCACTACATCCTTTATTTGCTCTCCCCCTGTTCCACCTCTGTTACCTCTGATAGGAGGTTCAAAGGTGGAATAGCTTTGCTCCACCATTACTCCTCTGTGTGTTACACATTTCAGAGGAGGTGTAACAGGGTGAAATGGCACACTGCCAGAGCCAAGTGATTCTCCCCCCTCTTCCTCCCTCCGTTTATGCCTCTGCACAGCATTAAGCTTCCAGGAGACTGAAAGTGTGACAGCAAAACCAAAAGCTTTCTTAATTGGACATTTTAATTACTTCTGTTATTTATGCTTTTAATCTCATTAAAAGAATGTGTCCCTTTATTTTAAAGTAATGGGCACATTTTTCTTCTGAGAGATCGCAACGACCAAATTATTTCCATTTTCAAGTATTTTGGGGTTTTTATTGCCTTAACTCAAAGAGGAAAGAAGAGTATAGAGCAGAGAATTTGGAAAGAATGTGTGAAGTGATGCAGGGAACGATCCATAGAGTGAAATCAAACCTGATCCAGGTGATTGAGGACTAAAGCCAAGGTAATGACCTAATCCTTAACACTTCATCCTTGAGTCCATCATATAGCTGTAAAATTTGACAAAGTGAACACTATTAAAGTCTGAAGCTGCAAGACAGTGAGAGATAACATTTGCATGAAAGAAAATGTTTAAAGCTTTTGTTCAGTGGTTAAAGAAGGAAACATGTAGCTTCAGGGGTCCAGTATATGAATGCAGCATGTCTTTAGTCACATTTTGTATAATTTTGCATTGGCAAATTCAAGACTTGTTTTACTTTCAGCCTCACTTTTTTATTTGCTAACATTACAAAGCACTATGTCCAAATGGGTAAAGTGAAGGTAAAATTTGACCTTTTCTTTTTATTTAGTGAGTAAGTGAGAAAGCAACTGCCTAGTCTTATCAACAGACTTTGGAGTTCATGCAATAATCATAAGATGTAAAAGAATGAGAGGAGCCAATGGAAAATTTTATGTTGCTTTTTCTGTCATCTCCTGACCACTCAATGTGCTATTTATACAACATGTCACATTCACACACTGATGGCACAGAACTGCAAGCAGCTCGGGGCTGAGCATCCTGCTACAGGAAACTTCTGCACGTGGACAGCAGACCTAGGATCAAACTCCCAAGTCTTTGACTGAGATATGACATTGAGCCTCAGCTGTCCCAAGACAAGAGGGTGACAGAAGAAGAGGAAA
The DNA here is from genome assembly GCA_008086565.1 of Thalassoma bifasciatum. Classification (NCBI taxonomy): domain Eukaryota; kingdom Metazoa; phylum Chordata; class Actinopteri; order Labriformes; family Labridae; genus Thalassoma; species Thalassoma bifasciatum. Next base: position 464,331 of record RPOG01000212.1, read on the forward strand.
ATAAAGAAAGACAGAAAGAATTTAGAAGAAGAAGTCAAATAAGAAGAAATGGCAAAGGGAAAAAAAGAAAAAAGAAGAAATACCTGATCTTTAGTGCGTTTTTGATCTGGTTGTCAAGCAGACGACCCCGTTATTCTTCCAGCCTGAGGCTGCTTTGCTACAGTTCATTTCATGACGCTCTCTTCCTACTCTCTCCTCTACAAAGAAAGGTTTAAAAGCATGAAAAATTTCACTTACATCCTGAGACCTGAACTTTGGTATGGTGTGTATATGTTCTTTTATATCTCCCTGCTAATAGGGATAGGTAAGACCATATAAGTATAAATACTAAATTCTGTGTTTTTACGGAAAGTTATGCTTTTGGTGTTATTAGTTAGCTTTGTTGTAAGTGTTGTAGTACAGAACCAAACCGTTTTTTTTTTTCACTGAAATGGGTGTAATGTTGAATAACCACAAGATGACACGGGCAGTGTCCCTAAATGTAACTCATGGTTCGAAAAAAGTTTTAAAAACTGAAGTATCATAAATCTGAGGCAGAAATGCCATGTCTACATATGTGGACTCTGGATCTTAGGAGTTTAAAGAAAAGAAAAACTCCTAAGATCCAGGCTTTGTTCAACAATTAAAGTGAAAATGAACTAGGCAGCATTTGGCTGTAAGTACAGATTACTATTCCAAAGTGATCTTTATAAACATGTTGTACAATTAGCTGGTTAGTTATTTTATTTTATTCATTTACACCAAAAAGGCACCAAGCCTATATGGACCTATACAAAGCAAAACCAGATAGGAAGAACTACACAAGGAAAAAAGGAAAGACTAGTAAAAATGTGTTACACCTGTGAGACATTGACATGACAGTATTTTTTAAGTGTCTGAACTGAAGTGTCCTCCTTCACTGCTGAAAGGTATTGAACAAAAACAGAGGGAGCTGAAACTCTTTTGTGTGTAAACAGGCACTGAAGTCTATCTTCTTGCGACAAGAAAACAAATCATTCCCAACATTTTACTGAAGGGCTCATGACAGAACAAAAAGTACATTTCATCCTCCTTGAGATATTACAAAGAACACTTCATATTTTCTGTCTGACAGAGCGAAAACAACCTGTTTCCAAAGTCAGAGGACAGTTATCACATTTGACTGTGCACTAACAGAGCTTCCTGCTCTGCCATGTCAAATATTTTTTGATAATTCTATTGCCAAGGGATGATAGTTTGAATAATCTCAATGGAAGATCTGTTTAGATCTGCACTGTAATGAATCTACTTAACATATATTCATTGGTATGCTTATGATTTTTTTTTTTTTTTTTACGTCTTTGGTCACTCAACACATGTAATAATAATAATCTGAGACAGAACATTGAATACTGTAAATACACTATTTAAATGTGCACAAAGCAATCAAAATAATGTTAATTCATGCCACATACCACTCCATGTATTGAAACTTCACCAAAGTTTCTACGTCAGTGAACATCTTTGAACACTTGATTGTGAGACAGAGTCAGAGAGATATTCATTTAATTCTCCACTAATGTCTGTGCTTGTACAAAAGTCAGCAGTGGAGGTGTTCTGGAAGCCATTACATAGTCTATCCGCCCACATTTACACATCGGTGGGAACAAAATTTTAGAAAATTCTTTTAATATAATGCCATCAAGTGCGCTCCACAATCCAATCGCTCTCTTTCTCCCTGACTGATTCATTTAATTGCTCCCTTACTCGGAAGTTTTCTCGGAGAATGGGTGCTGGTACGACCATCAAACCCAGAACTACTATGACGGAGCCTTCAAATGAGCAGAGACAGAAATAAGCTTCAGGGGGTAGGAACTGCTCTTCGTGACAGTCCAGGTTAAAAGGCATCAATCTGTGGAAACGTGCGTCAGAGCTGAGATTATATCAAGAGCTGAACACTTTGCCTTTAAATCCCTGCAGGATGCCATTAGAACTCTGACAGCACAGAAAAGCACTTCAAATATAATAGAAACGCAAAGAAAGAAAAAAAGGTTAAATTTAGACAAAATTCTTGGAATGGCTGCATGAGCGCCATTGGTCGCAATGATGTCACAGAAAGAAAATCTGATGGATTTTAACCATTTTGTTTCATGCTGTTGTTCATGTGAGAATCAACAGAATGTGATTGAAGATGAAATTCAGTTTGAGAAAGGGACAAGAGAGGCTCACAATCGTCAAGGATCCAAGTTGTTGACCATCAAAGGCGTGAATTAGATGTGAGTGACAAGATTGTCATGGGAAGAAATAAAAATGGCCAGACAAAATCTCTCCTGTCAAATGCGAAAAGGATGTACAGAGGGGAAAATGAGTATTCTTGTTGTGGAGGACACAGTGGCATGTGCAGACTTTTTGAACGGCAGGGGCTGGAAAAAAACGTATCACGTACACCGAGGAGTTCCAGGTATTTTTGAGGCCAGTTTAGCATGTTTTTGACTGCCAAGATTACATTTATTTTGGCATAAATAAACAGAGAAAAAAAACCCAAGAAGAGTTAAGTAACACATACTGACCTCTAAAAACTGTAAAACATTTGAAACTTAGCTGCTTGGTTGCTCATTCACTCCTGCTGCAGGGTTCTCGTAACCCCAAACATTCATACATTCATACATCAAGAAACCAATTTGATCCGTTGACACTATCCCAAATGCATTAGCTTGAGTCTCAAATTGACAAACACTGGGGCAAAAATGTTGTTTTCTGTTTGCACTCAAAGAGAAAGGGGCCAAACAACATGGACGAGAGTTTCAAAATTAGACCCTGTCCTGCAATCCAGGCAATGGCAGCAGAACTAGTGAGTTGAAGATCACTAATTCAGCTTTAAGTAGTCGGAATAATGCCAAGCCCCAAGGACAGCTTAATGAAAAAAAAAAAAGAAAAAGGTAACTATATAGTTTCTTTCAGCTACTTTCCTTAAAAAAACAAAAGGATGAATGGGTTACCTCCCCCCTGTGTTTCAGTGAAATCAATGTAGTGGCTCCAATCAGGAAGCTGCTATCTGCTCTCAGTGGGAACAAGAAACATTTCCTTCGGCTCAGTCGGGGGTTGGGTATTTTTGGCCCTGCTGTCGAGGCTCATGGCCCACTTCAAGAATAATTTTCAAACCATTCCTTGATCAGACCATAAATAAAAGTAGTTCTGTTTGTGAATTATTTGATTTGCAGTACAGACTGTAAATGCTTTGCCTGAGACTCATGGTCCTTAACAACTTGGCACACGCCTAATCGTAGACACAAACACAAACAAAGAAAGCCTATAGAGTTTGCAAATCAGTGTAGATAAAAAGCTTAGACAGGAAAAGAAAAATAAAGAGCTTTAGCCTTTACACCTACATGTATGGAGGAGGATGGTGGAAAGAAGCAGCTCGGTGGCTTGCTTCCAAAGCTTTGCCTACTGTGTAAAATGATGAAGAAATTAGCCATCAAACAAAGGAGATATTCTGGGTGTAAAATTGAGTTTCATTTCAGCTGTACACCCGCAGGAATAACCAGGTTGCCTCTCACCTGATTAATTTGTCTCCTCAGGTCCCCCACTTGCGTCTAAGCTCCACCAGTCAAGGAATTGAATAAGAGATGTGAGAAACAGACATGAGAAAAGGAGAAGCATTTTTTTGTCAAATGAGGAATCCTTCCTACCACAGTGTCAGACTGGAGCAATGTCAGGCAGAAATGATGAGCTGCATCATCTGTCAAACCCACAGGTGGAGTCATTCAAGAGACCTTTTACTTTGACACATTTCTTTGGAGGGAGGACAGTGGAAAATGCAGGAAATAGGGTGAGAGTGGGGATAGACATGTGGGAAAGTGGCCACAGGCTGGTTTTGAACTCGGGCTGCCTGTGCGAGGTTGAACCTCATGGAGCGCAACCTAAACCACTCGGTCATCTGTAGTCCACTTCAAAACAATTTCTAAAGCTTTTGATACGTGTGACTCATGTACTGACATCTTTATTTCAAAAGAGTACAAAATTATAATAATGATAAAAAGAGTTTTTGTTCTCTGTGATGATATGTTTCGATCAAAGTTGTTCACTTGAATAATTTAATCTTCCTTTGAGATAATTGTATCAGTGTCACTTTGTTTGATTCTTGAGGCTGCTTAATTTTCTTGCAAAGCATGAAGTGTGAATGTTACTATTTTGTTAACACAAAACCAGAAAATTTACAAAAACTGATGTTAAAGACAGGGCTGCATGGAGGTACAAGCCTCACAGGAAAAAGGTCAGGCCCACCATGTCCATCTGTCTAGACATGGTGGGCCTTGCTGCGTGGAGTTTGCATGTTCTCCCTGTGCATGCAGTGGTTTCCTCCCACAGTCCAAAAACATACCCATCAGGGTAATTTGTGATTCTAAATTGCCCACAGGTGTGAGTGTGTGCCTGAACTGTTTCCTGTCTTTGTGTATCAGCCCTGTGATTGACTGGGGACCAGTCAAGGGTGCACGCTGCCTCTTGCCCGAAGATTGCTGGGATAGGCTCCAGCCACCTGCAACCCTGAAAAGGATAAGCGGTAGAAAATGAAGGATTGAATTAATGCTCAAAACACCTCTCTCCTCCAGACAGATTTAGCTTATTGGAAGATCTTTTATCATAGCATATGGTAGATCATTTCTGGGTCAGCCAAAAAGAGAGGAGACCCAAGGATGTAAAAAAATAAACCCATTCAGAAGAAAACCAGATTTGAAATATTTCAGTGGGGCTTATTATCATTATTATCAGCATTATTGAAAAGGAGTCTCATGTTTTAATGTATGGTGTTTAATTTATTCATTTTGATAATTATTGTTTAAATGCTCAGTAGTACAGTCTGCAGGATTTTCTGAAAAAAAGTCACCTTTTACTGGATTAATCATTCTTAATCATGTTCTATGGGGCCTCTATCCCTGTGTGTCTGTGTCTGTATCTGCCTTAATCCCAGTTATGAGCCATAATTGTCTGCAGTGGGCTTGGGCTGTTGATGACAATGAGCCATGGAGGAGTAGCCCAGTTTGGATGTTGTGTTTACAAACAGTAACAAAAATTCCTGCAGACCCCACCTTTAACAAAGAGTGTTAATACACATGATACCTGGGCAGGTCCCCTAAGCTTATTTTCGACCAACCAAACACAAACACAACAAGTTTCACAACTTTTCTTTTGTATAAGTTCAAAAACATTTCAATTCTTTCTTCACTCTTCTCTTTGGATCATAGTAAAGCAGAATCAACATGTATCCTCCAACGTAGGTCTCCTATAGTGATAGCATGATATGAAGTGAAATATTTCCAAATGTATGCAGTGTTACTTTGACAGTACACTATAGCACACTTTATATAGAATGCTGCAACTTAATCAGATTGATCTTCCCCACATCATATTGTCTTATATGACCCTTTTGCATCCTCCCTCCTCTCCACTAATGTTTTTATTTGTGCACTATGTAAATGAAATGTCCTTCCATCACTGTCCAGAAATAACAATATGTCCATCCTGGGGGTCGTTGTTCAGACAACCAGTGACGAAGAAGTCTGCCCCGTGACACTGTGTGTGGTGATGAAACACCACAGCAGGGAGTTTACGATGATTTCATTTGCACCTCCTCCCACAAAGCTCAAGCCTGCCTGTCACTGTCCTTCCCAGCCAAAAAGCCACTGATGATACTCTGCATGGCGTTGATCACTTGGTTCACGTGGTGTGTGACTGATAACTCGGCCAAATGCCCAGGACGAGGCGCTGACGGATGGAGCGTCTTTTATACAAGGGATCACTAACTTGGTGTTTCTCGTTATCAAAGTGCCATGTGGGTTGAATCATCAGTGGATTTGGCACACAAAAGCAGGGCCTCCCACTCACGCTGTTACGATGAATGGTCCCAATATGGACTTATTTGTGCAGACAGCACGTCACAAGGAGTCACCCTGTCTTTCCTACACACCATGATACTTTTGTATTCACGCAAATATGCCAGTTGGTAAAAAAGGACTCATATACTGACCTCCCCCAGGTCTGCCAAGGGTTGTAAGGGGGGTCTAAAACATCTGCAGACTGCTAATACCAGGAATGCTCCAATATGCCTGGTTTCTTGGATGTACAAACAGACTTCAATTCCAACTCACCAACTATTATAAAGATAAGAAAAATTGAAGACAACAGTCAACACTGAGCACAGATTACAAAGATGGGTTACAGAATCTGCAGGTAAACAATATCAAATAGTTTGCAGAGTGTGGTTAACACTATCAAAGCTAGCAGCTGCCACCAGCATTTAGTTATCTGTGTAGATTGATGATGCATTGCGTGCATCAAATTGTAATATTCCAATTCAATCACACAACTTTATCTCCCTTTTCCTGTGTTTCTAGACAAAAGAGGGTGATGTTATCATATTTTGTCCACTGAATGTACACATCTGATGGAGTATTACAAAATGTAAAGCAGTTTATTTGGGTTTAGCTGTAGAGAACTAGCAGATTCATCCAAAAATAGCAGGTCAGCATTAAGTATGAAGGTGACATGGTGAGAATGTCCTTAACTTGGACTATTTAAAGCCAAGTCTTTATTGTGTTTTTTCACTTATCAAGCACCAGAAGTTAAACAAGTAGACATATAGGCACATAGACATAACCTTCACTGACTTGTCACTGAGAAGAGTCCTCACTAAGTCTGTTGTATGTATTCCAATACAGACAGGAAGGTGGAATCTCCTAGTGGCGTCATTTGGTCGTGCAATGGCATTATCACACCTGGACTTCCTATTGCAATGGGCTAAGCTTTGTAAAAACAACAGCCATTGATAGATGCAAGTTTAAATTTAATTCAGATTCAGGTTTTATTTGAATTTGTACACATGTGAGACAAGTTTTTTTGTGAAAGATTTCAATCACTTTCATATCCTTGACGTTTGCCAGACGTTTGATTTATATATCAGTGTTTCAAAATGGTTGTATATTTACATTTATAAAAGTCTAGCATGACAAAATTGAGGTTTATCGATGCAAATGCATGTTTGAATAATCCACCAGTCCACAAGTCCTGACGATGAAAAGGAACCCTTAAATGATATCTGCCTCCTTTCGCTCCAGGGATCCTGACCTGAAGTTGTTCTGTTTCAGGAAAGGTAAGTACACATGATCCATGCTACCTGCACACCCACACTTAAGCACACCTCCACTCGTCCTATCTACAAAATTCACCCACATCCACCCATGCAACTTACCACACTGACAAAGCAAACTCAAACACTGCAACAGAGATTCAGAGGCCATTGCTTGAGAGACTTAGTCTTGATTCAGTTGTTTTTTCTGGAACAAGAACCAGTTGGACTTAGCTTAGCAACATAATCTGCTTAATCCTTTTGGCTTCTTCCACAGCTGACTGCCCCTTATTTGCTCTGTCTCTTGTTGCTGCTTGGTCACTGCTTTCTCTGTGTCCATTGCACAACCCTCTCTTCCCAGAATCATAATTGAAGTGTGGATGGAGGATGATTTCTCCAAGTAGGCTGCAATTCTGTTATACAAGGGGTCATCGAGTTCCCCTGAACCATTTGGAAATAAAATTGAATAAAAAATGCAGAGGCTCTACAAACAGGTAATAACAGCGGTTTAGTTGGTGTGTCTTGAAAACAGGCTTCTAAATATGTTTATTTCCACAACCGAGCCTGATAATAGACATTTTCCTCTTGAATTTCCTGTGGTGCGGCATAATTGATGCATCAAATAACCTCAGGACCAATAATACAGATAATTATGTCTTTTTTTCTAAAGAGATGAAGATGTATAAGTCAATGGATTTTGGACTTTGTGAGGGCGACTGCCTCGGCTTTCAGCAAGATTACCTGTAATGATGCTTTTGTGGGCTTGAATTACAGGCCGTCATGCTGTTATCAGAACCTGTCCTAACATGATAACTGGTTATCTACTCACCCCCAGACTCGTGACTTTGGGTTCTTTGTAATGCCCACATGCTCCTTTTGTAATGGAGTTGTTTATTTCCGAATGGGAATCACGATCCACTTTTTCACGGGAAGCACATTTCTGATGTGGCCTTTGAACAGTCTTCGGTGGCTCTGTACCGATGGTAAGTTTGCATTCAGAAGATGTGTCATATGGTCAAATTTAATTTCACTAATAGTGTGTACCTTGTATTGATTGTAGGCTCCAGCCTTTAAAATTACCACATATTACTGAGTGGGCAATGACAGCTTTGATGGTTTTACTAACAACCCCGTCCTAACTGCTGTATTCATCCTATTCTGCAATAATTGCATCACTGAACCAATCACTGATCCCCATTATTAGAGGTTTGACTTTATCACTGTGATGTGAAGTGACCTGTACAATCAACTGACAAATCTTTCTTACCTAACAAGAGCTAATGAGGGAAAGACATGCAGTGCTAGAAAAACCATGATGATAAGAAACTGACAAGAACCTGATTCACTTCATCTGCCGCCATCGTGACTCACTCCCAAAATGCGATTCCATTTCTGATTAAGGAATAACGTAGCTGTCTTCTTGATATAGTTCTGTAAGAAAATGAGTCATAGAAAAGTGTAAATTTCCCTCCCTTCAAGTGGTAGACCATGTCTTTAAAAAATTTTCAGATGTTTTAGTCTGTTGAAAGAATCTCTGAATACTTTTTCGACAATTCAAAACAAGTTGTCCGTGCAGCCCAAGGGATCAGAAACTGGTCATCTGATCAGCTCAGAAAGTGCACCATCAACTATTGATTAGGCAGGTTATTGCAGAGCGAATCAGTTTGAAGTGTCTCTGACAGAAAAGTCATCCTTTCCAATGTAGAGACTTTTGATCTATGCTATTTGCATCATTCACTGAGGGTTAGATTCTCTTTCTGTTTCCTAGTAATTGCTCAAAAACTGTCTTGCATCTTTTTTTTCTTCAAAATAACATCCTCTCTATCAAGCAAAATCGTGACCAGAGTTATGATTTAATCACCAGGAATGCCCCTACTTTTGAACATGTCCTCAAAATGTGGGAATGACAGGCGTTCTTGTGCCCACACAGTCGGCGGCACTCATGATATGACTGGGAATGATGACTTTTAGTGAGTGGGGATTTGGAAAAAAGAATGAAAACAAAGCAAATTGTTCCAGCCACTATCTCACCACTTCTCAGAGCGTGTGGTGGCACATTATTGAACGCCAAACTACCAACACCATTTCTATGTTCAGTTGTTTTTTTCTCTATTTTAAATCTTATTCACTGAGTATTTTTTCTATATCTGCTTTTTGAAACACGTCTCGAGATTCTGTTAAGTGCTCCAAGTGCTCCAAATCCATTATAAAATTGTCATCTATGTGCTAACTCGTGTTATTCTTATTATAAGATTATGTTATTTTAAGCCCCTGTTCAGGTGGCACTTGCGTGAGTTCACTCTTGACCATGCTGCTGACACATTCAGCCTTCTGGAAAGTTCTCCACTTATTGTGTCAAAAACATCGCACATTCCTGAGTTGTGGGTGTAGAAAACATGTCTTAACAGTTGGGCATTAGCTTCATGCAGCTTGCAGGGCTCTGAATGCACAGTTTGATGTCTGCTTCCCTCATCTACTATTACCAGCAGAAAGACTGTGACATTATGAGCACATAATGAGTCAATCCTAACAACTGTTGGGAAATTCATTTGTGCCCACAAAATCAACGTCTAATAGGCCTGTGGTTGTCTAACTACAAATGATGGATCTGACATCACTAAGACATTTGAATGAGCAATGGTGAGGTGCTGTCAGTTAAGACAGGGCATATTACCTGCTCAAAACTGGTCACTTGGAGCTTCAAATCAATTTTTCCCTCAGGAGCTGAAATTCAAAGATTTTTATCAGTATCAAAATGTGTCATGTGCTGTTTCCTAATTCCATTGTACTTATTTGGTGTAGCAGCAGGTTATTATGCAATCTGGTGCATAATGTCTACACAAAGCAGCAGCAAGAAACAAGACTATTATAAAAGCATTAACATTTTTGATCATAGGCTCTCTCCAAAGCTTTCTGCCTGTGTCACACATGTGATGGTTTCATAGCACCAGGCTCTGAGCTTCACTGTTACTGGTTTTTGGCTCACACAAAACCCCCGGTTGATCACATCATGTCTTGAATTGAAGAATCTGTTCAGTCAAACCAATGTTTCATGCAGTTACCAGTATGTCCCTATCTCTTTCTGGTAATGCATGGATATTACTTAATGTGTTAGTGCCAAAACGTGGTGCCATCAGGTTGGTGTGTTTTGCTGTTTGTAGCAAATTTTGTACATTGATGCCTTGTTTCTTGGATTCTATTTTTTTTATGAAATACGATGAAAAAATAAGATATCTTTCCCTGGATTGTATACTTTTAAACTGGTGACACTGCTCACATTTAATATGAGGGCACAAAAATTGTGTCTAGTGCACCAGTTTTACAGTCATTTGATAATATTTTCATTGTACACTTGAAAAACAGTTTCAATTGCCAGCTTTTACTTCAAACACATCCAAATCAAGTGTGTCAAGGTAATTTTTGTTAGTTAACACTATAAAAGAGATTAGTATAAACTCATTTGAATGGGCCACTGAAATTACCACACTGTTGGGGATGATCATCAAGCCACACATTCAGCCATTTATCTCTTATTATAAACAGCTTTGTCCCGGTCATACACCCAAAATGCCTTCCTACTTGCTGTAGGTCAACAGTTCATTCACATAACTCACTGATTCTTTCATTTCTCTCTAAGTGCATTGCAAGGGAGTTGATGATTTATATTAAATTGAGTGAAACTCAAAATAGTTTCCCAGGAATCCCTCCCCACACACAGACACATGCGAGTCATTCTGTTTTCAAAAGCAGAATGTGTGTAGGAGAGTCGCCCATACAAAGAAATATCCGGATGATACAGATTCTTGTCTATTCAGGGTGACATATCTGTTTTTTCTCCATCTCACTCACACTCCTCCATTCATGCATTTATCATGAGAGGTCTTTTTTTTTCTTTCTTTTTTTTAAATTCAATTCGTCATAGGTCCGTTCTAATAATATCTTGGATTACATGTGGGCTTCCTTCATGACATGCCCACTGTGTGGTTTGAGGATGGGCTTCATTGTTGTAAGTGGAGAAGAGGAAACCGTTGAGCTAATGAGGTCTTGGAACAGAGTTAGAGAACAGGACATACTACCTATTGAGCGCATGAAAGATACAGAATATTCAAGTGAAAAAAAAGATTCAATGAGCCTTTATAAAAAAAACAACAAAAGATATTGTAAAAATATTTTGAAAATGATTTCTTTTTTCAGGAAAATGAGAGAAAAATGGTTTGAAGGGTTTGCTCTGTTTTATGTTCACATCTGAGGCTGCACAGGAGCAAAAATGATTACCGTCTTATGCAGCAACCAGCATGGAGGAGCAAAAGTACCACTCAAAACTGGGGGAGAGATGTGGAGAGGCTGTGGGAGGAAGGGGACGACCTCCGACAAAGCATCCGGGAATCTCCTAGTGAAGTCATCCTCCTTAATGACATCACAGCCCACCCTCGCAAGCCAGGACCATCCCGGCCAACAACAGAAGGGGAGCTTCCTGGTGACTCATTAATAATAACCTCCCTCGTTGCCCCCTGATATCTGTTATTGTTGTGTTAAATTCAGATGAAAATTAATGATTAACCTTACCTTTTCTTTTTTGATATCTCCATGACAACTTCATAAAATCTACAGCACATGGCCCATTTTAAGAGACTGGCAAATTTACAGTAAGACTGAATAATTTATGTGCTGTTCTGGCAGCTCTAGGTGGGAAAGAGCCAGATGGCAGTGAAGAAAAAGAAACATTCACAGCTTTTCTATTAGAAAGGTAGCAGATTTTATTTTAAATCAACACTCAGAGAGTACAGGTAGAAGGTCTTTCAATAAATGTGCCCAGAGACTTTACTGTCATTTCACCTTGGAATTGAATATTAAAAAGTGAACATGCTGGCTGATTAAAGGCAGAGTCTGCCTTCCTAAAAAATAAAATGTCAACTTTTACAGGTATAATCCTGCTCAATCATCTATGGGTCTATATACATGTGTGTCAGTGTCTGCCTAAACCCCCTCCTCAGCCTCTATGTTGATGTTTTGGTTGACTTTGGATGTTTCTGGATGGAGAGAAGTCATGATGACCAGCCAATCACAGCACACTCAATGGGCAGTGACTTTGTGTGTTGATGATAGCGAGTTGGCAGGAGAAGCTATCCCAGCGGCTACGACAGTGACCGTAATGCAGAAGGAATGATACAATATTTGCAGCATACTGAGTAGTTAGACAACCACAGGCCCATTAGACGATGATTTTGCAGGCACGAATGAATCTCCTAACAGTCGTTTAAGCATTGACTCATTGTGTGCTCATAATGTCACAGTCTGTAGTTTACTGCTGGTAATAGTAGATGAGGGAACCTGCAGGAAGTCAGGAGTACGGCTCTTATGTTTCCCTTATGCAACACTGGAGATGCTCGCTGGGCTGTTAATTACAGTCTACGGTGTGTTCACCAACTATGACTGTTAGCTATGCTATTAGCTATAATTGGAGGCAGTGGGTATGTCCTGCCACTGGCACTGAAACACAGCGGAAGGACCCAGCTTGGATGATCTTAGAATGAGACATCGAGCTGCTAGATGCAAAGAATTCAACAAGATCAACATGAGATTTGTCAAGATCCTGACATCACAAGGCGTGAATCAGCTCACTACAGTCTGGCTCCCACTACACAACACACACTACAGGATTCTCAGGCCGATTCAACCTTGATCTTCTCATCCTGACAACTGACTGAGAAATCCTATCCACCACCAAAGTCAGCCCGGCTGTTTTGCTCAAATTATCTTGTAGTGTGAGCGGGTGACAGATTAATCTTAAGCTCAACAATTGGCTTGCAGACTTGTCGGAGCCAGCCTAGAAACAACACTTTCTTGGAACAATATCCAACATGTTTGATATTAGACTTGGATACACCAAATACAGTCTGACTCCGCTCCATTGCATGTTGACTTCGGACGTCAACTCACGCTACTAGCACCAGCTCACACCTGTAACGAGATATGTTTCCAAGTCAATGTGTCACCTACACTGGATTTGCTCTGTTCCAGTCTGACTTCAGCAGGTTCAGTAGATGTGCAAACCAGCCAATTTATTTATTTTTTTTTTCCAAAAAGCAGATGGAGCAGGACAAGAATTCATGCACAGAAAAGAAACTTAAAAACACCCACTGACTTTCAAAATAAAACAATTCATGTCAAAACCAGATTGCATTTAGCTCGACTACAACAAAAGACATAGTGGTCAGCAGGTTCAAAGTTTTACAGCTTAACTTGAGTGAATGGACTTATCAATGGCGTGGGAAGCACAGGAACTCTTCAGTCTCATGACTCCTGCTCTCTGTCAGTCATGCAACTTGCCTGACTGAGCAGGCAGCCCACATGATGTATGACTTGACATCTGTCAACGGAGTGGGGCTGGACAAAGATGTATCTGGTGTATTTGAGCCAGGAATCTTCATTTTCCTTTTCTTACAGAAAATAATGGCTACAGCCAGCAGCACCAGCTTCTCCTTAAGTGAGTGATACAACCCAATTTCAGAATCTAACAAGATTTTTAAAGCCCTGTAGTGTGAACCAGCCTTTAAGGGAAGTTCATGGTACTAAGTAGACAGAAGCGGAAATAAAGTTTCCAGACAGAAGCCAGACACCAGCTTGTGATGAATTGAGCATTATTTATTTATTTTAGATTAAATCATCTTAAACTACTGCAGAGCTATCAGACAGGCAATCAGAAGCTTGAAGCTATAGCATGATACCTCCTTTTTCCAAACATTAGCAAAACTGAAGAAAACAAAAATCACAAAATAGTACAGCCTGTCTATAAAGTTTGATAAGCAATATTTATAAACAAACTTCAGAGAGTAACCAATAACTATGACTAGGAACTATAGCCATAGTAATTTAAAGTCAATTTGAAGTATCAGAGGAATCTGAGGAATTTCACCCTTGGTTGTTTTGGAAAATGAGTTTTAAACTCATTACTAAAACAATGAGTTGTAACCACATTTTGTAAAAATTTTCCATTTCATTATTATCTCACCCAAACTTTTCCAATTGCTGACTCGTCTCACTCAGGAAATAAGAGCCCCACTCCAGAGAGGCAACTGTCCTGAATTTATTTGTTTAATCTGACCAATAATTAAATTTGGTGTTTGAATTTGGACGTTGCGTAAACAGGGTCATTGAATTTAAAATGAAGCTCATCGACGGAAAGGTTTTTCCATTAACAGAGGTGGTTAGACGCACCATTTCATATAAAAGACTCATTAATGGGAAACTTGAGACTTTTTGAGTGATCTCATCTGGTGAGCAAAACCGATTTTCAAGCCCATTTATGAACTCTTGCCAAGCAACATGATAATGCCATATGGGCAAGTCCATTAAAAATAACTACCAGGATGTTATTCATGATCCAGTTGCTAAGACAACCTAGGACAAAAATAATGTAAAAATAAAACTTGATGACGAGTGAGTCAGCAGGAGCGCTTCCTGGAACAGCAAAGTTAACTTTGAGACAAACACGGAAAGGTTCACGACGCTCATACAGTCGAGCACTTTGGGTAAACATGTTTGCTGCTGAATGCGGTCAGAAATAATGGCTTGTCCGGTTTGATTTGGTTAAAAGAAAGAACCGGCGAGCTTGTCAAGTGAGGCAAATTTAGATCATGTCAAAGGAAAAATAAACCTGTTTGACGTGTCACTGGAGGTGATCAGTGTTGTCCAGAATAAGCAAATTTTACTCAGAGGACTCAGTGCTGACACTTAGATAACATGAACCTCAGTGATTGATACACTGTGGATGTTTAAATGTCCATATAGTGGTTTTTAGTTGTGACTCATGACTAACATGATGTAATGGCAATTTGTCATTTTATCATGATAACATCATCAGAAATTTTACTCTCCATGTGCCAATGCACCCCTCATTTCCGTCTCAGAGTTACTTCAGATGTACTCATGAATATCAAGTCTGTAATCTGGGACTGTGACGTTTGTTATTAGAATTAAAAAGAAAAGGAAGTTTTTACAGAAAAACTCTTGCAGATGTGACTGTCAAACACAGACAGGGCTAAACTTCTGTGGTCATTCTGCATCAATTTTGTTGATTTGGTGCAATATTTCCTGCTTTGAGTCAGAGCCTGACTTGTTTTTGTCTTTTTTGGTTTACATTTTGCATGATAATTTTATGATAACTGGCACAGAGCAGGCTGAG
This sequence comes from Thalassoma bifasciatum, assembly GCA_008086565.1. Taxonomy (NCBI): domain Eukaryota; kingdom Metazoa; phylum Chordata; class Actinopteri; order Labriformes; family Labridae; genus Thalassoma; species Thalassoma bifasciatum. The sequence goes on from RPOG01000212.1 coordinate 479,600, forward strand.
CGAGACATGAAGTCAGGCACCAAAACAAGTGCAACAACGAACCAATGAGTCCAGTCAGGCCAGGAGGTGTGAGGTTTTCAATAAACCATAAATAAAAATGACAGAGATGAGGGGAAGGTCATCTAAAACACTGGATCCTGTGAGCCCTGCTGTGATGAGGGAATAGACCATACTTGAATCTGGAGTAAGTCTTTGTTCGGACATACTGGAAAAACAAGCTTTGGAGAAGTGAAGTTTAATTTCAGTTAACTCTGACCAGAGCACTTTCAAACCATCCAGCTGACATGTAGTTGGTATAACACACTGATGTGCATGCAGAAGAATACAGATCAAAGATGATCCCATAGTAATGAAGCTTTGCACCAGATTACCCTACCTATAAGTTTGTTCTGAACAGAAACTTCATTTAAAAGTTTTCTGATTCAGGTTCAACACAAAATTTACATTCTTAAATGGGATAGAACCGAAAATAAAATTGTTCCTGAACTGGTTAATGTTACTCCATGTCAGCCACAGGACTCTAAATTGGTGGATGTAACATCAACACTTTATAATGGGCTGTTGTTTCCCACAAAAACACTACAATTCACCACGTCTGTACATCATCAGGGGGTGACTTTAAGGAAAATTTGCCTCTGACCCGGAGGAAAGAACTCCTGAGTAATTTATCAGGAGAGAGGACAAATTCATTCATTCATCCTGCAAACAAACTAACATGTCTTTTCTACTCTCAACTCACTTGTTTGCATACATTGGCATTGATTGGCAGAGTTGACAAAAGAGACAGAAATGGGAAAAAACAGCAGTGGTGCATTTTATCCATTATGCCCAATAACGGGCGCTGAGGAACAGTTAAGAGTACTCTCCACTCTGCCCGGTGTCTGTTTTCAAACCCGGTGGCACCGGTTTGCCAGGGCATTAGGGAGTGACACAGGAAGTGAATGTGTTGGGGCTACATGACCAACATGACAGACATTCCAAGAGCTAAAATGTTTGGGTATTAACTGGTTTCCATTGGTTTAACATTTTGTTTCTGCTCTGAAACATTAAAGTTCAATAGTTTCTGGTTTTGTTCCCTTGCAAAACAGTACAAGTTTCTGGTTTTTGTTCTGTGAACTGGTTCAAAGCCCTGCAAAGAGCAGGGCTGTTTCCATTAAAATAAAGATGTGGATTATCATCTTTGAAGAAATTCTGCCTCATCAGCATACAAGGATGTGCTCAGCTTACACTTCAGTACCTGTCAATGCTAAAATACACCAAAAAAGTTGAGTTAAACAAACCAAATCAAACAATAAATCCAGGACATGTTACATCACACGGAAATGATTAAAGTGCCAAAAATTATTCACCAGCTCTTCTGCTTTACCTCCAGAGACTCCTGCTTACATAATAACACAGCAGAAGTGACACAGGGCTATTAAGGTTCATTGGTAATCAGTTATCTAGGTTTTATTTGCCTTAGGGAGAAGCCACTGGTGGGTTTAGAGCTCAGAGTCGTGAAATAGATATGTATTCCCTTATATCACTTTTTTTTTAATTGCAGATCCTTTGGATCCTCTGAATATGAAAGCACAGTATGAGTATTTAAGAAAGCACGTTTTTGAGTGATTGAAAGAAGCAGCCTTTTTATTCCCTCTCACAGTGACTTGAAATGCATTCTGGGGTTTCTACACCACAGCGTGACAATGTAACACACTTTGCTGAATAGATTAAGAGAGATGAAAGACATGGAGGGAAAACAAGGAAAAAAAGGCCTTTAGTTAGAGGAACACACAGAGACAGGCTTGATCTCTCCTGGGTCATTAGTTGTTGCGGTGTTTCTAGCATAACTTGTCTGCGCCTGGGTGAGACACGGCAGAGAAGTGTTTGGGTCTGGTTTTCAGCATTTCTGATCTTCTGTCTCCTTGCATCTCTCTAACACCTACGTCATGCTGGGCTCAAAGTAAACATCTTTGATAAACTTCCCGCCCCCTGGCCTTTTGCCACACTTATGCAATGCCCCAAAATGTCACTTGCAGCGTTTTCTCTGATAAATATTAATGGATGTTGTGACATAAGGCAGCAGAAGGAAATATTTCTGTGCGCTATGAGGAATTGTAGCAATAAGGCCTTGTTAGCAAATGTGACATACATGCAGATGAATGCAAATACTGAATACTGAGTATCAAATATAAGTCATCAGGCTGATTCTTGTGACAAAAATGAACCACTGCTGAGGTCTTGAGCTCAAAAATAGATGAAAAAAAGCTGCATGTGTCATCTGGCTGCATGCAGTAACTCACTTCCGGGTACTTTTTTCCACTTATGACGACCAACTTAATAATATGATGACTGTGATGACACTGTCTTAAAATGGAGCTGTTTCACAATGACTCTAAGTGATATAAAGAACATAGTATTCACATTCTTTGTAACAAAAAGCTGCAAATGAAATACCATTTTTGTTTGACCAATCATAGAAAAGCACTCATATGTTCAGCCTTGGCACTCCTCAAGTGAAAGCCTTGCATTTAAATCCTACTTATAATCAGTCAACTCAGACTGTATCCAACCCCAATAGATTTGAAACAATAGTGTTCATTTTCAGTGCAGACATTAAGCTGTAATTTAAGGTCATGGCAGCTATTGCAGGTGAACTCTACAACACATCCGGCAGCATGAAGTAAATGAAAGCTTCTCTAACTGCTGTGTTTGTCAGAATAAATAGAAATAACTTAGAGAGATTTCCTGTTGCATGTTGTTGATAAAAGTTTGAATGAAAGAAAAGATTCTCTGTCTGGCACAGAAGCAATCTTCAAAGTAATGCCTGGCTACTTTGATTTATCTCAATAAAACACAAGTCTCTACTCTCATACCTGCCAACAAACACTTTCTAACAAAGTGCCTCCACATTCTCTTAACATGCCTGCCAACATCATTTTTACCCTCATGTTCTATGCTGAAATCTGATCAACAAACCTGAAAAAATGTGTGTTTATTATCCAAATAGCCTATAGTCAGTTGAACAGAATTTGGAGATATACTCTTCTTCTTTGAACCTGATTCAGACATCTTTGATGGAAACCTTGATTGAGTGATGCTGAGATGCTGAGTTGCTTCAGCGAGGTCTCGATTTGCACATGCTTGTCGCAGCCAAGTTGGGTTGCCAGGTCAGACCAGGTGAGCGATGCATCCTACACAGTAGTTATGAATGAGTCTTTAATTGATATCAGCGTGATAAATCCAGAGAAATTGCAAATCAGGAGTACAGCAGGAGGACTATTAAAAAGCGGAAGGCTCATGCTGAAATTGTGAGTGTTGGCAGGTTTGCTACTGTATCTCTGGCTGTGTCAGTCTCATTTCAGCACCCTTGGTAGACAGTGTCACCTAATTTTGAGGGTTTCCCAGCAACATGTAATAAATGAAACTGCTCTGTTCAATACAACTTTACAGTAAATTTGAAGACGTAATTTAAAACAGAAATTGGTTCACTTCTCAATATGTGCAGATCCCAAATAAATATGATGTCAAGGTCCCAACATTGGTTAAGGTTAAGCTTTCTTTTTTAACCAAAAGAGGGTTGACATCACGTTTTATACAGTCTATTGCAGTAATGTGTACCTTGATGTGCTGCGATTCATAAACAAAAGCAGCACTTCAAGTTTGTACCTGACAAATGTACTTTAACATTTCGTACAGCAGTTGCTGAGCTGCTTCTTTCAGACAGACTTTTATCTATCACCTCAGTCTAGTAAATTACAATACAGGAAGGCTTTTTTTCAAGTGCATCAGAACATTTTAAACTCAACAATGATTAGTGGGTACTTCAGGTAGGCTGTTGGCTGTTATAAAGACAGCAAAGTTCACTGCTGAGTGCTGAATGACTAAAATGTTTTCCATCAGCAAAGCTACCACATAGTTATTTAATTAATGACCTCGGTCTGCCAAACAGACTGTAGTTGGAGGAGGTGATGCATTTAAAATTTACAAAAAAAAAAGCAAGGTTTGTTATTTTGTTGTTGTCACCGGCCTCATTTCCATAACAACAAACCGGGACAGTCCATAAGTTGAACCGTTCATGTAAACGTAGGAGGCCACATTTCAGGGGATCACCTGCGGAGGTGCAGAGCACTCCACATGGTAATATGTGCTGTGTGCTCCTGGTTGAACAGAAAATCCCTTTATTGCCATGGCAACTCTATTCACCTGCGTCGGAATGGCGTCAACCCAGTCCCTGAGCCTCACAGCAATATGTTATTTCCTGTCAAATCAAAGGAGAGCTCACCCTCCAGCTTTAGTCATGTCATAATTGTAAAGAGGATATGACACAAAGAGATTCTTCTTGTTCTGGGTAGACCACTCAATACCACTTATCGAATGACTGCAGCATTGAGGGTTTCAAGCCAAAGATGCATTCATTTAAACAATATGAACTCACCCTGGATGGGTTTTCATGATTAAATCAAGAGTCATATTCTTTGAAGGGGATTTACTTTTCTAGGATCTAACCCTTTATCATTTTAATAAACAAAATAGAGGAGGTAAAGTAGAGTTATGGACATAATTTGCTTTACTTGTCAACCTTCTCTAAGTCAATTGAACCTGCTCTTCTGCTGGCTCCTTCCATTTCAATGCCATCAGCAATTGTTGACAATTTATTTAGCACCTAAGTAGAATTTAAAACCTCTTATCAAACAGCTCCCTACAGACTCTTGACCCACAGATGAGTTTTGGTCTTTGACTAAATAGTCTCAGGGCATCTGCAAGAAGACAAAGAATTGGTTTAAACCTGCACCTTTAAATGTGTTTGCTCATAACTGAATACACTGATGGCACAAAGACACTTCAGCCTTTATCCTCTTTGTGCTTTGAAATCAATTCTAATTCCATCCAGGCCAGTATGTTCTCCAAGCTGTCATTGTGAGGAAGGGGAGTTTTCAGGAAATTGTTTTCTTCTTTTTGTGTGTAAACCGTGATATGTTCTGTCCCTTTTCAGAGTGGAGTTGAAAAGAGTGGTTCAGACTTCTCAAAGGGTGAATGATGGCCACGAATACAAACTTCAGAGTTGCTGACAGTTTACTGGTGCACTATTTGGAGTGTTACTTTGCCGTAGTCACAGAGGAGAAGTCAAAAGGCTGCACGCTGAGCTACAGGTGGAAGCAGGTGTAGGACCCAGATTCAGATAAAGAAAGCAGAGCTGGTGCAATTTAATTATTCATTTTCAAAAATAAAGTTCAAAAGTTTCCAGAGCCATGAGGCAAGAAAGGGTGAAACCAGAGATGCAGTCCAAAACACACACAAAAATTCCATCAAGGAACAGGCAGGAATCCAAAATCCAAGTCCACACAATCCTCCAGAAGGAGAGAAGGGCAGGCAGAATTCAGACTCAGATGGTGAGAGAGGATGGCACTTTGATCATGAAAATTTTGCAAACCGCCTGTGGATCAGGAGTTGGTATTCTGTTTGTGGTGTGTCTGGTGAGGGAGTTAGGTGCAGGTGGGAGAAGAGTAGAGAGGCATGTCGAGGGGAAAATGTGAAATTGCAGGGTTTCTGAGTGGCAGGATCTGAAATGAAATAAGAAAAGTGGTGGAGCATCCAGCGGACAGGTGGGAATGATGCTGAACAGGGAAGGAAACAATGAAATGTGGCTGAGGAGAGAGATACAGCAGGGTTAGACTGCTTATCTAAATAATGTGGTTCCTCACCTTGTTTGCTCTATACTAGGCATTTAAAATACACATTTCTTTGACTGATCTTTCTCTATATAAACATATACATTTCTCTTTCACAGAAAATAACAGAAATGGTCCATCTTATGTCACCAGCATATTTGTTGACAGTCATTTTATGCATTTTGGAGCCTTATTGCAAAGTGTAACATATATTCCTTGAGTAACACATTGCAAATGCTTAAAGATTTATTTACAAATAAGGATAACTAACTACAATATGCAATTTTTACTAATGCTTATTAATGAATTAATAAACTCTGAGCAGTGGAAATGAATTAACTGCTTATTAACACATTAACTAATATGTCAGTTAATGTTAGGTAATACATAATAATAATTTCAACACATTAAACTGTGAGTTAATGCCATAGACTGTATAAAACATGGACGTAGTCTTCGTGACGTCACCCGTCTGTTACTGCAGCTCTGTTTAGGAGCAAAATGGCGGGAGCGGCCATATTGGAATTGGCACGTGTGACGAGTGCCCAAACTCACAGCCATTGGGCGCCTGTCAGCCACGTGATTTGAGCTGTGGCTCTGATTGGGTAAGCTCTCGATCCTAATATCTTCCAAACGGCCGAGTTAGAAAAAAATTCACCCCCCTCAGTGTGTGCCATTAGTGAAATAAGTGATACAGACGGGAGACAGAGTTTGTACCAGGCTTTAAATACGCTAATTTCAGCTCTGAAACCGGCTTTTTTTGCGTTCATTTGTACGTGACTTCCGGTACTTCCGGAGCCAGCCTCAAGCAGTCACTCGAGGAACAGCAGCTTTTTAGCACATCCGTGTTATCTCATTTTTCCAGACCAGAGGTTGCCGCTTGGTTAATGCTTAAATAATGCATTAACTTATGACTATTAAGGGACTCTTACATAAAGTTAATATTAATGGTCACACCTGGCATTACTGCAGAAGCACGGTGTCTCACGCAGTTGTTTATTCTACAACACAGTGTTGCTTGTTGCTTTATACTTGTTGTGTTGCATGCCCCCCACTCCCAGGTAAGATATTGAAGATGCAAGCTGTCTCACTGATTAGCAAACATTCTTGTTCTGAATCTTTTGTGGTTATACTTCAAACTGATTTTGGTGCACATTTACTGGAAGACCACCAATTTTTAGAAAACATGTCAATCAGCTTATTCCCCAATGAGGGAAAACTGATTTGACCTTTGAAAATCATGCAAGGCTCAGTTTGTGGAAAATGCTGAGAAGGGGGTACATGTGCTCTCACAGTCTCTCACAGTAACATCTGCAGACTCCTACAAGACCTTCACACATTGCCTGGTGACTCTAGCTTCATCTCATATTCAGTAAACTCACCCTTCACACTCACTGGAAGAACCGACACCTTCCCCTCCCTCAGACTAACACTCCAAACTCACAACAGCCCCCCTCCTCTCCCCCCTGCCCTTCGTATGATTGTAAATGAGATCATTCAATTTGTTAAACTTCAGATGTCCCTCATATCCACACCTCCTGTCTGACTTGTTTAACCTCTGCTGTGTTTTATCCTTTTCACAAGATTAAAACATGCATGTATTTATGCGAGGACCTTCACTCATAACCTCAGTTTTTGTAGTCCTTTCACACAAAACCTATTTTTTAACCCTTGTACATAATTGAAGCTGGAGTGTAGAGCTTGTTCAAACTGTCAGAGGAGATGAAGAGCGGGAGCAGATGGCACAAGGAGAAGATGAGTCTCTCTTGGATGAATTTAAAGTGATACTAAACAACATGAGTAGGAGTTCAGCTCTGAAATGTATGGTGAAAACTAACAAGTGCAGTTCTGCTCTGTTTGATTAAGGGGAAACATTTCAGAGTTATGAATTTTAAATGACATGAAAATCTGCTGCCATATCAAAAAGGACAGAGTCTGCTTGATGAGCTTGGACAAATTCAAGTTTTCCAAACTTCGCATGAAAATGATTTAAAGTAGATGCTATTGATTGTTTTACTCTGCTTTCCCCAGTGAAAGCACATAAAACTTTTATTCCAACATTTTAACACCAGGTGAAAAGCTTGGACTTGCAGGCAGGCCAGTTTAGCACCAGTGTGGTTTGGCATTGTGTCAAATATACAAAGTCTGTCTAAAAAAGCTTGGTCTAGATGGCAGCACGTTGCCCCAAAACCTGTTGGTTGATGCTAACTGTGCCTTCTCAGATCTTTAAACCAGGAATGCAAGGAGCACTTATGCATCTCCATATCATTATGGATACTGGCTTTTGAACTGAATATTATTAAGAAGCCTGGTGGTCCCTCCCTTGTTGGTTTCCACATAGAAAGTGAAATTTTGATTTGTCAGACCATAGGTATATTTCCCACTTTGTTTCACTCAATCTTCAAAAGGCTTGTGTCCAGAGAAAATGTCAGCAGTTATGTTAATATGTTTGCATTCAGCATGGCTCACAAACCCACGTTTGTTGATGCAGTGTTCACGAACCGTAGTTTTGATTGTGATCTTGTACCTATGCGGGGACTTGCAGAGTCATATAAGTCTAGGGCCTGAGAGTCCCGGTAAAAGAGCAGTCAATTATCAGTTATCAACCTTGTCCTTTTTTTGTACAGAGATGTCCACAAAGTCTTTGAACGGTGCCATGATTTTGTGAACCTTATTTGATACAACCCTCATTCTTTTTCAATTTTATGCTCAGAGACAATATTCCTGAACTGCTTTTTCACAGAGTGGTGAACCTTTAGACTTCTGAGTGAATTGGCCTCTTTGGATTGCACTCTTTTTATCCAGTCATCCTACTCACCAGTCAAAAGTTACACCAGGGTGATGTTACACTGAGTGTGTTGCTGTTGTTTAAAATTAGTTTTTTTTTTTTTTTTTCATAAAACTACATCACAGTTTCAGTATTCTTTTTTGTTTTTGCACAGTCTCATTGAATTATATTAAATCACCATAATTCAATAACCATGACTTAAATCAAATGTAGGCCTCAATTGATTTGTTAACCATATTATAATATGAACTTGATAGACAATCACAGACAAATAAAAGGGAACAGCAGCAAATGAAAAACTGCTGTTTCAATATAATTGCAGGATTTGGTTCATCAAAGCGAACATGCATCTGACAACTAAAGCATTAAATCCCTCCAAGACTCACTGAGGCATGGATGGAATAAAAATCATGTATGAAATAAAGCCAGATTTGTCTTCACAGCTGTTACTTTATGCAAAACTGCACAATCATGCTGCAGAGGTGGGCACAGTAGATGGCATTTAGATGAAAACACTTGGACATTTGGACTTGGACACGGACACTTGGATCAAAACACACTAGACTCTTTAATGTGAACTCCCACGCCCTAGACAGGCTCACAAAACAAAACACATCACCTCCTTTGTCTTCTTGTAATCATTTTGTGTATAATTGTCTGTTCAGTGTATGCAGTGTGCGGCTTAATGTATTCCACTGCAATTTACATTCATTATGCCATTTTTCCTGCCTAATTATGATAGTGGCAGAGAGAGCACAGAGTGAATAACACTCTGTGTCACTACCCATCTCTTTCTCTAATCTAATGGGACCCCTTTTTCGACTTCTTTTTGTTGGTCTCGCTCATTATCACTTGCTGTCCAGCTGGCCGTACCCAGGCCGCTCTCTGAGGGACCCAAAGGCTCTGTTGTAGCCTCAAGTTCAACAACCAGAGCCAATAACAAAGAGTGGGCAGCCATGTGGACTTTGCTGATCCTCCTCTAGGCAGACACTCAGGTGGACATATGCATACACTTTGCTCAAACACACAGGCTCATGCATGCGGCTGTGTGTGAGTCAGAGGTGAGAGAAACACCCACACGAAGGGCACTCGATGTGGGTGAAGTACAGAGAGCGGAGGATGGCAGGGTAGAGATAAGAAGGGACGGGAGATCAACCGGGAGAAGGAGGAGGGTCGATGACACCTGGATTGAAGTAGAAGAGTGTGAATTACTGATCAAAAAGGTTAGTTAGCATTTCCTCAACATTAGCATGAGGACATGCGTGGTGAACTGAGTTTTAAATGATGCTCAAAGCTCCTCATGGATGAGCCCACACCACTCTCTGACTGTCTCTTTATTCCAGTGACCCATCAATTATTAATCTTGTCATTGTTGTTTACGTTTTCATAAACACGAGTCAGCATTTTTTGAGACTGTTATCTTCCTTGCACAGAGTTACATGAAAGTCACTGATTCAAAATCCGGATGATGCTTAATCTGGTTACCTAAACATTTAAGGAAAACAAGACTCCAGGAAGTCACTGCTACTGCTCAAAAGCATAAATTTGGTTGGAAAAATGAATGAAGATCACATTTTCTTTTAAACCTAATCTTCTTTTTTCAAGACAACTTTTAACCCAGAACAACGCAATGAGTTAATGCATGTAAATGAGAGTCAAGCAAATAAATCCAAGTAATCCTTTTTAGCAGAGAAAAACACAGATCTGTCTTCGCACTATGTCAGCTGGCGTGGTGTTGTCATAGAGACTATAGCTTAATTCAAATTAATCCGGTACTGTAAATTAAACACAATCAAGAAGCTGAGAAATAGAATTTAGAAACAACCTATTTTATCACTGAAAATCTCATTTTAAATTGAGGATTATGACCAAGCGTATATCTAGATAGAATTTTTCAAGATCACTTAAAAAGTCTTCCCAGTCCCTTTAATAATGGAGACTCATTAATGATGGTTTAATCCTTAACCTTTGGGAATGTATTTTTATCTCTGATTCATAGCTGAAAGGACTTGAGTGCATTGCGCTCCCTGGAAAGCCAAAAAGCAGAGCCTTTAGTGCCAGCTGACTGTATTTCAATTTGGCAATAAAAAATTAAAATCTATGACACGAGTGTTCCTGACTGAATCATCCTCAAGAGACTTAAATTATTCCAAGACTTTTTTTTATGTATAGGGGCTATGTGTAGGTTGGAAATAAAAAATAACAAAATGACCCTTTTGTGGTTGCCAAATAAATATATATCAAATAACAGATTGCTGCCTGTTTCTTGAGGACACTCTGATTTAAAACACTCGCCTTATTTCCTCGCATTTTTTCTTTAAGGAACACTTCTCTGCAATCACTCTGAAGTCACACTCCTGACTATGAAGAAAACACTTTGATTTGACACAAAATTACATGTAAACTGTTGCTTATATTTACCAACATGAGAAGGAAATATCACAAATCACAGCTTATTGGATTATTGTTCCAGAGAAACATTTTTTAGCACTTTTTTGTTTGGTTTTTACAAAAAAAAGTACAACAAATCACACTGCCATGAATGAAACCACAGCTTGATAGCAGCTACTCACGGACTTAAGAATGAACAGTGGACATAAGCTGTGCTGTAGGGAGTGCTGACAGAGGGTTATTTGAAACAAACACAGGACACTTGTATTTAGATAAGCACAACTAAGCCAGCCTGCTTTTGGTACAGAAACTTATTCGTATATCTTTGAGTTCGAAGCATGGCCACACTTTGTTTTTCTGACACCTGCAGTGAAATGCAGTTTTTGTCTGAATCACCTAAACAGCATTGTAGCATTTCCAGTAAAACCAACTCAAGAGCATTTAAGCCTTTTGTTGGATGAAGCAGGGAAATATCGACAGGCATCCTCTGAGTACTCCTTTATATCTGTTGTTCATAAATTGCTTGCAAATGGACATTTAGTGTATTTTCCATCTTCAACAGACAAAAGAGCTTCACAATTGTTTCATTGTGTCCAGTCACTTTGATGATAACTGGTCACTCTAAAAAGGCCCAGCACTTAACCTGAACAGGCGTGGCTTTGCTTAAAAGCTTTAGAGCATCATCTTCAGAGCAAAAAAATTATCAAGTGTGTAATCCTTCTCAAAGTCTTGACAAGGTTAAGAAAAAGATAAGAATCTGTACTAAAACTTTACAGACCATTTTTATAGATATTAAAGTACAGCTCCTGTTTGCTCAGTATATTTTACATGAACATATTTTCATATAGCCCAAGAACACAAATCAGTTTTAATCCCTCTCCCTGGCTACAATTATGGCTTCTGTGGATCCACTTCTGAATTTATTAAAGGCAGCCATTATTTCCATTTCCACCCAGACGGTTTTTAGTCTTTTGTTATCAAAAGCAGCCGTAACCAAGGCACAACCAAAATCCATCTACTGTCATTAAAAACCAGCATATGGTTGGCAAACACTAGCTGTGTGCACTATTATCACAGTTTTTCCAATCATAACCAGAGGCGTTGTAGGAATATAATGGAAAAACAAGGCCATTTTCTCTGCACAGCATAATAATGTCGATGATAAGCACCTTTTATCAGGGAAAGGAGGCAGAGGGAACCTATTGTTTGAGTGTCCTCCCTGTTCTGTATGAACACAACTCTGTTCGATAGGAAAAAGAAACAGTCTGATGAAGCAGTGTTTCAGTCTGATGTTGCTCAATGTTGAAACTGTTTGTGGTTTTAAATTTGATTTGCTGAAAAGGTATAGAAAACTAATCTGCTGCAGAAAACTAAGTTCACCAGAAGGGAAGTGGGTGGTTTCTGGAATTTGTTTGGTTCAAGTTTTGTTTTTTTACATGCTTTTCTCATTTAAATTTCAGTCTTCAACAAATGATTCTGATTAGCTACAAACAAAAAATCTTGTTCCCAACTAGTGTTCAAAGTCTCAAAGCAGGTGGTGTATTTGGTTCTGCAGGGAGCAGTGTGAACAGCAAGCGTGATTGAAATCCACACATCATCAATATGCACGTGCAGCTCTCATTATTGGTTTATTGTTCTTGGCCCATCACTGCAGTGTCCCAGCTGCTGTCTGCAAATTATACCGTTGCAGCCCTTGTGTTGCACATCGTTTAGATACCATAGACAGGAAGAAAGGAGTAGGTTCAGCCAAACGCAACAAAATTAGTGAAGTTCTCCACTAAGGGACCAGGTCAGTAGGTTAGCACCGTGACTTTTTTGGCTCAGAGGTTACATAGAGAGCAGTTCTTCCTGTGGGGGAATGAAAAAGAAGCAATGAGTGCAACAGAGCAATCATATAACTTTGAAGGCAGCACGTTAAATGGTCCTAATATGGACATGTGATACAAATAATACTTTGTGCTGACAATGCTTTTTATTGGTTTGAATGCAAAACTATTTATCTTCTTTTTTTAGTTTATCATTTCAGTCTTAACTTACTTTTGTCAGTTTATGTTCGGTATGTTTTTAAGCTATCTTAACTTGCCTCTCAAGAGACAAATAAAGAAGATAGAGGCATGTGCTTTCTAAACTTGCCTCATTGATTAAAAAGTCAGTTTCCTGGGCAGTGGACTGTGTGACCTCAGGCTGCTCCCATCTTTCACACAGCAGTCAATAGTTTCACAAACTTTTTGGTTACATGATGATATCGATTGAATGACTGACACTATTTTAGGAGGATGCTGGTAGAGAAGACCTGCTACAAGCATCCTCACTGACTTAATGATTGGGATAATCGATATTTTATTCATCCACATCTCTGACGTCATAGCAACTGAGGTTATAGACTCAACACTAAAAATTTACCACTTTGTACTAATCTAGCGTGGTCCGATGAGCTGAAATTTTCATTCCCTGGAGTCCCAACCAATATAAGAAAGTTTATTAGTTTTATCAAGTAAGGAGAGAAACTGCAGATTTGGGATTCTGCCAGCATGGAACCATCATAATTACTTTTCTTGTATTTTTTTCTACCATTCAAGTCAACCCAGGAGTAGCACATATCATTCTTAGCCTACACTTTTACATCATCTCTCTTCAATCTTCACACATACGCGCTTTGTCTCAGATGGCAACTAAAAATATCTTGTGCGAATGGAAAAAAGAATGAGGCTACCACTTTCAGCCTGGGAACCATCAAACTGCCAACCCCCTGTTGTTTTATGCAGGTTTCATGCGTCATAGCAAGTGCTGGCATGTAACTAAGGCGGCAAGGATAATCCAATGGGAGTGAAAAAGATAACTATGCCAGCGAGGAGTCATCCTTGAAGGAAGTTGTGTTAAAATTACACCCATACTTCAGGTAACCCCTGGAGTGGATAATGAATCTTTCATCATTGTTTCCAGTAAGGAGACAGAAACACAGCCGGATGAGTTCAAAGGCAGACAGCAGGTGCAGTTTAAACAATGCCAACACCAGAAGATAAGTGTTACCATGTCAGGTGTCAGGACAGAAAGGGTCAAACAAGGAAAAAAGGTGCACTGCAAAAAACTCAATATCTTACCATGACTATTCTTCTAATTTCTTATCAATATGTCACATAACACTTAATATAAGACACACACACACTTACCCAAGGGGGAATATTTCAGTCAGACATTGGAACTTGTGTCTAGATGGATCATCTTGAATATCTTATCAAGTAAAACAGTCTTGAAAACATCTTGATTTGAGTAGTTTCTCACTTGAAACAAGCTTTTATTACTTGTCATACGGTTTTTAAGCCGCTGAGTTATTTGTCAAAGAAAATTCATCTTATTTCAAGAAATAGACTCGGCTTGAATAAAAAAACAAAACAAAAACCCAAAGCTTTATTTAAATCTGCAGCTCATTATAAGCTTGTATCCTCTCATAGTTTTCCCAGCTATTTTCATGTTTTCTCTTATCTGGTAAGATTTAAATCTCATGTCTCAATTCAAGATATTTTTCCAAGAGAATTTCACTTGTTGGTGCTCATTGGCAAATGTTTTTTGTTTATTACAAGCAATAATATCTCATAATTCTTTTATTTTTAAAGTGGCCCTTTTTCCATTGTATCATTATGTCAAGATAATGGCATTTGAATTGACCTAATATAGGAATGTTTTTCAATATATTGAGATAGGATGTCTCATATTTTATATTTTTATTAAAAAAACCACTTTTTATTGGTGAGAATACACTAATTTGGGGGTATTTCTGGGTTTCTCAAGGTGAGAAATTTTTATTTGTTATGGGGAGTCCTGACAAGCCAAATTTTCTTGTTCTGTTTGCAGATAATTTTGCTTAGTTAAGTAAAATACCCCCATTTTTGTATTTTTTTCTTGTTTTTGAAGGCTGGCTTTTACTCATAAAGAACAATGATCTTAGCTCTGTGAAAATCAGAAAAGCGCTTGGAGAAGGAAAAAGATAGAGTAAATATTTGATCTTATCTACAGAGCTTAATGTCTTATTGGAAGCTCAAAAACAGTGTGCTGGGGCTGAAAATTCAATTTTCGAAATGACTCCAGACACTCAAGCATGTTCACACCCCAACAATGTTCCTATAATAACTGTCTGTAATACAAGAAAGCAAGGACACACTGGTCCTGTTACTCCTATCCACCTTTTCCCCTTGTCTTCGAAGCCTTACATCCTCCTGATGATGTTTTCCCACCAAATTAATACTTTGCCCTGTCCACATTAGATTCTTCTACCCCTCATAAAGGAAGTGATAAATTTTGTCTGTTCAAATTGAATTGAGTCCTTCCACATCCAGTGATTGCTGCACCCCCTCAAGAAGTGTGAAGCAGAGAAAGGGACTTTTCAACACTCACCAGAGGACAAAGCTGAATAAAGTGAGTCTTTCGACGACTGTTGAACTGAGGGACAGCCTGTTGACCATTAAAATGGCGTCCTTTAGAGATGTTTGCTCAAGGACAAACTTTATTGTTTGTTGAGATGCACCTGATCTGTCTCCACTGTATCTCCAATGCTACATATCCAGACTGAAATGAATAAAAATGACAGATTTTCTGAATCATTCAATTCGACGCTCTGACTTCTGGATAGCACATTTTTTTAATGTTGGGATCTAAATAAAAAAGTGCGTTGAGCTGCTCAACAAATATTGGCAACAGCTTCAGGTTTTTTCACACCTCATCCTTGAGGTAGAAAGTGAAAGGTGAGGTGGAAATTATGTTAATATTTATGATTGGACTTATCAGCAAGACAGCATTTAACCTAAGATATGAGTTTGTTTCTGTGGTTTGCACTCACCACAATTTTAGTGTTTTTTTTCTATTTGTATGAATTAAGAGATAGTTTCTTGATGTTTCTCTTCCCTTTAAATTGGGTCATGGATAGCAAATAAGTCATTTCAGTAAGCATTTAGAAATGAAAATCACATTATAATCAATTTGTCTCAGAGCTTAACTGAACTTTCAGAGGACAAATTCTCAACACTGCTTTAAAAAGTCTGTAAATATAATGTGTAAATAATGGAATATTTGGTTCATGAAAAACACTCAACTTCAAAGTGAATTTGATAGCTAACACTCTTTGTGGATGTTGGAGTTGTCTTCATATCTGGGCTTGACTGAAGTGCCCCTAGGGCTGTGATTGAGTAAAGAATTTAATCGTTACTCAACAGAGCTGCACTGTCTGTTTAGTCATTTTTCATTTGTCACATAAAGCCGCCTGAGTCTATTTAATATCCTTTTTGCCTGAAACCTTTCCCTCTATCCTCTACTCAATCAAATAAAAGTTTAATTCTTAAGAGCAAAGCAGGCATTTTGCGAAGATGCATAATAATCCTAAGTAAAGTGACATTAAATTGGATTACTCTCTCATAAATATGCATGAATGACTTTGATAGACGGATGTGGTAGTTTTACCCACAGTCATTGCTTCTGAAATGAGAGAGGAAGGAACTGGATGCAGCTGTTTTTTCTATCATTATGAAAAATCCTGCAAATGAAAAGCTGGGCTGTAGAGTGAAGATTTAGAGTGCTGTGCAGGATTGAAAGTTATGCTGGGGGTTAAGTGCACATGTGAATACACAGAGCAGGATCCAGACATGTTTAGTCTGTCTGCTTGCCATGTTTGTCTGTGCACTCAGGAAGCTGATGGAGGGATTATATCACCTCATGCCATCTGGGTCTGAGCACATACAGTGTGTGAGCTTGCAGTTTTGAAGATGATAGTTTGGGGCCCAGTGGAGCACCATCACCACTGTCATTGCATAGCACATCCTTTAGATTTACATCACATTAGATAAACACTTCACACAAAGAGATAAAAAATACTGTATGCCAGTAAATAAGAAAACTGCAGTCTGCATAGAAAGTGTTGGATGGCAAAGAAAACAATCACAGCTCAAATTCTAACTTTTTAAAAAGTCATGGCTACATTGTCACTGCTCTCACAAACTTTAAGTGTTTCTTGAAAGTGGCCGTACCTTGATTTAAACGTTCCTCAGACCTTCACAGAGAGGACAGTTAGCAGGCTATCAAGCAATTTTGCTTTTAAGACATCTGTATGGACTCAAGCGTTTGAACCCCCAGGTTCAATCTAATCACTTTTCTCTTTTATTTTATGGTGTCTGCTGAGTTTTCTTTTGCAAAGCAGCGTTAACATTCACAGTGTCCCGCAGAAAAACCTCTGAAGGCTATTTTGTCCTTTCCTTGCACTCTTCTTATTTGGTCTTGGAATAAAAAGCACTTACCTGCAGTCATACTTCTGTTTGTTGTTTATTTGATTTGTTTGCATTTTTCAAACAAAGAAGGGGATTTACTGTACATTTGCTTACATACATACATACATTGGATAACATAAATGTTATCTTCAGTCTTCAGGGAACAAGGCATGAAAAGCTGAGCATGTGCATACTAAAAATCAGGCAGTGTTTGCACTCCGTAAACTGTGTAAATCTAAACAAATAAGACATTGCTTTGCTCGTATGATTGTGCACTCTTTTACACATTTTACAACACTGACACCTTTATCTTTGTTGTGCACACATAACAAGAATCAGATTACCCATTTATTGTAAATAACCCCAGTATTTGAATTATGAACACACACCCAGCAATTTTAGTTTTGATTTGTTTGTGGGGGGTCTGCAGCAAACCCTGGAGTGGAGTTTTGAGTTGCTTTCCTTTTATGGCTGTGAGCTGGATCGAACTGTCTTTGGATGGTGGAAAACTTGGACCCTGAATGAACTAGACTAATCTCTGATACTGTGGAATACTCTGTCACACAAGTTACAATTATTGAAAATTGAATTGAATTGTGGTTGTGATCAGCTGTTGGCTTCAAGCTGTCCTGTAGCCTCTCAACCTCATCTGCAAAAGTTTAGACGTATCACATGGGAAACACCTTCTTCTTCAAATAGCAGAGAATCAGTTCTGTTTAAAAAAATGAAGATTACCTACTTAGAAAGCAAAACTGTTGCTCAGGTCCTGAGATGAACCCTGAATTCAAATTATGAGATTCAAAACTCCTGGGCTTTAAAAAAATGCACGATGCTGCACATTGCTGACACAGTTTTTAAAACATCTCTGTGGTAAAAGCCTCAGCTTTGCCATCAGCTGGTTAGTCATCCTCAGCTATTTTTCAAGGTGGATTTAGTCAGATACGAGCCTGCATGTGGGTGTCCGAAAGAAAAAAAAAAAAGATCTGTGACATTTCAAAAAGCCAACCTTTAGGCCCTGCTGAACTGTTTTCATTCAGTCTCGTTTGAAATGCGTACTGTTGTGACGTTGTTTACACTGTCTCCGTGACCTATCCACTGATAAGTCTGCAGTGAGGACAAAATAAATAATTCCACCTTGAACTATTCTCTAAATTGCAAAGTGATGCAGGAGAGAACGCAAAACAAAGTACAGAAAACCTTTTATTTTTACAGAACATGTTTTAAGAAAGTGTGGTAAAACTTGCTGTCACACTTGATCTTTCAGAAAAGTAAGTTCCTCTTTAAAGGCTGCTTTTGAAAAAAACCCAAAAGAAAATCAAAAATTAGAATAGTCTTTTGGTGTATTCTCTTTATTCTCTCTCTGTCTTCCTTCTTTTTTTTTTTTACCTCCAGAGCCTAGGTTTACACACAAGAGTCATCTCATTCACAAGTCTTCATTTAGCCCTTCCTGTGATAAACAATCAACAAACAAGTGAGAAAAGATCTTCAACACAACAGTGAGAGAGAGAAGAGAACTTATTATTAGTCTGGTGCGTTATTTTGAGATTATGGCCAATGTTCAGGCCCAAAGTAATAATAGGCCAAGACGTAAGTAGTAAAATAGTTGTGGGTGTTTAATTGTGGTCCAGGGATTTGTAACTGCTTCACAGTGGTATGACTTGTCTTAGCAGGTTTATTAATTGTAAAAGAGGGAGGGGAAAACAATAATAGGTTATATGACTTCAGGGGTGTCTGGACTTGTTCTGGCGTTACTACTGACGTGGAAATGCCCACACATAAAGTAAAGAATCGTGATTAAAAAAGTGCTGTCTACACTGTTCAGTCCTGTTTCTTCCAGCCCTGCATAGAGCGCAGCAGCTGTCAATCAATCATCTTTAAATTCTCAAATAACTCACTAAGAATAAAAGCCTCCAACAAGTCAACGCTCAGACATAAATCAGCACGATGGGAGCCCACTTTGAGAAACAAAGGAAGTGTATTTTAATTCTCTAGTTTGACCTATGTTCGCTGTTTTTACTGCACCTCAATCAGGGATGGCAGCTTTTGAAGAACCCAGTCTCTATAGCCTATGTAGAGTGGTAAGGCTCAACTGAACTAATACAGAGGATTTGCGCATCATATAGCGCCAAGCAAGCACTGGTGAAATTGCGATGAATGGGGCCAGCCACCTGGAACTGTTTGTGTCATGTAACTCAAACAACCATCACTCGTATTTCAAAGACAATATCAAGTTACATCGTGTTTGTCTTCCACAAAAACTGTGCAGCCTGTCATTGCTTTGAAAAGAAATATTGTGATTCAACAAAAGATTTCTTTGTGTCTAAAGACAGTTTCTGTTGGACTCTAACAGTCCAACAGAGGTGAAGTAGACAAGACAAACACTCTACTGATACTCCTTTTTGGCAGGGCCTGAACTAGAGCTAATGGCAAACAGCCACTTTCAAAACGAAAAACTGCCAATTGGGTTGTGCTTTGTTTTGTTGGTGTTTTCTCTTTCAAAACTTGAAAATTTGGAGAAACTGGCAATGGTAGCAATGGTTTACCCCTGAAATACAATGTAATGTATAATGGACAGAGAGCTAAGAAAACCACCACAAGAAACGCGGACACAAATCTCTGCCTCTTTTTAAAGTGCTCACAGGACCATCTTTATGAAGAAAGCAACACTGTAAACGATGTTGCCCCCACCGCCCCTGATGGCTGAAAACCTGGGAGAAACACTGAAATGGCTCTGTATGCAGTAATGTGCTGACCTTTTCAGTGGCACAATGACGTGGCTTCGACTTGGCTCCTTATTGATGGAAAACCAGGATTAGAACCAACTGGTGCTAGCACCAAACAAGAAGTGGTGGCAAAGGGGTATGTGCATGTTACAGACGTGGCCAAAAATAGTAAACACTCCACAGTACACACATCATGTTGATGGCCTGTTTGCGCGGCATGAAAGTGATCCTGCACCAAGAAAAGGTGATGCTGGTAGAGGGCTCTGTTAGCGTCTGTCTTCACATTTACACCAGTGTTTCTGTGACGCAACAGCGACAGCATGGCAGTGGTTTAATTTTCTCTGCCATTTTCTCTGTTTCCTTAATCTTACAGCACTACACTCTTGTTTACAGTAACCGCTGCTCAAGTTTTCTTCACTTCCAATCTAGCAAGAATACCGTTTTACAACCAGACACTGGAAAAATCAATGAAAAGTTGTAACTTCTTTATGAGATAATATTTCTACACAGATAATAGTCCTACACTCTATTCCTAAAGTAATGATTATTTGGTGCTTTGAAAGTGATGACACATGTTTACTTCTGTTGTATCCTCTGCAGCAGGGACCCATTTGTCGGTGCCTTTGAAATGCAAAAGCCTTTAATGTGCCGCAGTGACGCATTTGGGTCTTCAAATGCAGCCCCCGGATTGAGACACAGCTTCAGACTTCTGTCAATGGTGAAGTGCAATGTGTATCTATCATCTGTGTAACACCAGTTCACCATATAGCAACTCATGCTTTTTGCTTTAAATCCCTAATATAACATTAATGAGAATCAAGGCATTGGGAAATCACTAAAGTGCAGCTTTTTCAACACTGAACTTCATCCAACACAAGTGTACACTTAAGTCTGCCTTGTGAGAAGCATTATGGTTGATGATACATACACTAACATTTACTTATTCTCCTATATAAGATTATAACCTTGGAGCTTGTAAGTAAACATTAATTGGTTATCTATGCTCTGTTTCCAACATCGCACATTCCTGCAGCAGAAGTCAAGAGTTCATGCACTAAGAAAGCGTGTTGCTTGGCCACGAAGTGATGAAATGTTTCTCTCTTGAAAGGAGACGTCATTAAAACATTGTTTGCAGGCCTTTTTCTTTTCTTACTGTTAGTTGAAGAGGAAAAGGTCAGACACAGGAGAATGAATCATGTTTGTTTGGAAACAAAACTTAATGAAATGACGTTTAACTTTTATTCAGCAGAACATAAGAGGCCAACAACAGTGCATGTGCACAGAGAACCAACAAGCTCAGTCTCTTTAAGTTTGTGCTTGGTTTTCTGTCCCTAATTTGCCCTCTTCATCACCCCTCACCTCGCCAGGGACAAATCTACACCCCAGCTTCGCTCCTCTGTGACTAAAGAACAGCTAGGGAAATGTCAGCCACATGACAACTCAACCAATCTGTACTCAAATTTAGCACCATGTCACACACACACTTAATATTTCTGAGCACTTTAAACCTTACAGATATGGAGTGTTGAGTTGCCAAATATTACTACACCATGAAAAGTTAAAAAAAGGATGTTATTCATTCAATGCTGCTATTAGGCTTGTGGCCAGCCGGACAGAAATAGAGTTGTAAACCTTATTGACGTCAGCCGTATGCTCAGTTTTCCCGTGAACACTCACAAACAGAAAGTGGGTTTATCCTTGAAACTGAAAGTGGGGAGCTGCAAAGCAAGACATGTACAGTACCCGACAATCAAGAAGTGGCTCACAGATCTGACTCATCTTCAGATGTTTTTTCTCAAAATAAATACAACAGCCCCTTTCCTCTTCTCTTCCGAGTCGGAGAGAATGTAAAGCATATCTCTATAAATAAAGGAAGATGATGTCATCCATTCACGCGCTTCTCCACATTTGGTTCAGTTCATACTGTGCTGCAACCATTCACAATTTAAGCAAGACAACAACTGTGTCCATTAACTCCATTCATCTCATGTGAAAACACTTCACTTCAAACTTCCCTCCATTTGGTTACCTGCGAGAGTGGTCTGGGTAGTGCAAGTGCAAGTACGCACCTTGTTCAGATCCATTAAGGCATAAAAATACACCTCTGAGAATAGAACTGAGGAAAGTAGGCATGTGCGTTTACATGGGCACTCTGACACCAGGTTCTGTTTGACGTTTCCTCTACTTCGTAGTTTTACAAAACAATGTTTCACAATTCACAAGAACAGAAGTTGAGTTATCCCATGTGCTTGTTTTGGAAATATCCCTCATAAAATAAATTTGATGTTTTTTTCCTATGTTTAAATTACGGATTGTAGGACCCCAAAAAATAAAAAAACAACTTTTACAAGAATAATCCTGTTCAATAATCATCATCTATGAGCCTCTATACATGTGTGTTGGTGTCTGTGTGCTTCAGCTCCCTCCTCTGCCTGTGTGTTGATGTTTTGGTTGTCTTGGGACATTACTGGGTAGAGATTGGTGTGGTGACCCACAGCGCGTCCAGTACACAAGGGATTTTGGGTGTTGATGACAGCCAGTGGGAGAAGCTATCCTGAGTGGCTACGAAAGACAGTGAAAGAATGATACGCACCTTGCATCACCTCATTTACCTGCAGAAAGTCAGGCTCCTGAGTCTCTGCCATGAAGAAACATAATGTTTCAGGTGCTCTCTGGGCTGGTGAAGGAGTTTGGGGAGGTTGCCACTGTCACTGAGCGAGCCCAATTGTTGCCGAATGTTTGTTGTGTTTACAAACATTAACCAAAATTCCTGCAGACCCTACCTTACGTGATGGGGCCACAGGTGAAGATGAAGGAGAGAGAGATGAGCGAGTGGAAGTCCCACAGACAGATACACGTCGAGTAAGTTCGGAAAAATTCATTCCAGTCAGCAGAGGGTCCCTGAGTTGATGTCATGTAAATCTGTTGTATGAAAGCTACAATCCTAGTGAGTTATAGATACAGGTATTCTCCAGTATTTACACATTAAAACCATCCCCTGCATTGTCACATGGATTGTTTGCAACAAAAGCTCAAAGGCGCTCATCTGATTTAATGATATCTTCATTACACATGAATATTTATGAAGTCTTCTCTGGCTCTGTCTCGATATCAGCTCATCAGTAATGAGTTTAACACCATGAACTAAAAATACACACAGTTCACCGTCACAAGAGCATATTTAGTCATTTATTTTAATTACAGTGGGCAAACAATTGCGTTTCAGCTTTAAGCATCATTAATGTCATTAAAGCCGCAGAAAGTACACTTCATCTGGGAAGTGGGTAAACTTAAACTGCACTAATTTGAATAATATGAGAGTAATGGCACAAATACCCTTTAAATAATGATAAATGAGTTGATTGCAGATTGGAAGTAAACAGGGAGCTGTGCTCTACAAAAGATGAAGTGGAGTATTTGGCTTGTTGAGAATATCTGTCTGTTCATTCCTCCACTCTTTTCAATCTCTCACTTAAACAGTCCTGGGTTTCTCCTCTTAGTTTTGGTTTATCCAAAGAGATCTCTGACATCAAGCTTCGGTGGATGGAACTGGCGTCGTGGGTGTGGTTGTGTTTTTATTATTCAAAAGATGTCTTGACTCAACATTTCATTTCAAGCCAAAAATATGGCAATAATTACAGTAATGTGCAAAATTTTTTTGAAATGTAAAATGAAACCTAATGTATCTAGTTTTTTACCTGTATCTGCTCTCCAAAGCAGCACCTTTTTCACCTTAGTGCTGAAGTAAATAGTCTAATAAATAGTCTAAAGGTTAAGTGAATGCAGCAGAATCCTGACATAAGGTCTGAAACTGTAAACAGCTCACACACGGGTCGAGCAAAGTGAGCATGTCGACAGTGTCCAAGGCTGAAATAAAATCAACACAATCTCACTCACACCTGCAATCCACCACTGTGGTCGTACCCTTTGAGCGTTCCGTTTTGAAGCTCATAAAGTTCACTTCAGTTGTTACAGTTACAAAATACTGACGTCTGAACTCTGCAGAGTGATATTTTCCAGCTGTCACACTCACATTTTGTGACAGCTCAGCTGCACCCAGAAGCCCCCTCCCCACTCTCCACACTATTTGTGTTGCAGTGAGTAATTAGCGGGGATGAAGTGGAGATGGTGGGTGCAAGAGGTTCATTCTGCAAGGGTTATGCAATGCAACATTAGGCTATGACACATACTTATCAGAAACATTCGCATCATGGCTTTGTCAAAGAATGTTGCAGGTTACAAGCCAGAGACTTAATGAGAGAGTGCACTTGTCTTGTCTATCCAAGTGACATGATTCATTCAAGATCCCAGAGAAAGCTTTTAAAGACTAACTGGTGTGAAGAAAGTCAAAAAATTTTAACAAGTATTCACTAATTTTCATGAAACATGCAGCATCCAAAATGTTCAGAACATCATATCAAGTGTGGAGGGATCTAACATAAGGTCATCGCTATATGTGGTATAACAGCAGTGTCTCCTATTTATAAATAGTATCCTACAACAAAAATTAAACCCATTCCAAGATTTCTTCTTGAACTTAGCTTGCATCTTTAAAAAGAACAAATGAGAGTTTTAGAACTTAATCTGTTAAATCCCTGTCTTTATTTCTTTCATTGTCTATTTCAGCAGATTTTGATTTGAAAACTGGTTATTAAAACTTTTAACTTCAATTAAATGCCCTTTACCTTAATTTATTTTGCATTACTTTCACTTAACTTATGGGATACAGCTCTATGTCAGTAAGCAGTGAATGACTTGGCTGCAAGAGATGGCTCTGGTGCTATGAGCAGCCATTTGGGAGCTGAATAACCTCTTGTGATTACTAAAAAGAGGTGCAGTTCCCAGTGCCAAAGCATCCAAGCTGAGAAAGAAAAATGCAAACTCTGCTCCTACAAGATGGATTGCAGATTATTGAGCACACAGATTTGAAGTAATGTGTGGATCTTTGTCAACATAACAAGCTTGGATGATATCTTGTACAGGACTCAGAGCTTTTCCATTTCATCGGTGGCAGATGGAAAGTTCTCCCTTGGGAAAAGGCATTACCAACTGTCTGCTGGCAGTTGGTGTGTTAATGCTTTTGTGATCCATCTTCACATTTACAGCAACAAGTCTTGTCACCGCCTGCTTGGCTACAACCAGATTTTCTGAGCCCCTCCTACATGTAGGGTCTGCAGGAATTTTGTTACTGTTTGTAAACACATTTAAACTGAGCTCCTCTTCATTGGCTCAGTGCCAGTGGCAGCACGTATCCACTGCCTCGATCGTAGCTATATGATTGCACTCACCAGCCCAGCGAGGACCTGCAGCATCACATTTCTATGTAGGAGGGACTCAAGAGCTGCACTCCTGACTTCCTGCAGATAAGTGAGGCATCCTGCAAATATTGCATCATTCTTTAATGGTGTCGTAGCCACTCAGGATAGTTTCTCACACTTTCTATCATCAACATGCAAAGTCACGTGCACACTGAGAAGGCTGTGATTGGCTGAGGTCACCTACTCTCTGCCCAGAAACATCCCAAGACAACCAAACCAACAACATACAGGCAGAGGAGGGGGTTAAAACAGACACAAACACTGCCACAAATCTATTTACAGGTCCACAGATAATGATTGAGTAGGATTGTTCCTGTAAAAGGTGACATTTTATCTTTTACAGGAATATCCTGCAAACCCTACCTTCAAAACAGCTTTTTTATGCAGGTGAATATATTTGCTTTCTAAAACCAACAAACTTGATCCGCTGTTATGGTTGCTAAATGTGCGATAAGTGCTCTATCCAGTCTTTCTTTTAAATGTACACAATCAACATCTTCAAGTGCTGATTGTAAAAATGCATGCTTTATTTCCTGGATTAATTAGGCAACCTCTATGCTACCCAAATTAAAGGTTGTGATAGAATGTCCGTGTACACTAATCTTTTTCACCTTTGCACAATCTACATCTTAAAGGTTTATCTTTTTTTTTTTTTACCTTTGCCCTGTCTATGTCCTTCACAGCACAGCAAAGCAAAGCATGAACAGAATTGAGACAACAAAGAGACAGCATGGTTATGTGACTAATGACATGAAGTAATGCATTGAAATAATCAAATATTGTAACCATTCATTTCATATTTGAAACTTTTAGAGTAATATATTGGTTGGTTTCTGTGTCCTTCTGCCTTGAAGCAGCCAGAGTGAATGGTATGAATACAGCTTGATGTCTCTCTGGCCAGGGGGCGAAAGGTTTCCCCAGGCAGAGAAAAAAAAATTCCGATGTCAGTGGCCATGCAGTGAAAGAGGCTGAGAGGCAAGAAAAAAGAAAGGCTGCAGAGGACACTGAAGAACAAAATCAAAGAGAAATCACACAGCAGAAAGAGACAGATTTCAGCTATGGGCAAGAGCAGCTTCACATTATGCTGACGTGAACCAGGCTGTGTGACAAGGGCAACAGCAAAAAAGACAGAGACGCAGGGAGGGAGGTAGGGAGAGAGAGTGAAACCGATCGGGAGCGAGCGGAAGCAGTGGGCGAGGCAGAGGCAGACAATATGTTGAGTTTGTGAAGGTCTGATAGAAACACAGAGATAAGAGAAATGGAGGGCAGCTGGAGGGAAAGCAGAGAGACAGCTCTGTTGTGAGAGATGATGAGAGTTTGTGTCTGGGGAGTGAAACAAAGAGCTCATCAAGGACAAGAGAGCAGCATTCAGGCAGAGGGGTCAATCTCTGAAATGCATGCACACCAACATCAAGTGAATACAGAGCAGACAGGGAGGGAGGGAATGTTTTGTCTGCAGGCTTCAACGACACTAAACACTAAACTCAAGGGGGATGTGAAGAATACAATACATGTTTTGATGTTACCATGTTGCATAAAATGAGCTTTGTATGCATATACATGATTTTTTACTTGGCAAAGAAAACATTCAATTAAGCCTTCCATTGTTGGTGCAATCAAATGTGAAAACTCTGAAAAAACCAACATGAATAATTGTCCTTTTAGCTCTGCTGGTGGTTATACCATCTTTTAGGTTTATAAACATACATGCATATAATTTTTAAGTTTGGCTATCTTTGATATTCCTAAATTTCACTGCAAGAAGCTTTTCTCAGCACAAATCCCTGGATGAATTTTCTATAGAGCAGAAGTAATCGATAAGCTGGTCGCAGCATAAAAAGCTCAATAATGGAGCTGGGTGTAAGTTACACTCCATGTTCATAGTGTCGTACTCAAACTGTCACTAAAAAACTGACTCTAGTTTGCTTACAGTACTTTATCAGCCTGTTAAAAAAATAAATAAATAAACCTGCGTATCTAGATTTTATCAAACTATTTTGAAGTTTAACTTAACATTTTTCTTTTTCAGCAACACAGCGTATAGTTTAAAATAGGGGTCCCCACATTTGGTCCAGCCCTAAGAACAGTTCAACAATCGCATTTAAAAATTAAAAATTGTATTTAAGCTCATTAACTTATTTAACTATTAGATTTTAATTATTTTCTAATAAGTAAAAGTCTGGCCTTTTACATGTAACTTCCCTTTCTGTTCTCTATTTTCAATGTTATCTTTTTTTTTTTTGTTCAATGGAAAGAAAAGGCTCACCTCTCAGCCTTATAGACCCTGGTCCCTTGTTAGAGAGAGGCAAATGTGGCCCTAAAAGTAAAATGTTTGGGGACCCCTAGTTTAAAACATGGCCAGTAAAGTTTAGGGACGATGTTTGTTTAAGGGTGACAGATTGAACTCAAACCTAAACCCAGTTTAAAGATTCTAGTCTCCGCACTTGGCCACTGGGCAAAACTAGTGCCCCAACTTTAGATGTAAAAGACTAAAAAACTATAAATGTTGAACTTGAAGCCAAGTTTTGTTCGTGTTTACAAACTAAAATACAACAACAAACAAAAAACAAAAACAAACTGCCATTTACACAGCTTCTATTTCATATAGTGGCATGAAATCCTTTTCCACTTCTTTCCTATTCTCCCCTTTCATCGCCTCTCTTTTTCTTTTCTTTTCTTTCCTCTTCTTTCTTGTCACCTCCTTTCCTTTCCTCAGATCTCCACTCCCTTCCCCTCTCTCCTCCATCTCACACTGCCTATGTCAGTCTGTCACTCTCTCCTTCACTCAGCTGATTGCGTTTCCATGGGGACAGAGACTCACAGGCAGGTGGTAAGTTCTCGAGGGCTTCCATTAGCGGTGGATTTTCCTCTTCCGGCAGGTTAATGGGGTCTCAGGAACCAAAGGAGCCACAGCGCGAGAGAAATTC
Source organism: Thalassoma bifasciatum (assembly GCA_008086565.1). NCBI lineage: Eukaryota > Metazoa > Chordata > Actinopteri > Labriformes > Labridae > Thalassoma > Thalassoma bifasciatum. The sequence continues at coordinate 507,649 of RPOG01000212.1, forward strand.
AAGTTTTTTAGAAAATGCCAACAGCTGCGTCGGTAAACTAGTTATATTGATTTATATAACAAATACACATGCTTGTAAAATAACTTTTCAGCGTTTCACCTGGCTGCATCACATAATAAGGGCCATGCAGACCCAGAGCATAGAAACAAAAGGGGCACATCACGTCTCCAGTGATTAACTCACAGGTTATAGTTGTTACTTTATAAACAAAATCAGAATCAGAAAAAACTTTGTTTATCCCCAAGGGGAAATTAGAAGAGCTTGAGTGGCAAAGTAGAAAGTAAAGTACACAAAACAGTAAAGCGCTTATAAAACAGCAGATTGTGTGCACTGACAGGCCTGCCGTCAGAATGAGTGGTTGCTTGCACAGGTTAAAAGCAGAAGAATAAATATAATAAACTTAAGGAGATCAAGAACAGTGAATTGATGTGCACAGACATAAGGGCATGTTATACATATGTATATATCTATGCATACATACATACATACATACAAATTAGAAATATAAAACAAAAGTGGATCTTTTCCTTTACTGCAGTTTTTGAAATACAGTAAAAGAAAAAGTCTCGTGTTCAATACACAACAACAACAAATCCAATACCTACTGTGAGAGAATATTGACCTTTACTGGCAGGCTCCCCACCTTTTTGTATTTCCCTGGTTCACTGCTTTACAGTGGCCAACGTGAAGCCTACAGTTTGCATTCATATGAAAGGGTAATAAGTACCGTTTGAATGCTCCAGTGGAGCTGCAAATGTCTGGTGCCAGCAAAATTGAAACTTCACACTTTTCTCCATCAGAATCACACAGAAGAGAGTGCATCTCCCAGTTCAAGCGGTGTTGCATAATTAGCCCATTTAATGTCAGTCAATGTAATTGCAAGCTGCTCTCAAGGCTGAAGATGTCGGAGAAAGAGCCTGAATGCTTATGATGGTGTTGCGACTGATTTTTCAGACACCAATGAAGATAGAAGAGGAGCAGCAATCTTTCGCCTGCACCTTTACAGGCAGTTTGACTAGTTTCCCATGCGTTTCGCTTCGTAGATGGTTTCGTGAAAAGCACACACTCTAGAGCTTTAGATTGATTAAAAATCTGTCTTTGAAGTATGCAACGGTGAATGCTCAGGAAGCACTTATGCAAATTCAAAGAAAGGGTTCACCTGAGAGTTAATTGCAATACAACTCTACAGAATCCTCGTGTCATTATGTACTCTCTCTCTCTCTCCCTAACTCCATCTCTCTCTTTTTCTCTCTCCTTCATAAGAGAAGAAAGCAAAAGATAAGTGTTTTGTTTACCGCAAAAAAAAGTTCACACACACAGCCACAACAATAGATCACAAAACACCACAACATTAGCTTTTATCAGAGAACAAACATACCTGTAGAAGACGTTAAGAAGTAAATGTTGTTAGCTATTTGATGTTGCATTTTGTTATTTCTTGTGTTTTGCAGCTCAGGACCATCTATGTTGCAGAATACATTAGTGAGTGTATTATTACCTAACTTGCAGAGACTGCAAACAATACTCTGTGTCAGAAGCTAACTGAAGATCATGTTAGCTAAAAACTGTATATTTCAGCTCTCTTATTGCAGTGTAAAGCAGAACCCCAAACCATTTCATATTCACCGCTGAGTCAGCAGAATTGTGTGTTTTTTAAAAAATATTTTAGGTCACGTCTCAATGTAAAGAGAGAAAATTAGAGCCTGCAAAGACAACCAAGATATTTTCCACAGCGCACCATGAATAACCAATTAGATTTGCTTTTGGAGTTAAAAATGTAAAAGCACTGAAAAATTAAACACATTGATTTTTTCCCTCCCTTGCATTTAACATAGACAGGCTAAATTTGCTTAAGGATGTCTCTAGCTGTGGGTTTTTGTGAGCCTTTCATTGGTATTTTGACATGCTGTTTGAACCTAAAATAGGACTTAATGATTATTTTAGCTTTCAATATAAACCATCCTTATCAGTTCTGATCAATGAAAGAGTTCAATTTTTTTCCCCAGACTTAAACTATAAGAAATTGCAACATTAATTGGGTCTCTTTCAGGACAGAAAGTTCATTAGGTTGTTGCAGTGAGTTGATCTTTTTGACTCACATACGCTCTCTATGACTCACCGTTGCAGCTTATCATTTAAATACCAGGTTCCCACCACTAAATTACACTTTGAACCTGACATTTTGCCAGGCCGTCACACAAAATTTGCCTGCAAATTCAACTGATTTGATCTGGAGTCCGTCCAAATCTGGCGGCTTTGTTCAAAAAACCCGTGAGGATGAGAGAGTTGCTTGGCTTGCCAGGTTTTATTGGAACTGAAGCAAGCTTTTACAACCAATGTTAATATGTTTTTGGACCCAGGAATAAACTGTCTCTCATTAAAACTCTATTCCTGGATGAGATAGATGGATCTTGCTTGATGAGATGAGTCATTGACTTTCAGCTCAGGTTGGACCAAAGCTACAACAAAGCAAAAATAGAGTTCATTTACTAAACCAGGTTTTATAGGATGGGGTTTTAAAATACATGAAAACCAATTACCACTCATCAAAGGAACCTCTCATTTGAAGAAAATAGACCGTATGTTTCAGCACAGTGTTATCAGGGAAAAACAGACTGATTGGACTACTTATAGAAGCACTAGCTGGACTGACAACTGTATTTGATTTCACTTAGCATCCAACAACCCCAGCCAAGATAGATGTAACATAATTGATTGTGCTCTGAAAATTGAATTACAGAGTGGGGACCATAATTCAAAAGCTATTTTTTGCTGAGACCAATTGAACATCAGAGTAGAAAAACAAGGTAACAAGGAATATACGCCACAGGTCATGTATAAAGCAGCAAGTCGAGACCTCAAATTACTCCCTTGGATATTTTTATTTGCGGTGTCTTTATGTAATATATTAGTTAATCTATTCTATTAGAGTGTTTTGGTTTTTATTTTGGTCATTTGATGCTTGAATGTTTGGTACAAACAAGGAACTCCCTTAACACACTGTTATTGAATAAATTGTTGACATACAATCACAACAACAGTTTTGAAAATTGACGTGATTTTTCCATAGGACTGAAATATATGTTGCCTGAGTTAGAAAAAAAAGTGCAAAGATAAATGTCAGAATTGGCACAAAAAGGGTAAGTTTTGCATGCAATGAAAGAGCAGTTAAAGGCTGTCACCAATGTAAACCAAAATACATCTGTTCCTCCATGCACTATAAAGTTTTAACTGTAATAGACATATATAATGTCTGGGATTCGCCTACAGATCTCAAATCACCAAATCACAACTTTTTTCTTAACATAAAGCTCTAGCACATAGTGAAATGACCAGCTAGTTCTCCTCACGCATAGAAAGAAATGTATGTGATGGGCATACGTCACACATTTTGCTTAGCATCTGGTGCCGATGGTGCAACCCACACTAAACAGATGTCATGGAGGAGTTGTGGGCCATCTGTCCCCACATGGAGCCAGCCCCTTGGCACTCTCTCTCTCTCTGTGCTGAACCCCTGTGTCCTCTGTATATGTGAAAACATGCACACAAACAAAGGGAAGACTGCCGGGATCAGATGTATGGACTCATTCCTGAAGTTGGCAAAGTGTGCTGCCAAGGAGAGCACAGACGCCGAGGAGATTTTTTCAGGGTGTAAACACACTGAGACAAAGCTTTGAACAAATTCCAAGACCTAAAACTTAGATGGAAATCATGGGTAAGTTTCTGCCTCTTGTTCTGAAGTTGGAAAAGTAAAAAAAAAGTCTAACAACACCATATCACACATTGAAACTGACTATGTTTTTTTCTATACATAGTTAATTTTCAAAATTCAAAATCAGATTAAGATATTAAAGAGTTCTCATTCTGTGAACATGTGAATCTTATCTGGCAGATCTTATCTTGAGAAAATTGTCAGTATTGCCCTCAAGAGGTTGATGTGTGTTTAGTATTGTTTTACTTTAATTTGATTTAATTAATAAATAAAGTATTTTTTTGTACAATTACAGGAAAATCTTAGTAATTAGACAGGATTGGATACTATGGACGAACAAAATCTGATACATGATCCGTGACCTCTTGTTTTGGACTCAAATCCTGGGATGGCTGATGATGACTTTGCCTTTTTTCTCTTTTTCTGGACACATAGAAACAAAAATGGACAGAGTTATGTCCATTTTGAAGTTCAGTGCTACCTAAGGGCTGAAATAACAGATTCTAAACATTTGTACTGCTTATTAGGGAAAAAGACATTTTTGCCCCTGTCATAAAAAGGTATGAACAAGCATAACCAGAAGCCACATGTCCTGCATGCTGTATTCTTTTAGTCCACACAGATTTATACAGTTTGACCTTTGGGCAATAGATCAAATGAGAATCCAAAAGGGAGAGCTCTGTGCAACACAACTCAAATATTGATTTAGTTCACAGTTTGATCACTGGCCTCCTTCTGAGGCCATGTCAGTGTTTGGTAAAAGCTTTAAACTTTTAATGAACACTTTTCTGAACAAACTACTTTCTTCCAGTCTGCTTCACAGCCAGTGGCAGGATGAAAGTGTCAGTCTGCTTCTTATCTTATTCCCTCCACAAGATTTTAGCCATGTAGAAACATAGTTCATCAGCACATTGTCTGTTTCTGTGTTTTTTCTGAGCAACACTCACGACTAACAATATGCCAAAGCTCCAGACCATTTAATTCCCACACTTCCACTACTGATACAAACATTACCACTGCCACCACCGCCTAGTGATATCATCATTTCTTATTAGGAGGAGAAATTTAGTGGGGATAGCAGTGCAGTCTGCACAATAAGACAAAAGACAACCAGAAGTCATGCTTCTATTTGAGTATTGATCCAATTCGGCAAGTTGTAGTATGAGTAATCGCTGACAAATCGTCCTCTCCGCCTCGGCCCAGGTGTAGGCCGTGGAATGTGAAATGGGAAAGTCTGAGGCACGAGGCTTCTGGACTAAAAAAAGGATTCTCATCTGCTGCTCATCCAACAAAACGGTCCCACACCCCCACATGAAGATGGAGCAGCCTCGCACTCCACACTATCCCACACTCACTCCCTCTTCTGATTCCTCCTACTGCAAGTTAAAATCAGATGTGTTTGTGTGCATGAAAAGAGGCTGTGTGAACCAGAAAGAAATTAGTGGTCTGCGTCTCTTTACGAGAAATACCAAGAGGCAAGCAATATCAGTATTTACAGCAACCAAACAATTACAGATACGGATCAGTGAAAGTTGCTTTAACATCTTGTAATTACAGACAATTTGGGTCAATTACTTCATCTTAAAACACCAGGATTACAGGCTGCTAAAAGCAAGACTATAAAGAGATGTTGATCAAGTTATTATCCAATCAAAGGATTATTATCAGTTGTAATTACTACTAAATACTTCAGAAATGCATCCACCAGCAGGCCGTAAGACACATGATTTCACATTATTATCATTCATCACCAGGGTTCATCCTCTAGGCTCGATTCATGACCTTTATAATGTTCAAAGTGTTCTCTTAGATCTAGTTTTCACTTATTTCTCACCAGATTATTGAGAAGACCTTGACGCAGTGAGTCACTGAAAGGCCAGAGTGTGGCTTTTTGAAAGCGCTGATGTCATCCACAATACATAGAGGAAGTAAAACCTGCGCATCATCAGATCGGATCAAAGTTCTTGAAACATGCGGCAGACATTGAATGCATGCACATTTATGTAGATTTATATGCAGCGTAATATGTGCAAAGCATGGAGAGAACAGAGGTTAAAAAAGTTCCCTCAGATTAATTATATTCAAATAAGGACAAAGGCATTGTGAAAATGCCGTTTCGCATCACGTGTTTTTGATTACACTCTGAAGTCATCACTGATGGAGAGTCTTTAGTGATCAAACACGGATAATCAAAGCCTGAGCTGCAGCTGTATGACTAAACAACTCAGATGTCCTTTAGTTACCTCACAGCCTGTACTTTCCTCAAGCAGCATTGTTGACCCTCCTGAATAGTGGCATTCCCAGCTCTCTTCTGCCCCTCGCAGGATGAAGTGGGTAAAGCAGCACTTCCGGTCGACTTCATCTTTTGTATTCATCTGGTGATGCAGTCCTCCTCCTATTTCTCAATCTTCTGGCTCTTTCTTGAAGAGACATTTACGCACAAGAGGGAGGGATAGTTTATTATTCTGACTCTTGTTAAGTTGTGGAAGAGTACTCACAGTTTTGCTTAAACTTGAGTGGGTCCAACAATGAGAAATATGTTGCACAGGGTCCTTACAAATATTTTAGATTTGTGCATGCACTTATTTCTGCATGAGGGCTTCTGCAACAGCGGGGCCTAGGGGCCATAGTTGGGCAGCTTGTCACGTTTCCCCTCAAATCCACTGGAAGCTGTGCTGCCAGATGTTGAGTTAGAACTGGAACAGGTTCAGAAACAGTGGGGCTAACTTTGAAGAGCAGCTTACGCCAACAGTGTCATAATGTGAGTTGATGACGTACAGAAGCAGCACCACATGATCATAAGACCAGTACAGGTTCATAATAAATTCATTCTTGATTTTTCACATCTGTTATTAATGAAGATGAAACGGTAAAAGTGACAAGTTCAAAAGGTACAGATGTTGTTAAAATGTATTTTTTCAACTCTGTGATTAAATGTGCACATATGCTAATGTATGGGCTGTGTACCGATATCCTGATCATGCATTACAATATGTAATTAGCTGGACCCTGTCATCCTTGTCTCTTTCTTTATACTGTCTACAGCATTCGCACAAAGTGGTCGGAGAAACATCTCTAAAATATGTAAATAAACTTAAATGATCATGAAGCATGTCAAACGTATACTACGACATGTACACAGACTTTCACAATATCATTAAATGTCATGATATCCTTCCTTCTTCCTTCACTCACTGCAGAGGCTCTGCAGCTCCTCCTCACAAAAGCCAGACTCTCTCTACAGGAAGGATTGCACAATTCGTCAGCACAAAGGAGTACTTAAATCACTCCTTGTTGCACCTTGAGGGAAATAAAGCAAAGTCTGATGATGCTGCTGACTGCATCAGGTTTGCGTAGGGGGGCAGCAGGTGTTTTCTTGTGTGGGGTCAGCTCTGGTCCCCTTGTTTCCCCACTGTGCTTTGGAAGTTTCCAGCCACACTGTGGTGAAAGAGCAGCTGCCCATCTCACACTCATGCTGCAGTCAGAGCAGACCTCTGCAAACACAACAAATGTCATGTCAAGCTAAAAAGACAACGTGGTGCTATTATGTTTAACGAGGGACACCAGTGGGTTTATATTTCAAAGGGAAACTTTATCCTACTCACAGCTGAACAATACCATTGCCCTTTTTTTCCACTGCTTACGTATGTGCATCCCCAGGTACAGTTTGGGCTGCTCTTGCATCACCTCAGCCTCCTTGAACCTTGGGTTGTTACAGGTCTCAAAGACGTCCTGCTGTTCTGGAAAAAGCCTGCTCCTAACTAAAGTTGGGCTGGCACGTGTTTGCTCACAGCACATGTTGAATACTCTTTGCAAGTCCACAGCATCCCTCCTCCTCTCACTCACTGACACAGCCTTCGGTCGAATAATCTAATATCTCATTTGTGAACAGGGTACAGAGGAGGTGACGACTGTGGGTGCTGCAATTTTGTGGTAACAAAACAAGACACTGAAATAACGGAACAGACAAATAAAGAGGAAGTCAGGCTGAGAGATATTAAGAACATTATGGACAATATGAAATACCAGTTATATAAGCTTTTATTATCTGTGTGCAAGATTTCACATGGTGTCTGCAGATGGATGAATTATAATGCCTGATGATGTACATACTCTTAGTATTGAAGTTCAGGTTAATTAAAAAGCAATTATGCATACATGCACTCAGCTCCTCATCCCCTGTGTCTTTGGGGTTTGAATGCCTGCAAAGTTCAGGGTGTGTATTACTTGTATATCTGATATGAGATGACTCACCTCCAATTCTCAGTGGACTGAGGGAAACACGTGACGAAAGACGATGAGCCAGAGGTGTCGAGGCATGCGGGGGATGACTTCAGCAAAGAAAATATACTGCAGCTGCCCACTGAACTTGACCAACCAGAAGAGACTTTCTGAGTTGGTCTTTCAAAGTTCATCTCACACAGAATTTCCACAATGAATAAGAGACTGTTGAGCCTTCAGGTGCTGCTTATATCAAGGACCTGGTAGTATGCCTTTGCCACGTTAGGTGCTTGACTTGAGGGATAGTGATGTAAATCTTTCTCTACAGCTATTTGGTGGAGTGATGTGGTTTCTTCCCCACACAAATTTGTGATTCCCAGTGAATGACTCCTACTCCCTTTTCACCCATGCATTCCTAACATCCCGAAAAAAGTTAGGATAGCCTTCGCTTGAAATTTACCCCATAAGTTCTTTCTCACACGTCCCTGATGGCTAAAAATTGGTAGATTGGTGGATATGGTTTGACATTTTCATAGTATCAGCCAAAGATGGAAAGTTCATGCTGGCTAGGAAAAGCATAAAGAAGCTTTGGTATGTGCACAAGTGGATCAATGAACTATAATGCACTTTCACTGCAATCCTTATTTGATTGAGAAGAGAGATGTTAAGTTTTTAATGCTCTGTGTCTCTCTGCCTTGGATCAGGACTGCAGTATATTGATGAATGAAGTCACTTTCTAGACTCTACATTATCATGCGTCATAGAAATTGATCACATCATTGATAATCCTTTATTACTTTATGCCATTTGCGTCACAGAAAGTTGCCGGTCAATCAGGATTTGATTCTTTACACGCAATCAGATCAGAAAATTAGTGCAGGGGTGCAAGGGTTGGAGGGTGGGGGGTAGACTGCATTGACAGTGGTTATTAAATCAGCTACAAATATGGCTGTGAGGAAGTAGCTGATAAACTGTCAGGACCCCTGAACAGATTCCTGGGGTACAATGGTAGACACTGGGGTTTGAAAGGAAATTTGAGTTGGAAAAACTGAGTGAGGCCACTACATCGCATTCAATTTTCAAAATAAATCAATTAAAATATCAACATAATCATGCACTTTTAGGCACCATTTAGCTACAAATCTGCTGAACTGAGAGGGGGATGAAGAGGAACAGGGACAGAAGAGCTACTGGGTTTTGTACCTGCGATAGGAAACTTGTTTTGGTACAAGTTTAAGTTTGAAAAAGTTGCAGAAAAAGCATAACTGGTGTTTGATTTCATGTAGGCATTCAAAGAAAGAAGTGGGAATGAAGAGGTAGGATTGGTGGACAGGTAGAACAGGGTGTCATCTGCAAAGCTATTGCAATTGACACTATGTCAATAGATGATCAACAGAAGGTTACCCTGGGGTACGCCAGTAAAACTGGAGATTGGATGGGATTTGAAGGATCTGAAGGAACTAAGTACAAACAGAAAATCTGATACATAAAAAGGCTCAAGGAGGGTGCGTTGTGATAGCAGTATGTTGGCATGTACGAATGTACACTTCAAACATAACAAACCTATTTTTTCACATATATGTTGAGTGTATGGGTGGGGGTGGTATTCTTCATAGACTATATCATAGACTGTGCTGTTATTTTGTCTTATAGCAGCTTGTCCTATATGGAGTGATCTGTGTAAAAGGCATACATACACAAAAGCTATGTGCTTTGGTGTTTTCAAATTTGAGTTTCTTACATGAAAAAGCATCAAAAAGCATAAAGGAAGCAGTTTCTGCATAATTCACTGGTCTGCAGATCAGATGCTCCATGTTTGTATCAAAATGTTTATGTTGTTTTGTTTGGTAAGCTGTTTGTCAAAACCACAGATTTACATGGACCCTTATGTCACTGCAAGAATGGAAATTGCAGCTCTTTATATTCATTGCTGCCATCTATCCTCCCTCTGGCTATCAAACAAATCTGTGGCCTGTGTGAATAAACGACAGGCTCCAGTGTTTTCATCGAGCTGCAAATGCTTCCACCAATTACGTTGTATTAGATTTGAATACTTGTGCACAAATAATAGGTCCTTTCAGATGGAGCTCATGTGGGTCAAGGATCAAAGCCAGCTCCACTCAAAGTATGGACTTGGGCTACTTAAGAGGAAAGGTCCATTGTTTTGATTTCAGCCATTAAACAATGACTGTTTGTTTAAAGGCAAAAGTTTATCAAAAGAAATTCTTAGAGGATAAGGAACCGTCTTTGCAAGCAACACCCCGTATGCTGTGTGCATGTCTTAAAATATCAAACAATAGACTGTTGTACGTCACAAGCCTTGATAAAAGACATTACTCTGACTCCCCCTGATGTTTCACACATACTATTAAAGCTGGGTTTAAGTTCTCTAGATTTTTTTTTACATGCTTTTAAACGTTTTGACATTGTACTTTATTCCCCCTCAGGCTGAAATACTCAAAAATGACCCACAGCTTCGCCACAGGCAACAAGTGCAGGTTGTTGCTCTGGCTAGTACACAGGAAAAGTAAATTTTCTGACGAATAAAGACAATCCTTCCTTTCACTAGTTATGATAAAAATCCACAAAAGCAATGCTATGTGGCTATAAAATGATTTCTGTATTCAGTTTCTCTCTCATTCTCAGTTATTAGTTGAATTCATAAACCCTTTATCTGGTTGGTACTACATCTTCACCTACCAGAGGTGAAACTGAAACCTTACCTGACAAAGCCTTACATCCAGCAATTGTTAACAAGTGCCAAACAACAACTCTATGTGCTCTTTAAAAAAAAAAAAAAAAAATTCACCTCGTTATGTTGTACCCAGTAAAAACTCGTCCTGAACAAGGGAAAGTAGAGTCAAAAAGATGACCTGCTCTCCAAACCCAAACTGAAACTGAGGCATGCCTTGGTTCATCAATACCGCAGGGGGCAATGGCTTATGGGAAGCAGGGTCTTTATTGCTAGTGCTAATGCTTTCCAGAAACTCCTCACAGCTGCTTTAAGCTAAGCTGTCCTCTTTTTTATTTTGAAACCAAAAGTGACCAAGATTGGCTTATCTCTCTGTGAAAAATTGGTTTTCATGTGCTTATTGAAGGTAAGTCAAAAGACTTGGGGCTTTGAATCAAAAGACTCAGGACATCATTATTTTCCCCCCTGAAAAGCAGAATAATAATATGAAACTGGAAAAAAAACAAGAGCTTTGTCAAGCCAGTGATTATCAGTAATATAAAAAAACATTGTGTTCTGAATCTTTGGGTTTGTCCTCTCCAAACTACAGGGGGAAAAACACCACTGTCTCTTTTTGCCAAGTCAGTACTGTTGCCCAAAATGACACCCTAAGCTTATTTCTCTTAAATAACCAGCAAATACAGCATTAAATCATATAATGAGATTCATTTCAATCAGATGTCCCCAGGTTGCACTCAGAGCCCGGTAAAAACGGCTTCCTCTTTTATCCTCCCTCAGCATGAAATGAGTAGAATATCATTCCCTGAAAGCTTGCTTTCAAATACTTTTAAAGATCTTAACAAGCTGCCCTAAAGGAAAAGTGTTTCTGCTTTACATAATCCTTGACTTGAGGAAAGATGTGTTTGGGATACAAATGTTTTACCTCCCAGCTTCTCTTTCTCGATTATTTTCTGACTGTTTTATGCTTGATACCTCAATGGGAACTTAGAGACTAAATAATTGATTTATAAAACGCTCATTAGTGTTTGAGATAGCTAGAAGTGAGAAAAATGACCACTGTTTTCCAATACCTAATAAGGCTGACATTGGTGTTGCAATTAATCTGATTCCTCATTAGTTTTAATTAACAGTAGCTTAAGTCATTTACAAGTGTTATTAACTAGCTTTCACGCTAATCTTCCAGCCGTGTAACATGCTTCATTCTTATTAGTCAAAAACCCTTGATGAAGGTTATCAACTTTCACCAAGATTAGCAAAGTTCAAGCCATAAAATACATCTCTTAAGCCAGGGATTGTGCGATTGCAAAGTGTTTGATTCAAGGAAGAATAATAACTCTGAATGCAAACAACCTAACGTGTGTTTTATTCTCTACACCTTTTCAAAACTCAAAACACATCTGCTCAAAACTGTTTATTTTTCACCCCAATCACACATTTTATTCTTTGTTGCTTTGCTTGTTGTTTTACTTTTTTGTGTGTATTTCTATCTTTAATTTCCATTGCAAAGTGTCCTTGAGTGTTCTGAAAGGCACTTTTAAATGAAATATATCATTATATTGTTATTTATTTTTCATTGATACAATAACAAAAGGTGCATAAACTGTCTAGAACCTGAGTTAACCAAGTAATTGAGACTGTTTTGCTCAAATCTGAAAAAAAAGAAGCCAAAGTACTTGCGCAAAATGACTGAAAAGTAAATACTTTAATGGTTTGAGAACTACTCAGTTCTGTATTGCTTTTCTTTAATTTGGGCTAAATCAAATGCAATTTGATCACACTAACCTGCACACTCAACCCAGATTAAAACTCACCTTTTCAGATCTGCTTTTAACTTTTAATGATGCTCTAGCCATTGTTTTACTGCTTTATGAGAAGTGTCTTTGAGTATATTGAAAAGCACTGTAGAAATAAAAATGTTCTGATAAAGAGCTGAGATCATCTACAGTGATTCAGTGAAAAAAGATCAAAGCAGCTGGAATTATTCTCTGCAAAAGCCCCAGTTAAAATGCTGTAGCTGATTCTGAAACTGACTGATAATAACACCGATGTCTCTCTCTGACCTACATAAGCAAAAAAAGTCCATCAGCAAAAAGACTGAATATTTGATGTATTAATTTTGCTGCCTGTAAATGTTGCTTTCAGGGTAGGAGGAGGTGTTTAACAGCAGCCTGACACAGCTTGTTTGACTTTGTTTTTAACATTTCAAAGCAGTTTTTCACAGTATGTGTTGTTGGTCTGTGAAAAGACAGTGCGATGAGATTTTGTGTTCAAAGAAAAGAACTGGCCAAAGATCAATACAAAGACGAGTTCATGTTTGTTGATGCTTCTCTGGTTCAAAAACTAACACAAGTAATAGATTTTTGGTTACATATGAACTCATTTGTAATTATGTGTGTAAAAATCTCTTGAAGGTGCAACTTCTCCTACATGTGTGCTCTGTTTGGATGGAGCACGAAGTCCACTACAGGTTTCAAATAGTGGATGACATCCCTTCCTCTTCGCCACTCCAACACGCAATGTTAGAAACATGACATGACATGCTATTCAGGGTATTATAAAAGAGAGAGATCTACTCATACCTCTGTCTATTTGTTGCCCTTATTGTGTCTTGACATCTTTTGTTAAAAATAGATGCTCTTTGCGCCATTGTTTCTTGTAGTTCTGTACAGCTGGTTTGTTGGTGACGTTATTTTGCATCATCTCAGTTATGGATCATTTCAACTTGCCACGTCTTGAACAGCAAGCCTCCTCTGTTAGAAGTTGAACTGTAGGGAGAACTGATTTGTGAGTGGCACTTTTCAAAAGGGAAGAAGTGTTAATTAAGTATTTGAATAAAATATTCATCAACAAATCAAACTCAAACAGCAGAAAGAATTAAAGTAATGCAGATGAGAACAATAGACAGTATAATAAAGGGGCATAGCGTACGTCATATCACTCATGTTTCTTATACAGTGTTGAGGCCTGGTGTTTACAGAGGCAATATTGGAAATGCTGAACTCATCATAGCTTTGTTCAAGTTTGGATGAGTGATGAGGCTGACCTTTGGCCTCTAAGCCAGGGCTAATCAATATAACGTTTGGTCCAGCTGGATTGTGAGACTAAGGACATGAGCTCAGCCGGACATTTTTAGCAGACAGTGAGCAAAGTTCACCATTCAAAAGGAAAACGAATGGGTAAGTTAACAAATACACTGGATGTTTATTAACATATTACCACATCCAAAAAGGCATGGTGTCTTCAGGCATTATGATCTTTCAGCACTGCAACACACTCATTGCATAGTAAACACATTGGTTTTACACTCGAACTTGGTGGTAAAAAATATAAATACCTCTCAGTCCATGCAGGTGCAACCAGTTATTGCTTTTGGGGTTTATAACATTACTTTAATTACATTTTGGGTTGTTGTTACATTTCAGGTAGCTGTTACATATCAACTTCATGCCCTATGCATCATTTTTGCGCCTAGGTGGTGCAATGGTGCACTTGAAATATGCAGTCAGATATGCATTAGTTCACTTTGCACTTCCGACAGTACGTTTAAATCCTTGAAAACATGCTTGAAGGGAAGCAAGGCTTGAGCATTCTTCTCTTGGAGAGCACATTATCACAAGATGTATTTCAAGCACAGGAACCTGACAGTTTTATTTGGCGATTCTGATCAATGATGTTCCCTCGCATCACTTTATTGGCCCAAGAGTGAATCATTCACTACCGAAATGATTGTGCTGGCGACAGCTATCATGAATTAATGAGTGGTTCAGCAAGAGTCATTACTCCTGTGAAACAAAGTTAGTGGGTCGGCCTCTGATTCTGCTGGGGTAGCTCTAACAAGAAGAGCGCAGAGTGTGACTGTGTTTGACGTCCACTCCTACCCTCAACATCAGGAAGGCGTCATCCTCTGCCCCGTGTGGGATCATGAGCAAAGCAACTGTCGTAAAAGTTAATGGAGCTCAGTAGAGCACTCCTTTTGGAAAAAAAGTCTGCATTGCCGGGGGAAAAGGCCTCAATACCAGGATGTTATGAAAAATATGACAGAAAATCAACAGTAAAAAGGCTCTTGCTGCGGAAAGTGATACCCTGTTTTTGGTGTAAAGCCTGTAAAATATGATGTTTAGTTTGTTGTCTCCTAACGGTATCATGTGGTGAGAGGGTCCATTTCACTGGGACGTGTTGTTTTGTTATTTACACTTGTTCAGTTAAATGGATTGCAGGTCAGCAGCCACTTGTGTATTGCAGTAATTGTAAACTCCATAGCAACAGCACTCTCTTCAGCTCACACAAACAGCTGTTGAGCTGACAAAACGTTACACTCTGCACATTTATCCATTTTTTTTAAATTGCAAAAATGTTCCTATCACAAGACCATGAGCTGATGTGACAGAGTTTTTCTAATCTGTTTGTTGTAATTTTGCAATCCATATGAAGCTTTCTGTATAACCAATCCTTCCTCAAAGTTGTCTCTTGAGTCTACCATTAAACAGTCTCCTAAATGCAATGTAAAAATGCAATTCTTAAAGTAAAATATTAAAGGTGCTTAAATATAGCAAGAGATGTTTTATTTTACACACCCATGCATGCTAATTCTTAACGAAGATATTCCATTCAGTAATATTCCATCACCGCCTACACTCCTGGATGTGTCATCTTCATGTTTTCTGCTGTCACTCTGTCAGGCACAGATACAGTGACACAATTCACCATGTCTTCATAGAGCAGCACATGATTCACAAAGTGGTTATTTAAAGGTTGAAGAGGTAGAAGAAATGCACCTCTTGCTTTTCTTCTCTTCTCTTCTGTAGGCTGATGAAAGCCATTTTTTTTCACTAGGTGTACGCATTTCAAACAGAAGTGTTGGGTAAAAGAAAAACCAGCTTGGTAAGTTGCAAAGTAAAAGCTCAAGTGAGTTCTGACACTTTATGTATGGATAGTTATATGGGATTTTTCTCTCTTCTCCAATACATGACAAACGCACAAGAAGAAGACTGATATAATTTTCTTTTGATAGAGCATATAAATTGCTGTGCCAACTACTGAAACAACAATCCAAATACTGCTAAATAATTTAAACACAATATGTATTCAAATGACAGTCGAATAAAAAAAACCCAAACATTTATTCTCATGGTAGACTTGATGCCAGCAACACATTTGCAAAAGGCAAAGACAAAAATTTGTTTGCTATTGTGTTGCATCTCACAGTGAATTTGTTCAATTTGCTTTTAACAGCAATTCTGGCATTAATCCTGTTGTAGTGACACTGTTTCATATTCAGTTGAATCCACTTAGGAGGACGCTGCTAAAATTGCCCCTTCAGAAGAAAACAAAAAGTTTTCTGCAGAGCGCATCTGTTTTTTTTATTTTTTTTTATTTTTTAATACTGTTATCTCTTTTTCTGTCAGGGTTTAACATAATAGGTGCACACATGAGGACAACCTAAGGACCTGATCTACTATTATACCATTTAAAAAGCACTAAATATCATGTGCGAACTAAAATAAAGCATGTGCAATTGGCCAGTTGTGGGTGATTTGCTATGATTACTTTGATAGCAGGTACAAAAGTGATGCAGACCACCTTATTTAAATGAGGACTTTGCGTGTGCTCGAGTTTGGCTGTAAATGAGAGATTAAGTTCATTTTGTTTGTATTAACAACAATCACGGCCATGTTTCATGTCATCAACCTCTGTCAGATCTGTGCATTGCTTAATTCATTCTATGCTAAAATAGCAAGGAAAGAAGTTAACTACAGTGGCTATGGAGTTCAGAGATATTTCATCCTTGTTTTGCTGACAACATCTTGCAACATTGCTCTTAGTCTCATCCTAAATTCTAGAAATAGAAAATGCTGAATGAATAGTGATGACAGATTGGGTCAGTATCTGTATTGGTAATGCCAAAGCCAAGGTATTGGTATTGGTAGCATGACTTAAAAAGTTGGATCAGCACATCTCTAAATAACATGCGCGTGTGTGCACATGTTAAGAAGAAACCACCTCAGCCTCATTCTAAGCAGTGAAAAATCCTGTTAGTATTTGACAAGTAAACACAACAACTGCTTCTTGTTGATTCAACATTGTGAATAGAATTAGAAAAGGCTCGGCTAGAAACACAGACAGACTGATCAGCATGCTGTCACTTTCCTCCTCGTCCACATCCTGATGCTGCATTCAGAATATGTTTTCAGTAACTGTCAGAAGATGGCTTCATGCTAATGTGGAAAATAGAGTCCGCCTCCTGCCTCGTAGAGTCTCAGGAATACAATAGTGCATCTTCTGTTACAAAGACATAAAGAGAGCTCAGATATTGTTTGAGAAAGGATTGTACAGAGGGGTGATGGTTGTTGGCTTGTGAGCGATGTGGTTCGTTTTCTCTCCTGGAAGACAGGGATGTTGTGAGACTTGACTGGAAACACGAAAGAAGTCGAGTTTAAGTCTGCACACCTGGCATGAGGCGAGTAAAATGGTTGTGAATGGAGAAACCAGTTGTTGTCTTTAGGCTTTAAATTGCCTGTTTCACTAACAATGAAGCACAAATATACACATTTTCAGTCATTAAGTGGAAGACAACTTAGATAAGTGCTCATTAGTGCAGGAGACGGACCAGAGCTAGATAGATTATTACAGCCCTCTGCGTGTATCTATTCTTAAAATACTCTGCTTCTCCTTTAAGAGAGAACAACCAGAGAATGCTCTGTCTTTCTAATGTGCAATTAATGGACCAGAAGGTTGAGACACTGGAGAAGATTTCGTCATTCCTGTACAATGATTCAACCATCCTTTTTCTTGTACTGTGTCTCTTGAAGTCATATTCCAATCACATGAAACCAAATATAACCATTTGTGTTGATTCTTTCCTCCCAGAATCTTCTTTATCATCAGCATTCAAGAGATGTTTTCAAATCTTTATGCAAATCACAAGACTTCAAAACCTCGGCACAATGTTGTGTGAATCATACATTAATCCTGAAGCATAACAGCGGCGTCTTGTTCTTGTTTGCAACAAAAGTGCATCAAAATTCCTTGTCCTTTGAATTGCACCGTCTAATAACATGTCTTGTGAGCCAGAGATGAGGCTGGTATCAATGCTGGTATCGCTCTTATTCATCCTGAATTAATTTAGTACAGGAAGTGACACATGAAATGACCTTAAGACTCCCCCGCACAATCTTTCATAACCTCAGCAGCTTTGTGGATGAACCTGAATTCATTTCATCCATGCTCCTTGTCCAAGCCTAGCCTTCCTGTCTGTGAGACTGTTCAGTTTGCTTTGTTTCTTTTGTGCAATTATCCCTGTGAGGGTTTGTGTCACTGCTTTTAAGATAAATGCTTTATGTAGAATGCACCGTGCTGCTTTCTGAGTTTGCACATTTTATTTTGTTTATTTTGGTTTTTGTGTGAGAGTGTGTGAGTGTGTGTGTGAGTGCCTACCCAAAACGTGCAACTACTGACATCCTGAAAAAGCCTACACCTTGAAGGGATTGGGATAATTCTGCAGCTCCTTTATCAGTGAGCATAGACAGTCTAATAATTAATTCAAAACTAACTTCTACAAATATATGAAAAAAGACTGAACACCTGATATCGAAAAAGTTTCAGCAGCAGGTGAAATTCTCCTTGCACTTGTCTTCTTTTCAAAAGGGGATAGACCCAGTGTTTTCTTCTTCATTTTTTCTTAGGTCATGAGAGAACCACAAAATCATCGTCACTATTCCATAAATCCATTTTTCTTGTACTGTGAATTTTTTTGATTATGGCTCAATGAACACATTAGATACAGTGTGCAATATGTATTTGCATGAAGTTTATTTTTGGATTACGAACCCAAAATATGCATCTGAAAATATTGGACTCAGTGTGCAAAGAGCTTTAATCACATCTCTGAAGTGACAGTCCCGTACTGATTGACCCGTTTCTGCAACCACAGGCAGATTTTGAGACTCTATGAATTAGGATTTATGAAGCAGAAGGCATAGTAGGTACATTATAGTCAGCCTATAAATGCTCCCTTATAGAACAGGAAACATCGATATTAATCCTCTCCTCCTACTCTCATTAATAGTGAAATAAGTGTATCAACCAAAGTCTTTTGCAGTCATTTTGGATGAATTGTACATCTAAGAGCTTCCCACAGAAAGGGAAATTCACACTGCTGTCGAGGAAGAAGTTGAGTATTCATGCTCTGGTATCACATTTGTTTCTCATTTTAGAAATGCAAAACAGCAGATGTAGATAGAAGAGCCTTCTGGGCTAGAGAAGCAGGAAATTTAACAAAAAAAACCCTTTCCAGTGCTAATCTTATTAACCACATCAAGAGAATGCACAGTGAGAGCAGGAATGTAGTGCAAGAAACCTGGCATTGAATCAGTAAAGATGTTGCAGGATTTAGACCATGTGGGGTGAGCCATTGACATGCGCTTGGTATTACGTACACTGTGATGCAAAAGCTTGAATATATAGACACAGTTCATGAAAACCATTATACATGTAGGTGAGTCATGTGCCACATGGAACACACCCCCACAGAGGAACATGGAAACACAGATGACAAACTAAGAGAATCCTCCCTTCCGCTAACGACAAAAACACCATTTGATCAATGTTGCAATGACCTTCTCAGAGACAGGCATCAACACAGGGAGATCTATGCGCGCACAGGAACACGTTCTCCAGCCTACGACAGCACGGCCTCACATCTGTGCTGCAGGGCTGGGTTTCTTGGTGTGACGTATACCCTCTCTGTTTCACTGGAGGCCACCAGCTGAGGTCCTTTTCCCTCTTGGGAGAAGGGAGGGTCAGGAGTGACTGTGAATCACCACTTACTCCTTTCATCGCCATTACTGGCTTTGTTTCTTTAAAGCAGAGAGACAGAGGATGGCTGCTTTATATCACACAGCTTCCAAGAGAGGTGTTGGAAAAAATCAGTTATGCTGAGTTTTTTGCTGCTAAGTCACTCAAAACGAAAAACACAGCAGTAATTATTAAAGTCTCTTCATTAGGTTTCCTCTCTTTTATAGTGATGTCAGAGCTTGAATTACCACTCAAGGGAACTTTGTGTCTGCCAGTCTTTCAGTGCTTCTTGCAGAACTGTAAATATGACTTGTTGAACAATGTATTTTGATCTTGACTTTGTTAGAGGCCACGAATGACGTTTCAAAATGTTTCACCTGACAGACTTCTTAGTTAGAAAATTTGAACAAAAGATAATGTAATCCTATTAGTTCTATTTTTGAAACTGTATCAAATAATTGAAAGATGATTTTCAGTGTTATGAATATGCCTTTTTCAAGGAATCCCACTGACCCTGATATTTACCAACCAAATTTCAATCTCTCTATGCCTAAATAATGAGTAATAAACCAAATTTCTTGGTGCTGACATTAAATCATCCCAGCGGCAGCCATGGGTGGTGAAGTACTCTCATGAACACAAAAAAATATGCTTAAATTCATCTCCTAATAATAAGATGAGGGACAAGACTTCATCATCATTAACTCAGCAGGAAAATGTGGAGTTCCTCTACGTAGTACATAATCACGCTCTGCATGAGTCACTATAATCAACATGCCTAAATTTACATGTAAGCTGATTTAATCATCATTAGAAGAAGAATAGATAATGCAGTTTTTGTGGCATGAGTTACATTATTTATACACATTAATTATGTATTTAGCTGTCATAAATGTTGCTATTAAAAGCATCTTTTTCTTGGCTGGACTCGGGGTGTTTTCATGTTAATGACAAAAAAAAAGCTCAGGAAATAGTCCACACTTTGGTAAAGATGTAAGGAATAGTGTTTGGTGACCAGGACCTGTATGCATGTGTGGTCATTATACTAACAGGACCACACTGTCATGGAGTAGCCCATTTGACCACAGTGAACTGCTAAAAAACTGCACCATGAAAGTGAAGCAGGTGCAGAGTTTGATAATAAATTGGCAAACTCCCAGTACTTCTACCAAATAACAGTTCTAAACTAAACAGGAAACACCAGTCTTATAATATGAAGCCCATGTAGAAGTGTGAAAACCATTTATTTAAGGTGCTGCTTGAGGCTGGCTACAGAAACACTGGAAACCAAATACACACTGTGCTTAACAAGATAATTTCATAGACGAAAAATAACAGGTTTACAGTCTGGTTTAAAAATGCTTCGTCCAAGTAAGGCTCCTGTAGCTGTTTGCAAAGAGACCTTAGACCCATTTCTATGCTTCGTCAAAACTTGAACAAAGCTAAGTTGACTTCAGAAGTTTTAATATGGTCAAGGATTTGTCTTTGTGCTTTCATGCTTTTGACACAGTTCAGTCAGTACAAAGACATCACAAGCCACGTGCATTATTTCCTATTTGTTTCACTCACACTCTCAGGGCTTGTGGAAAAAATGCATTAAATAGTCTTATTGCCAGAGTATTGACCTCCAGTATGAAGCATATGCAAGGCTGGACTTTAACCCTTTTTCTGAATGCCTTGCATGCAGAGTAAAAGAGGCATAACATTCCTCATCCAATGTAGTATCCAGCTGCCAACACCTGCCATCTGAACTGTGATTGGTATCAATGTAATGCTTCAGCATTGTCTTTTTCACAATATTATCATTTTTGTATTATGTGCTGGACTGTGTGGCAGGTTTATGTGCCCCATATGTTTGTTTTTATACTCTTGTTCAAAAGCTAATCATGCTTTTATTCATTGTGTTTATGTATTATTAAGTGGTGCAGATTGGGCTCTATTTCCTGTTCGAATTTCTTCTCATCGATCCACCAAGTACTATAAAGTGAGAACTCTTTTCTGCAGAAGTAACCCCAGAAACCTTTAACCGTTCACTCACAAAGTCATCCAAAGTTTTCTCTTTTTTCTCTTAATCCTGGAGATTTTTGCCTGCAGTGACTAAAGCCGAGTCCAGATGATGAATATCACAAAGTTTTCTGCTATTCCAGTAATAATGTGGTCCACGTGACGCTTCCTGGCAGAAAGATAATAAATAAGACTTGTTGGCAACAACAACAGAGTGGTAAAAGTTTGAGCTGAGCTTCAATATCCTTTGCCTCTGTCTCACACACATATAAAAACAAACAATGCAATTTCTCATGACCTTTTGAGAAGAACTTCAAGTCCTTTTTATATCTCACGTGACTCCATGTTTTCTAATAACAATCCAATAAAAGGTTGTTTTTGATATTTGTTTACTTTAATTTGTCCAGACTGCTGACATAACAAGAATAGCATTAAAATGCACTCTAGTATTAAAATATGTCAATGGCATTATCACAACAGTGTTATTAAAGATGATAATTTAGACAGTCCCGTACTTTCTTTGAGTTCTCTAAGAACAATGTAGCATCAGCAAAAACCTCCAGTTTTCTGTGGCAATGTGCTGTCCTAGCATGACACAGAGAGGGGCAACATTTCATTCAAAAGAATCACTATTTTTGGTGGAATTTTTGTTCATGTCACTGATTTTCTCCTGTAAATGTGTAGACCGTGTTTTTCAACAGTAAACTGTATCTAAACTGCAACTAAAATAATCTCAAAGCAATTTCTTGAACATGACATTGGGTTCACTGCAGTGCACTATTAGTGGCCTTCACAGTCACCGGATCTCAGTAGTGCTCCTTTGAGATGTGGAACAGGAAAGCAGCAGCTATCATGTCAATATGAAGCAAAATCTCTGGGGAATGCTTCCAGCACTTTGTTGAATCTTTATCACCAATGATTACGACAGGTTCAAAAGCAAAAGAGAGTCTAACCACAAACAACATGTACTGCTTGTTTTCCGTGCTACGCATGTTCCACTTGCTACACATGTTCCACTTGCCACACAAACTAGTAGTGACATAAGAAGCAGGCTGTGCTTGTTTGGCTGCTGTGACCATTTACTTGCAACTCAGCAGAGACTGGAAAAAACAAACACTTCACTTCTTCCAGGAACCCAGCTGGCTGACAAATCTCTGCTGAGACATTTGTGATTTTTCCCAAGAAACAAAAAGATATGGTTTAGATACAACAAAGTTCCCCAGTGTAATTTAGTTAGTATGCAACAGGTAGGATGAAAGGAACTGGCTTACTTTTTTCACTGTGCTTGCAAATATGGGACTAACTCCTCTAACCCCATTCACTGGTTTTATATCAAACTTTGCACTTGAAAAGTATTGTCCATTATCTAAGCCTGAGGCTGCTGTGAATGTGTAATTATACAGCAAATTAGTGGGGTTGATTAAAATGTACCATTGAGGGTCCATTCATTTAAATGAGCAACTAATTTAAATATTCTCCAGTCACCTCTATGTTCAACAAGTTTAAAAGCACTCCTCTAACCACTGAGGTCATTAACACCAGCGGATCATGCCTAAGGGCTCCATTCTGACTTTTTTGACTATTATGTCCATAAAAACCTTTTTTTCATTTAACAATTACGTTATTAAAGGTACTTCACACACGTTGTGTAAATCAGGGAGGTTTTTGCATCCCCACGTACTATGTGTACAAATGTAAGTCTATTAACCTGGATTATCTGACTACATCTGTGTAAAGTGGATGTCTGATAGACTGCAGCCTCATTCTACTGAAGCATAATTAATAACAGAGATAAGTTCATTAAAAGAACTCCACTGGTGCTTCTTGTATTTGGGAGACTCTGTTGAGTGTTTGCCTCTTTATTAAGACATGTTAACTGTTATGTAAGTTTGAATAACCCAGTTTCCAAAGTCAGCAAAGAGACTGCAGGTGATCGTAACCTTTAATCATATCTATAACACAGTTACCCGCCCAGAGGGATTTTAAAGATGACACAATAAGCAGATAATTGTATTTCAGTGCAATAACACAGCAACAAAAAGAGAACAGGTTGAGGGCCGCTATGTAAAATTGTGGAGTTTCGGCCACATTGATAAACAATAAACTTGTGACGCATGAGTTAAAAATTGTGACCACACTTTGAGCCCCTGAGAGGAGTTTCTTGGTGATCTCGAAACAGTCTCACTTTTTTATATGCCTGTAATCGATGACTTAGAATTAGCTTACCAGTGCCAAAATAGGGAATCTGAAACCAGTCCGACCTGGTAGCATCAGTATCAACAATTATGAGACGCAGCAATCTGACTATTTGTTCAGATTTTACAGCCATGCTTAGATTCTGAAATTTTTGTTTCTGAATTAGGAATGCACAGATACTGATACATTTGCCTTAGTATCAGTTACAGAGTGTCAAGTAAATGGACACAGTTGGGGCCATATCGAGCCCCCTCACCAACAGGTAGAGGGCACCTGTCTGTCAATCAGCTGAGCCTGGCATATGGTTGGGCAAACTTGTGTTGGTAATTTCTAACACTTTTTTGCACCAGGCTGTACATTTGTTTACTTTTGCGGTGAAAATGGATTTTGAGTGACTAATGCTCATGTTGCCCCTTTCTTTTACTATTTGATGACATCACCGTGTTTCCTCTCCTCATTACAAACAGCTTCAGGACACACAACAGCCACCATCTGGTGAGAAGACCATGTTACTACCAAGTAGTTGTAAAAGTAATGATGTACACTACAGATTGGAGGTTCACAGAAGTAGTCCTGTTTAAAATATTCCAAAAATGCTCATTATCCCAACCTTTAAAAAAGTTGTTGGCTGCACCAAGGGACAAAAGACAGAGAAAAACAATTGTTCACCTTCCCTGTAAGAACAAAGTACTTATTCATCAACTGCAAAGGCCAAACATATGTGCCTAATTGCAATGAGTGCATTGTGGTAATTAAAAATTATAGATAAATGAGGTTTGACTTTGTGGTTTGGCCTCCCTCTCCTGAGATCTGTGAGGAAACAAAGTTTGCCTGCAGCTCACGAACAAAGAAATATACGACCATGGTGTGGTCCTGCTCAGGGAGATGGCAAATCACAGCAGCTAATGTGGGTCACGCATCACGGCCAAGCTGAAGTGGCCATTCACAGACTCTTAGGTTGTGAGAGGATGCATGCTGGAATTAAATGAGTCTATACACTCTCTGCTCTGCAATATCGGGGACACCATTCAGAAATCTTTACAAAACTTGGATGATTCAGAAATGCTAGCTGCTCAAGAGCGTCTTTTTAAGTAATAGATCATGAACTGAACGAAATGAGCAATGATTTAAATTTAAAATCAGATATGTGTCATGTACCACTATGACAACAGACTTACTCATTTCTGTTTTTTTGTTTCCTCTTGTAAAAACTACCAATGATATAATTGTCTGTTTTTATGAGTGCATCCTCTTACGCTGATAAATGATTCAGTAACGCCTGATGTGTGCGTGAATTTGTGTTTCCATGGCTATTGATGAGCCGTCAGGTGGGCGCTTGTGTCAGGGATCCAAACTGTAAGTGGTTGCAACCTCTCAAGTCCTAACCCAAACAGAATGATGAGGACAGTGACGCACAGGCCTTCCCCAACATTGTCTCGTCCATATTCATTAAGAGATCTGGAGATGCAGAGTTAAACTGGTAATTAGTGCATGCAAGGGGGTGCGGAGAGTCATATTAACAGGCTAATACACAGAAGTCAGGCAGAATATGAAAATGCATCCCCTGAGAAATTCAAGAAAAAATTGTCTGGTGAAAGCCAGATTGATGTTTTAGAGCTTGCTCCAAATACTAATGAAAGAATTATTAAAACATAAACCCTGCTTTGCTTGTGACTTGGCTTTTGTTCCACTACCCTAAGTACTTGCATCTTGTCTTAATCCTCCTAGAGATCTCAAACTTAATACACCTGAATGATGATCTCATCAAACTCTGTGCTTTTTGTTCGTTTGTCAGGGCGTGTTCAGATGTTTCTATCCCACGTAAAGTGAGTGCAGACAGGAGAGCAGAGAGAAAACAGAGCAATAAAACTTGACAGAAATCCAATAAAGGTGCTGACGTCAATTTCCGGGATCAGAAGGCACTTGTTGATCGAATCTGTCATTTGGAGAAAAAAAAAAAGAACAACTGACACAGTATCTCTGTTAGGCACTATTTGTCGCAACAATAACCACCTTCAGGCTGCCACTCTGACCATGATTTGTGGGAATTTTGGTTCTGATGTGTAAAACTAAGTGGAGAGAATCAGCCAGACGGTGCCCTCACAACAAGCAATCTTTGGATAAAGCTGGTTTTTAGGGGGAGTGAGGATGTTTACCAGCCAGTGTGGAGGAGGTAGCGCAAGAATCTGTGGTAAAGCTTTGGCTGAAAAAGAAAAGTAGATGTTTTAAAGGTAGATTTAAGGCCTGGTGTGCATCTTCCAGTGATCTGGGGATGGGACCTGTTTCAGAGCTTGTCGTTACCTTTTAAATGTCTAAATAATCCTTAACCCTGTAAGACCCAGCATTGTTATGCATTGCCTGGCCAAAAAAAACAAGACACCAAATAGATTTTACTTAGAAAATAGGTACAAGCCTCCTAATGGGTAATTACTGCATGGGAAATTGTCTTTCAGCTCGCAACAAGTTATTCAACCCCAGTTGATCCAATGAGTAACTTCTCATTTCTTAAACAACCACGAAGAAAGACACGTCTTGTGGTTGGGGAAAAGACGTGAGTCTGTTTAAGAAGGGTCGAATCATTGGTCCCCATAAAACAGAGAAAACATAAGGAGACAACAGAAACTACTAAAATTGGGTTAGGAACTGCCCAATGCATTGAAAGCTGGAAGGATGGTGGGGAACCATCATCTTACAGGAAGAAATGTGTAGATTGTTCAATTGATCACCAGAATATTATATCATATTATATAATTCAAAAAAAAAACAATCAATAGATTATTTGATTACGGCTCACTACTTTAATTGTTGCACTAAATGTCAAGAGTTTGGTCTAGTAGTCCTAAGAAATCCAAGGACTGTCCCATTAAAATCGGGTTTGAACTGTCCTTATGTGTGGGGTTTAGAGATAATACAAGCTTGATACAAGAAAAATCACAAAGATGAATCAAGTATGGGAAATAAGTGTGAGTCAAGAAAGAGGAAAAAAGACTTCTTCCCAAAGGAGACGTAAATTCAAGTGTTCACTGACTAAAGCCTTAAACCCACACCGTGACTAAAGGCTCCAGTAGTTGATAGGTTAATGCAGTGGATGAAAGGATTCAGGATCCAGCAAACCTGTGCCTTGATCTCTCCTCACCTGTCTCTATGTACAATGGAAAAGAAGCAGTTGATGCTGTGCGTTATAAGAATAATTGACCTGGCGGCTCTTTGGTACGTCAATTTGTTGCTTCAACTGGAGACGAGCAGCCCTTTACATGCCCCCAAGGATTCCTCTACTGTCTCTGCCTCCAGCCAGTTTCATTACATCAATGCTCTCTAAAAACGTACAGTATGTAGTGATCACGGGCTGAGATAACGAAAGTACAAGGTAAGCGATGCGTGTTTGACCTGGGTTAATAACAGCTAGAGACATACAGAAGAAATCAATACAGTCGTCATGGCTTTTTTTTTCCCTCTATGAAGCTCAAGGACCATCATGCTCAGCAGCCTCATGTCACGTTAAAGCTCCAGACTGGAAAAAGCACTTACATCTTCAAAAATGTCAGCCAGTATCACCCACAGATTCTGCCCTTCTTCCTCTGCAATACCGTCATAATTCAGGTTCCTTTTTCACCTTTGACTTTGCAATAGTTTTGCTTTTTTTCTCACCTGAATTCTTTAAGAGAAAAATCTCCATAGAAATAAGCTGATAGGTTTCCTCAAACTTTGTGACACATTTAAGGAGCAGACCTCAAACACCAAGGTCTGACCAGAGCTCTGCTACAAACAGGTCTCCAGAGAGCTGGTCAAAAAGAGGGAATGGTAATTTTTGGGCAGGGAATCTGAAAGAGACAGCAGCTTGAATGTAGTGTTTCATACAGAGGCTGAAATGAGGATTTTCTTAAATATTAGTGTGTAAAAAATTGGGATGAGGGGTGGGGGTTTTACTTGTTTTCTTCTCTTGGCAGCGATGACAGTGAATTTTCTGCTACACTTCACTGAATTTGATACAGCCCCAAAACCACTTGAAAAGTGACAAATTTCATGAAGAACTGTCATCTAAAACACAATTACAGCCTGACACAGGCGTCACAGAATTTAGTTTCAGACAAATCTATAAATGGACCCCTGTTCGACTGTGAAAACAGAAGATAATGGGTGGATAGACGAATGGATGTGGCTAAATTCTGAAAAACTGTTATTCCTGTCAAAATATAAAAACAGGACTGATATTTATGTGCTTTATTATTTCCATAGTGTCAAAAAATTCAGAACCAGAACTTGAAAGTGGTTAAAAAAGAATACCTTTTTTGCAAATGCAATGTGTTGCATGTAGCACTTTTTTGTGTGTTTTCAAGCAAAGAATGTAGATGTCATGCAAATGCTGCACTGCAAAAGTCCTCAGAACATTAATGCAAATATAAACTGTGAGCAATACATATGGTTCTTACTCTAGACAGAAAGACTTTTCACTGCTCCATTTCTGACTGAAGGAATAACAGCAGTGTACTACTGCAGCTTAAAGACAGGAAATCCTCAGGAAAACAGAGGGATAGGTGTTTCCTCCAGGTACTTACAGTGACTGAAAGGACCCCATTTTTTAGAGGTATGGTGCAACCACTGAAGTCTTCCTCCTAATTGCCTTAGTGAGCTGTCACTTCAAAGAAAGTGATTGAAGTAGGTATTAATTTTCTCTGTTCGAATGCCATTGACGTCACTGGTTTCAAAAAAAAGGAAAAAATGACTGAGAAAAAGAACGGTTAGCCTCACCAGTTTCTGACAGAGGCTTTTCAGTCATGGTCGTATGCATATTAACAGAGCATGTATGCACAATTGAACACATCAACAGTACAGAGAGAGAGAGGGAGAGGAGAGAGAGAGAGAGAGAGAGAGAGATGAGAGTGGGCAGATTACAGTTATTGAACACTGACAATATGAATGACAGCACTTCAACAGCCAAAGCTGGAACACACGTCATTGAACACCAACGGTGAAAAGAGACAGAGAGAAAAAAAAAGACAGAGACAGAGAAAAAAACGGATGTGATCAAGCTTTAACTAATTCACACATGGAATAGTGAAATATAAAAGATATCAATCAAAGTGGAAAAAAATAAGTTGGTAAAATGACTGAATAAACTGCTGGAAATGTCATCAGGATGAAGGGCTACCACTGAGTCTGGCATGATCTCAACTGTAACACAAGCCTGCCTGAGTCCGAATAAATGTTGCAATGCTCCTTTAACATGCACAGCATAATAACATGACAGTCTATTTTACTTTTAATGAGTGGCATAAACAGGGTCTGAAAATTGAGTCAAAGGCAAAAACATTTCAATTCTTCATTTTGTTCTGCAGAGCTGTTCCCTCACAGAGAGGCAGTGAAGTGCTGCTGTTTTGCCTGGATCACATCAGATGTGTGATTGCTTTCATTAAGAACCTCCTCATCTGTAGAGAGAACTTTGGATTACTTGCACTGCAGCTCAAAGACCTGAGTAACGGGAGAAGAAAATGTTGTTTACACAGGCAGTCTGTCTAAATGATGGAGAGAGTCTCAGGGGGGCAGTGATGTGTTTGTGCACTTGTTGCCTCAGACTATGTAACGATCATGGGCTTGAGGTAACAGATGGATTTTCACCTAATGGCACGAAACAAATAACAAATTGGAATCAAGAAGTTCAGTCTTTTTGTCACTTCATTGACTACATGGTCATTGACCTAATCTCAAATGCCTTTTTACATTAGTCAGGTACATTATGAATGAAAAATAAGTTCCATGTGCTGTTTTCACCTCATTTTTCAACCTGCAGTTGCAATGCATAAAAGTATCTCCTTTTGCACTGATGATTGTAAGATACCTTTTGAGAAGCTGGTGTTGTCTGTTAAAAAACACAAGAAAGTAGGACTTTTCTTAAATGGTGGTGTCTTGTCAGTACAGTTTGTTCACTTTTTCCAAGCTGTTGCAGCTCACGAGCGAGCAATCAGTGTCATTTAAAACAGCCAAAGAAGAGGGAACAACATTTGCATTCATTTAAAGTCATTTGACAAACATTGAGATCTTGAGGTGCTGAATACTGCACACCTCTGATTGGCTAATCAGGAACTGTCTCTGACTGCTGTTTGGAAGAGGCGGCTAAGAGAGCAGGTTTTATTTATGTGTGTGCTGCAAACAACTGCCTTATGTTTCAGGAAGCAGTGTGCATCAAATTTGTTTAACGAACAAATTACGTTCTCGTCCGCTCCGGTGCATGTTGACAGCCTTCGCCAACCTACACCATCTGCATGTTCAGCAGGTGTGAGTTGACGAGACAGCTGGAGTCAAGAGACCGAGGAGTTCCTGCACTTCCCACTCCATGGATAAGTCTCTCTCCATTCATGTTGTGCTGTAAAACCTTAAACCTGCTGACTCCTGGCATGCCCCCCCCTCACTGACACATTGACATCGATATATTCCATATATCCATTTCTGTATGTAGACCAAAAGTTCCTGCGGTAATATTACACTGAATGACAGAGTTCAATAGTGAGTTGATTAAGTAGGAAGAAACATCTAGTCAGTTTCTGGAAGACTCAAACCCAATCGTTGGATAGTGTAATGGAAGCGGAACCAGCTTGGTTTAAACCAAGCAGCAAAAAAACCAAGTCTAAAATATAAAGCTCAGTTAGGAGTGTTGCAAACTGCAGTTCAACTAGATTCCTCTTGAGGCTGGCTCGCCAAAAATAAATAAATAATATATATATATATATATATATATATATATATATATATATATATATATATATATATATATATATATATATATATCAACCAAAACAAAAAAAATCTACAGCAAAACCAAACATGTTCAGAGCCAAGTTCTAAAAACTTGGGTATGAAAGACTCATTTGTTCATTGAATTGTACAGAGGTTGAAGCTCCTTTAAAAAAAGTTCTTGTCAAAGTTATTCAAATGACCAAATGTGCCCCTATATGGGAGCAAAGTTGGAGTGACAACAGGCAGGAACTTAGTAGAAGAGAGCAAATAGACCTCTAAACCTAATCCTACCTTGAATGAAGCTGGAGTGATTTCAGCATTTCCAGGATTCCATATCCCTGTAGACAGCAAGACATCCACATCCTTACTCCATATTTGCACAAAAAATGAATAAGGCTAAAAAGTACCACCACTGGGCCTCTGCTAAGTCTTATGAAAAGACATCTAAATATCCCTGGTTATGGTGTGTTATGGTTTGCTGCAGTGTAACTGAAATTGTCCAGCTATGATGCTAATTAAAGTGAATTTTCATAATAGTATGTTTGAAGAGCTGGTGGTAAAGTTGGTTGCTTTAAGGGATTTACAAAGCTCTTTGAGTCATTTCAAAACTTCATATGTTACAAAGCTGCAAACTACAACATGAGGGAGCCATCAAAAGCAATCAAAATGCAATGATTTCCTCTTTGTTTTTTGCCATTTCCTCCAACAAGTTGATGACACAACCCTCTTTCCTAACAACAATGAAATTTGTTCACCCCAAAATGTTAATTCTCAGTTTGCTCTTTTCTCAATTCACAGTGGGAAGCAGATGCAGTGACTTTGAGTATCGTGGACTTACTGACTCTTCCTGATTGAAGCAGAGATGCTTCTGCAGAGAGATTAGCCTCACCAGGTCTTATGACGCACATCTCACTGAAAAAAAAAAAAAAAAAAACAACCCTACGCTTGGTGAGGCAGTGAAGCAGGTGAACAGCAGGGACGTGATATCCATGCTATGAAGGGGCTCAGAAGCTGGCTTCAGGAGGACAGGTTCATGGTCTGAATGTAAAGTTCGAGCCAGAGAGAATCATTTCTGAGTTTCTTCTGCAGCTGCATTGGATGGTTTATGGATTCTGTACACATCATCGGCGGCTTGATCATCAAGCAACAGTGAAGTCCAAAAATAAATAAAAAAATAAATACGGCTTGTTTACGTCTGTTACATTCCTCACACTCAGAATGACACAAACCCTCCATCTGCCCTTAGCCAGGATGGAGGAACTCAGGCAAAAGATCCTCTGCGTCACTCAGAGAGCACCCGATAACTCTGATTTGACCGCCTACGCTCCTGCACGCTACAGCCGCTCAGAGGCACATGCACGTCCACACACAGACACACACATACTGTGCAGCAGCACCCACAGACAGAGTGAGACACAGCAGAGGTAAACACCACAATCAAAACTGTTTCGAGATATTTGGACTTCAGTACGAGTGAAACTTATCATGGTGCAAGCAGATTCTCTGTGCCTGACATATTTATGATAGCCATGTTGCTGTGGTGATGCCTTGTTTTATAAATATTTCAACAGGGACACTGTGAATCTGGGGAGACAGAAAGGCATTGAGATAAGAAAAATGTCCAAAATAATGAAACTGCACAAATTGTATGGCACTAATGATTCAAATCATTACAGAACAACTTTGCAGGAGTGTAAAGCTGTGAAAGTTAATGAACATTGTAATGAACATGAGTGAGACCATATTTAATTGGTGCTGATGGAACAACACTGACCTTTTGCACACCTCATCAGTCTGTAACATATACTTTCTCACTATCTAACTGACCATTTCCTTGGCTGACAGCTCTTTGCAAACACAAATTTTGCAGAATCATCACCCCGACTTGCAATCTACAGGAGGTCCTGCATCACAGGACACATCACCCAATAAAAAAAGGTCTGAGAGCGGAGACAAGAAAATGAGACCCCTGTACCCCCTGTAAGTTAAAGATCAGGATAATAAACAGGAAAAAGAGGAACAGACGCAGTCACAATGGAAGCTGCATGAGGTTAAGAAAACCAGACTAAGCGTAAAGAGGGTCTCTGCGGTGTTGTAATTACAATGGCTTGCACTGGCCATCGGTGTCTGGCGGAGTCTCAGCTTCCGGCGGCGGCTTGACACAGAATACTAATGCTGCAATTAGTGTAACCCAGCAACAGGAAGTCGGCTGCCCTTGAGGGGAAAAAAGAAAATGGAGCTGAATACATTGCTCTGATACTGACAGGCTCTAGTGGCTGCTGTCAGGTGGCCAATGGATGCTCGGTGCAAAGACCTGAGTGGGAAGCATGGCACAGTACAGCACTGCTGGGGCTGCACTGACCGCCATGGCTGCAGGCAGGGAGCAGGTCAGGGTCAAGTGCTGCAGGCCCATCACAGGTTAACCTTGTGACAAGAGGAGAAAGCCAACCATGATTGTTCCCACTGCTGTCCTTGCAGAGTCTGACCTGCAGACCCTATCTCTGCGCTCAGAATATGAAATGATTCAAAAAGGAAAAGTTCAGGAACTTGTCCTCTTTCTAGAATGGATAGGAAGCAACTGTTTATTACCTAGCAACCCAAGTTATTGATTTATGTAACCACTGCTTTCAGGCACAGACACTTCCCTTTTTATCATATATAACTCTACCTTGTCTGCACTGTACAATTCACATCAAAATAGAAGTTAGAACACTTTACTGAAGGACTATTGGAGGCTGGCATTCAATTTAGAGGGCGGAACATGGAATCAGCCATGTACAGGATTATTGCAGACACTTCTGCAGCCTACAGATTCACAAAATACAGTCATAAGAAGGTGAAATGACACAGTTACATCCCTACATTTTTGTTAACTATACAATCCAGTTTGAGATGGCACTTAAATGAGTATGTGATTGATAAGAAAGTGTGCATCTGCTTGAAGTGGCAGCAAAGATAACGTCATATAGGCTAATTGACCAATTATGCTAACACTGTACAGAGCAACTCAGGCAAAAGAACAAATCTCTTAGGTACAATGTAGTTTTCAACACTATATGAATCAGTAGCAGAGTATCTGTCACGTCTCTGCAAGGGATGTTCCACAGCAAGCCTTATAGAAATTAAGTCAAAGTGTGACCAGGTTTTCAGAGTGCAGTTTAAGTTAGCAAAACTAGCACCACCAGCCCTCCTTGTTGGTAAGCATCTACGTGACTGTCCTGGTCACCCATTACACCTGAAATACACCAGATACCTCTGTATCATTAACCCGATCGAGCATGGGCACTTCATTGCACACTTAGTTTTGGCTGCTGTCTCTTTAAGGCTCCCCACTCAACAAACCCCGTCACTCTGATTGGCCAGCTCTCTAGGTTTTTTTTTGGCTTTTCATGCCTTTAATAGATAGAGGAAGACAGTGGATAGAGTTCGAAAGGGGGAGAGAGCGGGTCACAGGCCACTCTGACCTGGGCCACCCACTCGAGGATGAACTTCATGGAGAGCGACCTTAACCACTAGGCCATCTACGCTCCAATTGGCCAGCTCTCAAGAGGCCTGTTTGGGGCAGATTTATCAGCGGTCCCTGGTGTGTGAAGCACCATAACCTCTCTTCAACGATGTGAAAATCGCAGTAAAAGATTTGATGCCATCTAAGTGATTTTTGGTTTAGTGTTTGAATACATGTAGGTGGTGCTTTTTACTCCAGAGAAAGATTTAAACGGCTGCTTGCTAACACCATCCACCAGCTGGGTCAAGTACTCTTTATTATAACATCAGCAAAACTGAATTAGTCTGCACCCTCTAATTTAATTTTCCACTCCCCAAAGGTCTTAACTGAAGCAATACTGGACACTAAGAGCAACAAACTATTACATGACTGTGGGCTGCAGACCAAGGTATTTGAGTCATACCCCCTTGAGCTTAACATTACACATATATCTATAAAGTGACTGATGTGGCTGTATTACCTTTATAAAAGCAACCAGCTCTAAAAAGAAAGGTAGATTTGATGCATAAATGCTTGAAATTACTTTACAATGATACTGGATTCAGAAGTAGGAGATACATTGGAGCATTCAAACAGGATGCCATCGCCTTTCTTTGCATGCATTTCACCGGCTGCATCTTTTTGCCTTGTGCCTTCCACCTCTGAGTAGTCAGGAATTTGGACTGAATGGTCTTTCCACTCCACAAAAAAGCTTGAGATAAGTAGAAATCTGAAACCTGGCAAACACCCTGAGCCGTGATTCACAGGTTTGTTCGCTCTAAATCACGTGGTTAGCCTCCAAACATGCAGATGTCCTCCAGTAATCATCTGTGATGTAAGAGACGTTAAAGACTAACTATACAGGAAACAGTGCTGAGTTATGAGATGGACTTCTGATTGAACTTAATTTGTGAGTGTATCATTTCAACCTGGTTGTCCCCTTCTTCACATCTCATGTGGAGATGGACAACACGTGCCCTGCATTCTGATGGACTCGTTTCCATGGTAACTGCCCTCAAGTGCAAACTTACTCATTACGAGACACTTTGAGCATTGCACAGCACTTTGACTTAAGTGCAGTTTCTCACTCGATGTGGCAATTGCACAGGCTTCACGCCCATTATTCCAATATCGACAGATGGAGAGGGCATTTTCAGCGGCTTGTTTACTGCAGCACTCTTTTTTTCTTGAATGAGTAGTCAAGCCCATTGACAAGGCTGACAGTCAGTCTGCGGCTCCTCCATTCATGCTTTGTGTCTTGGCTGGTGAATGTCTAAGAGGAGGGGGGTTTACGAGTTGTCATGCCTCACACAACAAACCCACTTAGTGCTTTATTTAAGTTTTTATTTTTTCCTTTTAGTGGGATGACAGTAAACATCTTTGATAGGATCAAATTAATCACATCAAGCTGTAGGAGTAGGGTAATGGGATGTAAATTGACACACAAACTGTTATACAAGAACAACGAAGTGTGACTTATTTCACTCTTAACTAGGAATGTTCACATTCAATGGAGTATCTATTATTTGTTAGGAAGTTACTCAAAGAAAGATTCTCCATTTTCTGTCAAGCCTGTTCATTTGTAGGGAACGTGCATTTATTGGATGGGTAGCAGAGTTGTGTATGTGGTTTACGCCCATGAAAAGTTTTCCAAATGTACTCTGCCAAAACCAAACAGCTATCCTCATGTTGCTTTTGCCTCTTGTTTTTCAAACTTCAGGTATATACTTTGAGTTTCTGTGAAAAATTGTTCGGGGGAAAATGCATTTGCTGTGAAAATAAACTATTGTTAATAATCAATCGAACAAGTAATTGATCATTAACACTGGAATGAAGAGTGATTAAAAATCTGCATCTAAGCTGGTAGCAAATAAACAACTGGGAAAGAAGGAAACACAAAAAGAGGGAATAACAGAAGAAATAAGAAAAAAAAAACGGAAGGAAGAAAGTAATAAAGAGAGGGAAGAGGGATGAGAAGGAAGGAATAAAGGGAGGAAATAATAAAGAAGGAAGGAACAAAGGAATGAAAGAGTGAATAAAGGAAAGGAACAAAGAATGAAGGCAAGAAAGAAAAAGGGAGGGAAACAAAATAGTGAAAAAAACAAGTAAGGAAGGATGAAAGGAAAGCAAGAAAGAAAGAACTGACTAATGAAAAAAGTAAGAGTGTGAGGGGATGAAAGGATGGAATGAAAATCTTGAATATGAAGCATATTTATTTCTTTATTTTTCTTTGTATGTTCAGTTTTCTTTTGTTTCTCTGGTCTAATTTTTTCTTCATGCTTGTGTGTGTTATGATGTAAAACAATGTGTCCTTCGTGCATTATACAATTCCTTTGTTATCTTTTGCTTTTTTTATGTTCTTTATAAATAAATTTGACTACACTCAATCTATTAAAAGCTTTCAAATTTTGTCAAAGAAGAATGTGAAGTTTTCCTAAGAAAAGTTGTACTTTTAGTTTTTTAAAAGTGGGAGGTTTACTTGTTATATTTTTTTAATGGTGGGCTGCAGCTGTCAGATGTTTCTCCTGTCAATTCTCTTTAAAATAACAACGCCTTCAGATAACTGATGACTCTTTTAATACCTCATTACACAAAAACTTTATGTAAACCCTTTTTGTCTTTTTTTCTGCAAAAAGGACACATAATTATGTTAATCAACTTCAAAAAAGATATTCCTCTTAAACTTGTTCAGCAGGGGGTTCCCCAAAATATCAGAGCATGTTAACTGCCCCCCTGCTGTGGAAATACACTGATAGGCTAATCAAAAAAACAGACAGTTTAGCTGATCAGTAGATAATTGGACTTCCTATGTGTGCATATTGATGTGTTTCCAAAATTAATCTGCCACTGATAACAACGCTGTCCTGGCTTAGTCACCTCAAGGCCTTGTGATAACAAAGAAAAATGGAAAACAGATCAAACCTTTTCTGTTTGCCTGGGTATATATGAAATTCAAGCTCCATTTTTGTTAATAATTTTTCACTAATGGATGAAATATACAATAATACACAGTTTTTGAGTCTGTAAGGAATTTCGCAATTGTCCTGTTACTGTTAGGCGACCCCCTCTTTGGAAGCCATAGACGAACAAGATCTGCAGCACACAAGGCAGGGCAAGTTTAAGGAAATAAAACACTAAAATTGATGCACATTCGTTGAAAAAAAATCAACCCTTGTTAGGTATGATCTTCTTAAAGGTATTATCAGCAGACCCAAAAGTAAGACTCTGAAATTAGTCAAAAATCAGGATGTCAACAATGAAAAATTCATAAAAGAGAATAATTGAGCTGAGAACCTTTTTTCTTCAGTTTATACATTCCTTTTGCCCAGTGAAGGTCTTTAATATTTTTAAATTCATAGTAAAAAATATTTTATCCATCAAACATTCACACAAGGTGAAAATCACCCAAACACTTGCCTGTTGAAAAAAAACAGGGACAGGTGCTGGAAAACATACCTACCTAATAAAAATCAAGTAAATACATTTGCTCAGGTGAAAATCACCCAGCGATAGTTTCCTGGGGTTGAATATAAGTAGAGGACATGAGGAAAAAGGTTGTTGGGAAGAAGACAAATAAAAGCTTGAATGATTCACTTTGTTTCATTTGTACATTTTGTTAGCTTGAACTAAAAGAACCTTTTTCAGTCAGTTCAATTGGGCTGACATAACTAGCAGTGATTATGTTCTTTTTATTTTCGTGCTTTCTAAATATAAAAAGAACCTAAGCTAACTTTATCACAAAACATCTTGTGATGCAAGTCATTTTGGTTTCTAAAAGTGCAATTTTTTAGATCACAGGTTCCTATAAATACATGAGTTGAATTGAGGCATTGGCTGAACACCAGTAATAATGTGTAATTCTTGAGGGTGGACTCGAGGGACTATTTTTAGTCACTAGAACTAATAATTTAACAACGTGGGAGAACCATTGTGGATCACAAAGCCGCTGAGACGTTTCTGTGTGAAGGGTGCACGCCCAGAATCTACTGAGCTCTCCATTCATAGTTTACGGAACCGTTTTGGGCATGCCTGAAATAAAACTATACAAGGCAGACCTACAGGTGGTAAATGCATCACAGTCAGGCTTTTTGTGGAGATGCAGCATAGGGTCATCGTGCCTTTGATGCAATGGGTGACCCTCCTTAAGATGATAAAGAGGAAGTATGGTCAAAGGGTGAAACATCAGGGGCATCACATCCATTATCAGCGCTGGTGAGAGGGTGTCTTTCAGCCAAATGGAGTGTAATTGACCTTGCCTGATTTGTTTCCTTCCTGTGACAGAGAGCAGCTGCATATAGAGAAAAGGTTGAGTCATTCTTACAGTGTGAAGGCTGTTTCCATCCATCTGCCCTCTGATCTAATGCTCATGCAGGAGAAAAAGGAAAGGAGGGAGCACCACCAGAAAGCACCTTGGCTGTATCAAGATGGCAGGTGATTCATAAGTGCTTGGGATTGCAGCAAATGGCATTTGAAGACTCTTTGCATATGTGTGCACGCAGCAGAATTTCTGCACTTCAATAGCAAGGTGTGTGATACAAAACCACACGAACTCATGTCCTCTCCCCCTGCCTCTGTCTCCTCCCTCTCTGTCAGGAAATCTGTTTATGGAGCTCAGGAAACCTGTTTCCATGGGGACGCCTGTCTATAGACTGGCTAGACTTGTGTGCGTAAGACACTTATGCAGTTTTAAAAGAAAAGTTTTCAATTTGATATCCTTAAACTACTGACGCAAAATGAGTCTTCAGATATTACCACAGTTAATAAAGGGTCACTGCAGTATTCAAACAATGGCTATATAGGTGCTGCAGAATGAATAGGAGAGTGAGGTTAAGCTCAATGTTACACCAGTGACAATAATTTTGCATTCAAAGTTGTAGGAATCCACTTCAATCTATAGTAAGCAGAACATAAATTGAAATGCATGCAACTATTCATTTGACTCGTTGATTGAGTGTTTGAGCATGTGTGATGTACCATAAACCATGCATACTCCCTAATGCATACAAAGGAATGCCTTGGAAGTTGCTGCACATTGTTCAAAGAAAATGAGATGTGTGCTGCAAAAAGTTAAACAATTTTCTTTCCTCGAGAGCCAGATTTCATACTCCGCTGTGCTCAAGACTGTTATGCATGACAGGCTTGTGCATTTGTGCATTCTTTACATGCTGTAAGCATGCACAGTATTTGTTTAAGTACTGTTAAAGGTGTTGGTGCTGCAAATGTAAAACTGCTCAGCATTGCAGACTCGGTGTCTGGGTTATTATGTGAAAATGAATATATACTGCCACCCAGTGTAAGCAACAGGTTTTTTCATAGGTGTTAGATTAATACTCATAGGAACCTTGTTTTAGTGATACAGCAGTGCCTTCAATCAATGAAACTAAACCCAGGGACATCGCTATGAATTAGAAAAATGTGGAAAAGTTGTATCTTTTTCAGTAGGTCAATTTAAAATTTTTAACCTAGATAGATCCAGTTCATACACTACGAAGCTTTTTACGGTAAAATTACAATAATTTACCAGCAAAACTGCTGCCTTTATTTTACTTGAATTTTAGAGTGTTTATACTGCGAAAATATACAGTAAGATTTCGTAATTGAACTTAATTTACAACAACTGATAGTTGTCTAAATATGCATTACCTTACCGTAGATGCAAAGTTTGTGGTGTATTGTTGACATAGTGCTGTGTCTTAATGCTGTCTGTAATACTGGTTCTGTATCATGCTGGTGCGTTTCTATGACCATGAAGGGCACTGGCTGTTTATTTTGTGAAGCATGGACACCCACAGCTACCAATGCACAGCAGGATCTCATATCAACTGCGTTCCCTCCTTACTCACTGTTACAATAACTATTAAGTTATGATTCACAAAGACATTCTGGCTACAACCTCTCGGCACACTTTAGCCCCTCCCAGCTGTTTAGGAGAGCTTTAACTCGTAAGCTTTACCCAGAACGCCTTTGTTAACTGCAACCAAACAATTATTGCAACTTGAAGTGAGAAGCAAACGTGGGGCAGCATCAGATCTCATTGTGATCCTCAACTGTAAACGATAAAGCACTGTAATTGGGAGTATTTCACTGTTAAGAGCATAGGTAAGTACATATGTTTCCTGAAGGCATTCCTTACAACAGTATTATACTGTTATATCAAAATACAGTGCAATACTGTCAAGATTATACTGTAATTTTACGACAAAGTTTTACCGTGTCCAGTGTGACATATTTCAAGAAATTTTGTCAGCAAAGGTTTCCTGAGCCGTCAAATTGTCTCTTAGTCTGGGTCAGTAGGCTACACATTAATGGGGAAACGGCTGATTCGTTTCCTGTGGGTTAACTATGACAATGACAATGACAAAGGCTATTCAGTAAAACTGACTCCACAGAGGGTCATGACAGGCATCCGTATGTGTTTGTCTGATTTGTTGGCGTGAAAGAGGGCAGGAGCTAGTGGCAAAGTTGTTTTCAATCAAAGAAAAAGCCTAAAATGGTTTTGACCTGTGACTATACAGACTTGAGATTGCTTTCATTCTCCAGTATTAATTGGCTCTTGTGCACATTGCCAAAAGTACCAAAAGCTGACTTAATGGCTGTAATATCACTGTAGTTAATTGGCCAACAAACTCTCTGGACTGGAGCTCCACTGTGAAACCACGAGGTAGTGTCAAGAGTAACATGAAAGACACAAGATCCAGTAATGCAGATGAGCTGAGGCCAACATTTCTTTAATTTTATTGGTCTTATGTATTGTTTACATTTTTAAAACACCGATTTAGGGTTTTCCTTACTGGTAAACCAAAATCATTGCAGTTACCATGACTGAATGCTCAAAATATTTCACTCTACAGGTTTTGGATGCGTAAAAAGAGTTTCACCTTCTGAGTTGAACAAATGAAATAAATGAAGGTTTCCACAATATTCAGTTCATTAAGATGCATCTGCAGAACAGCTTAGCCGTTTTAAAATAAAGAAGTCGATAAATCAGACAGTGAGTCAAGAGTGAGGCTTCAGGACATTCATGTTTAACTGAAGGTTAAACAAACAACACATAATCTTGAACAAAGAGAAACAAGAGGTCAAAGTGGTTAAACCCCCCGCCCCCTTGTGAGTTTTTTTTTCTTTCCGCAACCATGAGTCACTAATTGTAGGCGCTCATTCTGACAGCGGGAAACAATCCATTCAAGCACAATGGGACATGAATCACAAACTGACAGCTCGAACCAACAGATATGTTTGACTAATCTAACTTCAAAAGGGCAAATGCCTTGAAAATGAGTTACAACAAATGAGAGAAGTCAGAGTGTCATGTACGGTCAGGTGTAGATGCATGTCTCCACCAGAGGAAATTCGATTAATTTTCTTCTATGCTCCCCTGTGGTATATCTAAATCATTTACATCAGCATCCATTCACAACACTCTCTGATATATTTTAGCTTCCATGACTAACATAACTATCACAATGGAAAGTGAAAGCACCCCTCTGTGTACTGCTGAGTGCTACCTACCTACGCCAGAGTTGAGCTGAGGTACAGAAAAGCCTTGAACAGACAAAACTTGACATCAGCTGAACTTGAGTGTCAGTGACGTAAAAGAAAGTTACCTTATTTACGACACTGTAAATTCATCTCAGTGAGACGTGCATCATCAGAAAAGCAGACAGTCGCAACATGTTGAAGAATTAACCACAGCACCTGCGTTAGTGAGCCTAACATGTTCAAACTTTTATGGATTGAGAGGATTGCTCTGTAAAAACAGAGTCAGGCAGCGTAGCAGGTAGCTCGAAGAAAGTCAGTGGAAAAAAAAAGACTCCACAGACTCTCTAAGTGTTTGCAGTACAACTTCAAACTTTATGGATTATTCTATCACCAGCAGCTTTTTTAACAACTTCTCATAATTTAATACACAACCCAAATTCCAAAAAGGTAATGAATGTTGCAAAAAGTGTCAAATGATTTGTATGCTTTGAAAATGATTAAAAAAATTAAGCTCGGGGGAAAGGCTGGAAACCAATACTGGATAGCAGCGCTGCATCATACACAGACATGACTCTGTACTAGAAGTCGCTGCATGAACTCAAGGTCAGTCTCAAAAAACCACTGAGTAAAGTGGAAAACTACTCTTCTTCTTTGAAACAGGTAGAAAAGTGTTTTGAAAAATGATGATAATTAAAATCAGGCTCCCTCTAGGACTGTTTATGTTTTCTATACTCTGCCACGTGAAGTTTAGACATGCTGCAATCTTGTATTATAAAAGGGTCTAACAGGAGG
Organism: Thalassoma bifasciatum; assembly: GCA_008086565.1. Lineage (NCBI taxonomy): Eukaryota > Metazoa > Chordata > Actinopteri > Labriformes > Labridae > Thalassoma > Thalassoma bifasciatum. The sequence goes on from RPOG01000212.1 coordinate 549,754, forward strand.
CTGTTAGTTTCCCCTGGGGATTTCATTTCAGCATCAAAAAAGAGAGTGGGGAGTCATCAGTTTTAATGTTACTATGCAACTCTGAGACAAGGAGTAATCATGCATTTGTGGGTAATTAAAATCACCTGCACTAGTTTAACACAGCAGCAGTGCCGAGGAATTTTAATTGCAAGAGTGACGCTCGTAGGGAGATGTTTGACGCAAAAACCAAAACAAAGTACAGCACAAACGCCTTGAGTTCTGAGTGATGCTGCTGAACAAACAAAACACATCTAAAAGTCAACCATAACAACCTGACATACAGTTGACAACTTTAGAGGTAAATGTAATAATTTGCTGATTCATTAAGCTGTTCTCCTCTGCGTGAAAATGCAAGAAAGGGCTATTTCAGTCTTTCTTTTTCCTGGTTTTGACTTCAGCAACCACGAATCAAAGTCAGCCACCACAAACAGAAATGCCCCCTACAACAAAATGATCCAACAAGCCAAAATCACTCCTGTCCTGAATGGAAAGAGAGTGTCCCATCCATTTTTTATTTGATTTAAAATTGAAAAGGACTCTCCAACCTACAAAGCTGGTGGATGAATGTTTGATGTGTTGGTGTATAATTGAACGCAAAGAAAACCAAATGTCACTCTGACCACATAATCCAAATGCTTTACAACTCTTGTTGCAAAAACTTCATTAAAACCTCCCCCTGCCACTGAGCTTTTCACAAGCAGTGAGTCATGAATGTAGGCACTCATTCTGAACAGGGGGGCAATGAAAGCCATGAGCAGTTCAAAAGAAAATGAAAACTTGGAGCATTGTTGAAAAGATAGCAGCTTTTTATTTGCTGTGACTGTTGTTGTCAAAGGGCAAATATTACTCGAAGGAAAATAAACTAATATTAAATTAAACAGGGTAGCAGAGGATTTGTAATTGTGTTAGTTCTTATCTTTTCATCTACTTTTAGGGTATCACTATAAGGTGTCTTTAGACTGCTTAAAGTTGAGATTTTCCATCAAACTTCGAAGACAATTCAATTAAATTGGCTTGCTGAAAGGGTGGATAGTGACAATGTGAATATTTGTGGTTAACATTTTCATTTAATGAGCACATTTAGTGCAATTTAGTTGCTTATTACACAGACTGTAGTTTACAGAACAGTATCTGGGACATGCCAAAATCAGGTGCATCCACTGAAAGAAAATGGAATAAAATGAAGTGAATACATTATAAGAGACTTGTCATTGTACTGATATTTGTGCAGATGTTTGGTTGCTTACAATAAGGCCTCAGATTTTCATTACTATGCTACATTTTCATGATGACAGAATGATACTGATGAGGACACCAAAGACACTTTACAATGACATTGACCCTTTTACTCCATCATGTTTTCTTCCAGCATTTTGATCCTCAATCATCTGGCCTGTGCTGCCGTCATCAAACAGATTTTATGTGTTAACCAAGCAGATTTTAAAACATAATTTTCCAATAGACAGGAAATTTTTCATGGGGATTCAGGTGAATGCTGAACTTAGATCAACCCTACCAGTTTGAGTGTATGAATCACAGCGGCAGCAGGTATAAAGTGTTCTATAATACATTATCACCCTCTGTGACGCTGATGCAGACAGGATGAAAATTGTTCTATGCAATGCAGAATAATAGATAGAGAAACCCACCTAGGGAGGGAAATGAATGGAGTTGGAAATCACAAATGCGGTGTGGCTACAGAAGATGTTTTTTTTACTTCTTTTCAATGCATCACATAGAAAACATGTATCCTTCTTTGTGAGAGATTGCTTCTTCTGAGTTGACAACTTGTGAAGCAAACAGCAGATGTCACAAAAAAGGTGCTTCATTCACCTGATGTGTGGTGTTTTGATACAGGAAGTCCACAAATGGGCAAGTATATTTGAAATACGCAGGAGCAGCAATTGACCCAAGTTGCCACTTGTTGAGAAATTAGGTAATTCATTAGCTGCTTGATTCTATTCTCAAGGTTGTGTAAGGCTAGATCCAATCAGCACACATTTTTAAAAAAAGATTTACTGCATTTTCGAGTTTTCACATTCACCTCATCATTTTATTGTTTGACTGAGTATGGAAACTGGAGCACCTGCAGAAAATGTAGGTCAATAAATGGGTTGTTTACCGAAGAGGTTATATCATATGGACCCCAAACCAACAATGGGGAGTTTACATGATGTGGATTGACTTGTGGCACTTCCTGTTATTTGGAACAGTTGTGACTGCTTTGAAATAAGAATACAACTTGATGGAGGACTGAAGTACACAAAACAAATGCACAAGTGACCCCCGGCAGCACGAGGACTCGGAAACAGAACAGCTTGAATAACGTCATGCTCAGGAAATTGCAGCCTGGAAGTTTTTCTGTCCTCGAGAGCCTGCAAGGTCTCATGAGTTGTATGAAAGCAGCTGAAGTGGGTTAACCATTTTCAGAGCAGAATGAGCATGTTTTTTTTTTCCTTTTTCTTGTTTTTTCACTGAATGTTACATGGGGGCTATTATTATTTACATAACTAGAATCTAGTACAATTTTGAGGCTTGGTCATATAAATAAATCTTTGGACTTTACGGTGAAGTATTACTATGATGTTTAATGATTTATAGTTTGCACATCCATCAAAACAATGACATTTTGTAAAGAGACGTTGATGAGATTCCATTTGAAGTGGATTGCAGTGACCCCTTTGTCCGGGGGACTGGCGCAAACTCTTGTGACTCGTGCATTTGTTGTGAAAGATGAATTCAGGTCAGATCTTCCCCATAACATAACTTCTCTTGGTTCAAGAGAACGTTTTGATGGATACAAAGCAACAAGATTATGTATTTATCAAATGTTACGTAGCGCTGATGTTTGAAACGTGACAACAAACAAACTTTGTAAATTTGTACCACAGTTTAGCGGCTGCATGTGGGTGGAATAAACATTATCACAAACAGCTTGGCCCATGTTTTAGCCTTTGGCCCATGCTCAATCATTCCTCTGTTTAGCTTTCTCCTGCTCTTTTGTCCCTTTTCTGTCTTCAGTTTCAGCTTCAGTTATTATTAATGATTTCCTATGGATGAGATGGCTTGCAAGTTTAACAGCCATTGTGGGGGACTGATGTATTAACTTATCACATTGGTAAATTATTTTGTTTTACATCCATGGACAAAAACCATCATGTACGAAATAACAAATTTTTCTCAAGTACTTGACTAATGATAACTTCCAAAATTAAAAAACATAAATGTCTGCCAAAATACATAAAATGTTTGGAAATTGATAAAGGGGGAGAGGGGGGTAAAGATTGAGAAGACTGGGACTGAGGCAGGGCTGCTCCTTTAAACAACCACTAGATGGCAGTGAAATTGACCCTTTCAGTCAGTGATGAGGTCTTCTATAGTTGTTTCTTTTCTTTTTTAATTGTTAGTCTTATTTAACATTTTTCAAATTTTGTGTTTTGTTGAGGGTGATGATTTAAGAACAGATAAAGGGTGCCTGAGTTGGTGTGTGTGAAATAATCTTTAGGTGGACTCACTGGGCTGCTGGGGTCTCAGGTTAGATCATCTCTGCGCCTGGCGCCTTCCACAAATCTGGACATTAAAAAAGAGGAATAGAGTGGAACAGGCTATAGCAAGATAAGATGCAAAAAAAGAGTCTGCATGCAATCAGCACTTTGACTAGTTGGTTAAGTATGGAAAACAAGAGTATGATATGAAAAAAAAACACTTAAATTTTTTATTTACAACGAACAGCACAGATAGAACACAATGTAAAGACGATATATCTGCATAAAATACGCAGATGTTTTCTTGTAACAAAATTGAATCAGAGTTTTATTAATTTTAACTCTATAATGTAAAAGTGTTAAAAGGACAATAAACAACAATCACTGACTAAAAATAATATATAAAGCTAGTGAAATACATATTATTTCATTTGCTATATCATTGTCCTTAAAATACAATTTTACAAAATTGGACTGTGGTGGGCAATAAAAAAGGTGCATGTCGATGCTTTTAAACACTTAAAATGGTGACATGATTGAAGAAATGTCATTATAGGTAGAATAGAAATGATTAGAAACTGTGGAAATGGCAGCTTTATCTGCTTGAACACATCACATTGTGACATGTAAGTTAAGCTTGTAGAGCTTTAATGTGGCATCCTGTGATGAAAGTATAAAATAGTAACACCACACCGTGTTTGCTACTCATCATGTCACGTAGTTCATAGATAGTTTGTCTGAGTGTCCATACCATGCTGAAGACATACCTGCTTATCACAGTATCATCTCCTTTTCCTACTGTGTAAAGTCTTTCTCAACTCTCAGTTCATCTGCCTCCTCCTCTTCCTCAGTCTCCTCCTGCTCCTGCTCTGTCAGCAGTGTAACCAAACTCCACCTGCTGTTGCTGTGAAGACGCTGAAGCAAATATCTCCCTCACTTTTCTGCTCTTAACAGCCTGTGTTGCTTTTCTTTTCTTATCTCTAAGTTTCTCTACACCACCTTTTCGTTTTTTTTTACGTATTCTCCATCTTGTTTTGTTAATGCTGTTGATTCTCCCTCTCTCCTTTTGGTCATTGACTGACTGCTGATCATCATTGCAGTTGATTGGACGAGAGAGGGCTTCTGATTGAGTGGGCGGGGCTACAGGGCCAGGTAGTTTTGACGGACAGGTGAGTGGGCCAATCAGTCCTCACTGGGCCTCTGTATATATCTATGTCTGAAGCTGCAGCTCCTCGGACCTTCTGAAGAGAGTAAATGTTGATACCAAGGCAATGTGTACCATTAAATAATTTCAATAAATAAATAAATGAATTAATCAGCAGCCCATTAGTGATCGACCCTCCGGGAAAACTCATGGTGCAACATAGAAAATGCCAATGAAGCAAGGGAAGAGAAAGATAGTTTGGGAATGTAGGATATTTCACCAGCAGAAGACAAACAATAGTTATTCAAGTAAGGAGGCAAAAGTGAATATCAATTCAATAAATCTATTACGCATTCGGCACAAAAAACCCCAATATCCTGAAACTTATCTCATATAATAATAATAATAAAATCCCCTAAGATAAAACCTAACTTTTCAATAATACAGTTAGTCACTCTAGCACATGTTTTTTTCTGTTATAGACAGACTCTGGGCCCTTGTCATTGAAAGGCAAAGCTATGTGGCCCCAGGGGCGGATCTACCGGGGTGGCATAGGGTGGCAGCTGCCCCCCTAAAATAAAGCCTTGCCACCCCTGTTGTCATCCCAGTTGCAAAGATTTAATTCAAAAAAAGGTTTTGAGATAAAAGTCATTCATTTGAGATGGCAAAGTCAAAATCTACAAGTAAAAGTCAAATGTTTTAGATAAAAAGTCAGAGTTATGAGATTAGAAATTATAGATTCTGAGCTAAAATGTCAAAATTTTGAGATGAAAATTTAAAAATTATGAGATATAGTCAACAAGTTGAGACATCAAAGTCAAAATTATGGAGCAAAAGTTGAAATTTTGCCTTTTCCTCTAAAAAAATTTCTGACTCTATATCTGCTAAAAAAGGAGAAATCCCACAAAGCCAGTATTTCATTTTGATATTTTTCACCGGCAGAAATTGGCTTCAATACATGCTTTAGTTGCCATTATACTATTTTTTGTATTTCAAATGGAGAGGGGGTGTTTTAAATAAATGTTGGGTTATGAAGCTACCTTGTGGTCTTTGGTAGAGGGTCCTCTTTTTTTTTTAGGGTTTTCAAAATATGGTCACACTAATATTAAATTAATCCAGCACATAGACTTCTGCCATTTTGCCACCACTTAACAACTTACTGCCCCTCTCTTGCCTCCCCATAAATATTCTTCTAGATCTGCCCCTGTGTGACCCCTAATATAAAAAAAATAAAGTTTGGTCACCCCTGGTCCATGGTGTCACTCCTCACATTCTTCCACTAGATGGCGACTGTAAGCTTTGATTGTTGATGTGCACACAGACATAAAACAGTCGAGGAAGAAAGGGAACACCACCCGTCAGGTTGTTGTCTGAAGTAGGCTGAACCTCAGGGCTGAACTCTACAGTTAAAGGGATGAAGTAGGTAGGTACAGAAAAATCACCTCTAATATTTGAAGACAGATATTCTTATAAATGCGATAGTTATAATAATAACTGGTTTGGTTTGACTTGACAGGAATGAATATCAGAAAACCTTCTGGTGCTAACGTTAGCTTAGCAATGAGATAGCACTGTCTTTAAAGGTCTTTCAGTGACTTTAATGGTAAAGTGCTAAATCCAGCTGTAACTAATAAGACAGTTATACCGCAGTAACTAAGTAACGCCAGTTGTCGTCAGTCACAGTGTGTGTCATGTCGTTATACTCCGTAGTTAAGGTGGTAACAGTGAGTTCGTTGTGTCGTCTTGACGTCACTCGAAAGTAAAGAGCAACATTGTTTACCTCCAGTTTCCTGTCATTTAGGCTAAAACCGGGTCCCGTTTTGGGAAAGCTGAAACTTCTCGCTGTTCCTGATCTGCTTCATCTGACTTCACATAACACCTTCATGGTGTCCAGGAGGATTCAACCAGAAAACTCCTAGACGGAGTTGAACCGGCATCTTTATTCTTCTGCTGAAGTCTGATGGTTTTGTGCCATGGATCCAGGTGTTGTGGAAGGTCTTGTGACCCTTGTCATCAGGGCACCCAATCAGAAATACACCGACCAGACAATCAACTGCTGCCAGAGCTGGACTGTGGAGAAGCTCAAAGCTCACTTGTCTGATGTGTATCCAAGCAAACCAGTGAGTATTTGGCTGCAGTCCACAGAAACCCGCTTCAAAAGGAACATGAAAAAACATGTACAGCATTTGTGTGGTCTTTACTCTGTCAGGCAAGGCAGCTAATCTCTTTTATTCAATCACAAGAGAGATTTACATCCTGGGGTTTGTAGTTTGGGTGCTTAGTGTTACAGAATGAAGTGACCAACTTATTTCAGGGACATGTGACCATTGTTCCCTCTGTGGCACAAACTATCAGCTACTGTAGCTGTTTCCCAAAGTGAAGCTTATTCTTTATAGAACAAGGACCTTTTGAGGGGTAAAAGAAAACAATTGTCAAAAAGCTCAGATTCTCCTACAACTTCTCTTCTTTCGAGGGAAAGTTCTTTAAATTTTGTTTAGTGGAAACACTGCACTTATGATTCATCAGCTTTGACTGTTGTTATCAGAGAGAGAAGAATGTGCCCCCGGACATATTCTGTTGCCACTTTTACCCGGATTGAAATTGGATTCCTGAATGAACGAAGAGTCAATGTGAGCTTTAAGAGGAGACACTCTGACCTTAATTTACGGCATGAGTAATCTGCTGTAAGACCGACTTAACCCTGTTGAGGTCAGCACGCTATCATCCTTGTTACTCACCCTTACAAAATATCTATCTTTTAAGATGTATTACGCACAAACAGATACATCTATACTGAAGAACATAAAACTGAACTGAGTGACTGCAGTTTTTATTCTTTTGTGGACATAATATTCCTCCCATGACCCAGTTAAAAGTATAATTTTGTCATTGCAGAGCTCCAAAGACCAGAGGCTGGTGTATTCTGGGAAGCTGCTTTTGGATCACTTCACATTGAAGGATGTGCTTAGAAAGGTTGGTTCTGTGTTCCTGCAGAGTTAATATTCACCTGATAACAAGAAGCACATCCACTAGTTAGACTACGTATTATGTGAACCTTGACCTGATTTGACATCTTTGAGCTCGTAGATTATGAGTCAAGTCTTCTCGGTCAATATTCTCAGCTGACCCCAGTTATATGTTTTGAGTATGGGAGACAATCTCTGCAGGCAGCAAAACCTTTTAGATAGCTTGATAAGAAGAGTGAGGGTTGTTGTAGCTTTGGGTTTATCATAAACATTACCACAGTATTTGTTTTGCATCACAATTTCCATCTGATTTTGGAGTGTCCTTTAGTTAAATCCTGAGCCCAAATTATTTGTTTTTGAAGAGCTCTCACGTCTTTTTTGTAACTTTGTCATCCGTAATTCAGAAAATAACTTAGATATCCATTTTTAAATATGAGGCAGATGTCAAAGTTTTTTGTGACGCCAAATAGTTTCGAAGTTTAGTTGTTCTTCGATCATGCAATACTTGGTCCTGCTTAATAATGATCTGGCTCGGCTTCCACAGCAGGACGAGTACCATATGCTCCATCTGGTGTGCGCCTCAAGAACGCCTCCCAGCTCACCGAAGGCCCCCCACAGCCAGCGTAACAAGCCCCAGGAGAGCTCCTCCAGTCCCACGGTGGGTCAACCACACACTCATCACACCTTTCCATTCATTTCATCATCCACACATTCCCTTTCATCAGCCGTGGCTCTGCTGCCATCTGCAGCTCTCTGAGGGTTTATGAGGAGTCATTTGGCTTTCATCCATAATGGAGCATTAACAATGACTAATGTGAAGAACTTCTTCTGTCTGGTTACAGCCTCTGCAGAACTCGACTGGTTCTTTTACTGCTCAGCAAAGCCAGACTTCTATGGCAGGGAGCGGTGATGGGCTCAGACAGAGAAGTGGACCCTTTCCAGATCCCCATATGTATTCACAATTTATGCACAGGTGAGCTGTTTGACTAATGAAAGATTGATAGCTACTGCAGTGCAGATACAGCTGATCATGCCAGTGTAACAGCTTTTTTTTTAGAAAGTTAATGTCATGCTTTAGTAACACAGAAGAAAATACTGTCTCCCCAGCTTGTGAAACACTGAGATTGATATATACCCATCATTAATCAAGGCTGAAGATGCCTATCCAGCCAATACACAGGCAGTCTACCTTTAACAACACATTTTTCTCCCCAGCTGGAATCCGTACCCCTCACTGTCAACTCCTCCCACAAACACGCCCGCTTATTACAACCCCATGACATTATTATGGTGGCAGCAGCTGTACGCCCAGCAGTTCTACATGCATTAGTAAGTCCTTCATGTTTCAACCCTTTCATTTCTACTTGATGCTTCATGAGACTGTCAAAATAAAATCCTGCTCCTCTCCTTTTTCTTCAGTCACTTACTTTCCGCCTCTTCTCGACAACATCTTCTACAAGACCAGCCATTCCCCCAGTCCAGCTGGCCGAATCAGCCAGACCAGCGACCTCCTGGAAATGTCCGAGGCAACCCTGAAGTCCAGATGAACCCACAGGCAGAGGGGATCCTCAACGAGGAGGAGCTGAACCGCGATTGGCCAGATTGGGTGTACACGTTTTCCCGTGCCGCCATCCTACTCAGCGTTGTGTACTTCTACTCGTCTTTCAGCCGCTTCATCATGGTGATGATGGCCATGCTGGTGCTTTACCTGTAAGTGCTGGGTTCAGATGAAATGATCATATCCTAAATGTGCCTGGTCTTCTCTGCCAATACCATACAGGTTATTCTGCAATTGATTCTTGTTTGGTGGATTTAATGATTAATGACTGATGTAGTCAGGCGCCTGATTGTCATAAACTGGGTAAATTTTGGTTTGTTACTGGGTTTCAATATGGTCCTTGCCAACCCTGTTGTCCTGCCTGAGCCATAATAATCCACCAAACACAAATTTTATAATCTTATACTGAAATCCAGTGTAAAACATTTTTGAAGGTTAGATTAAGAACAACTAAAGGATGACCAAAAGGAAAGGATCAAGTTAATTATGAACTTTGTAACCTCTTTTTTGTCTGCACACAGGCATCAGGCCGGCTGGTTTCCCTTTAATCTGGAGGATGAACTCTTTCCTGATAGAGCCAATCAGGATGAGATGGAGGCCGAGCTGCATGACCTCAACTTGCAAGAAATGGTAAGTGCCTTTTTCTATCTCAGCTGCATAAAGAACATTACCAGGGCTGATGGGAGTTTTATCTGTACAGTCATTGTGTGTGCGGTACTAATGTTTTGGAGTGGTCGAGCTTTTCCGAGCTGAAACTCTGAGACCCTTGTAAAGCATCAAACAAACTTCATTATTGTGTGACCTTTTTCACCTTCCTGTCCTCTTGTCTCCGTCCTGCGCAGGAAGGTCTGATGGACGACGGCTCAGATGACGATGGGGAAAGTGGGGAGGAAGGAGCAGAAGACCCAAACAGCGGCCCTCACACTGGCTTCTTGTCCTCCACCTGGTCCTTCATCATCACCTTCTTCATGTCGCTGATCCCTGAGGGGCCACCAAATGCTGCTAACTGAACCACGAGCTCCGTAAGAGGACACAGGAGGATCCTACTTGATTAGGGGAAACTTGTATTTCACTTTTCCAGTTTCTCTTTGGATGACTTTGTTACATATCAGAGACTTTGAGCCAAAACATGAGTGACTGATTTAATGTGAAAAAAAGGACACACTCTTTTATGGGGCTTCTTTGTTTATAAAAAGTGAGGCAACAACTGTCAAAAGACATGATTTTTAGTTAACAACTAGATATAAGGAGTGCTATTGATGCCTCATAAACAGCCAAACATGCACTGTATTCTGTTACTTATAAATTAGGGACAGCTGGCACATTTACCAGAAAAGGAAATGCAGCACCTTTCCTTAATTACCTGATTATCTTTTTTTCCTTTAAGGAGCTGCAATACTAGTTTTAGTTGTTTCATTTTTAATGACTTTTTTTTTGTTACATTGCTTGAATCAAAGTATGACAATTCAAAAGGACCACTGTAGTCCAAGAGCTGCACTTGAGCGAGTAAATAGAGGATGTAGCGCCTGTGAAAATTTCATGTGAGAGTTTATAAAATGTGTTGAAACATATGGTGTGCTGTGGTGATGATTTTCCAAGAAGATTAAACGAATGATACACCTTTAATTCATTGAGGCCTAACTCCTTACATTTGTGGATATGTGACAAATGAATGAAAGTGATCACATTCATTCTATCTACAGTTATGGTAAACTAGTTGCGTAGTTTCAGACCTGGTAAATACTTTTTCAAGCTGATCACATGATCCCAGGTATTAAATGAGCACAGACAGGCCAAGATCTTTATTTTTACAGCTGTCAGCCCTTTTGATTAAGTTCTGGGTGAGTAACAGGACCACTTAAAATGTTATAGTTGATTGGGTTTCGAAACATATGTGGTAGGAGCAACCGAACACTTTGAGCACTGTGCTTTTAAATCCACAGAATCTAAAGCAAGGGTCTCTAACTCAAATAACTTATGGGCCACTGAGCATCCAATCATTCATCATTCAACTGTACTTTGCTACATAAATTATTTTAGTAAATTTTCCTGCCTGATGCTGTGGACACCTGAGAGCGCCTCTTCTCAGAAATCAGTAAGATGCTCTCTTGAAGCTCTGTCGAAGCTTGAGTTTTTACCTTAATTCTCCCCATGGTCATTTAAAAATCAAACACAAAACTCTTAAAACAGATGTTGTATTAAAATGGATATTCATTTAGAAAGTAAAATCAAACACAAAGCTAGTAAAAACATGGGCCATCAGAGGTCTATCAGCTTAAAATTGGGGAGTGGAAACAACCAGAAGAAATCAGTGAGATTTATTTAGGTGATTTGTAGATGGAGTAGCAGTTGTCCTGGTGTTACGTGCCCCAGAGAATTAGACTAACAAAAGGGGAATCTATAAAGGTTATGTCTCAGTCAGTGCTCTGGAAATAAAAAAGGTGTGGGTAAATCCAGCCTCAGTCATGTTTGAGAAATGCTGTGCAGTGCTCTCCTTTGGTGTTTCAGACAATTCTCTACTGCCCCCTATGTCTAAAACATAAAAATTACCACAAACATGTAACTTCAACAGAATCACTTAACTATCATCTTTCCCAAACTTTTGGGACAAGTAAACCTAAAAGTCGAATCCAAAAACAGACCAAAACTAACAAAAAAGACCTAAGAACATGATTAATTCAAGTGACAAAATGGCCTGACTGCACATGCCTGATTTAAATGACTCAAATAAAGACAGCAGAAAATCACCATGTATTCACTTTTATTGCTTTGCACCAGAAAAAGTCATCTTTCAAGGATTCAGTGTGCTTCATTGATGTTATGTGTCTGTACATCACAAATAAAACAAAAACAAACAAAAACAAAGCTTTTTACTAAGTGATGGTAAAAAGTACCATCTTCCTTGTTAACATCCATCTTTGAGGGTTGAAGATGTTTAAAATGAAATAAAAAAGGAAATTATTAATCCAAACAAAGAACTCTTTATATGAATTTGCTTGTTGGATTTTATGGTTTTATCAAATGGTCCATTGGTCCGTGTGTTGAGAAATACATGTTCTGCTTTTACCATTCACTGATCATCCAAAAACTGAACTCCAATATTGATTACAGAATGTTGTGAGGAAATACAAGCGCTGTGATGGTAAAACACACACACAGACACCGTTTTCAGAGTTACACTTTCTAACCTGTCAGCTTGAAACATGGAATAACACTACAGCAAACAGAATGAGCTGAGGCCGCCTTTTTGGCGTCTGTGTGCCATCCTCTCAAGAAATTTGAACCATGAGTACAAGACTTTCACACAAAGAGCTTCGACAAGGCACGTAAGCTAATGTCTGTATTTGTCACTGCAGCTACTCACAGACAGAGCTGATGAAACACATGAATGATCATCTGCCTGAACAGTAGCCACGCTTCATAACTCCATACGCCGCACTGTATGGGATACTTATTGCTAAAACACGACTGCACATAGCAAAATAAGAACAACTTCATAGAATATTATACTTTTTTTTACATTTAAGATAGAAATATTTTGCATAAAATGATTTGCAGCGCTAAACACACAGATTTATCTCTACACCACACACACACGGACACACTAATACCAACAGTAATACAGACAGTATAAAAACAGGTGCAACTAACTGGGATCACAACTGCTTATGTTTAATCTGCACCTTACTATGTCTTATGATTTACAGCGTTTATTAAAATAGTTGTGACACCAGCGATGAAAGGAATACAGAGAGCAGTTTATCAAGTGACCACAGTCAGAAATCATTCAAGATTCCTGAGTTGTTGAACTGATGTTTGAACTACAGCTCTATGGACACAGCGAATTATTTTTTCTTCCATGAACACACGACAATCTGTTTGAAGTAAGAAACTATACTGGCAAAGTGCTTCCTGTACAGTACAGACTTTATATGGCCTCTGACATAGGTTTTCTACAATGTTACAAATGAATATAACACAGTTTACATACAAACATACATGAATACTGATATTTCTATAACATTACATACAGTAAGAACAGTGAGATTTACAGTGAAAAGAACTGACGCACTTATGAGCAGCAATATCAATACTGAGTGCTTCTCCCCTCTTACAGACAGAAGAGATGGTTCATGAAGTTCTACATGTTATGTAGTGTTGTGTGTGTGTCATGTGTTCGTACCTCTGTTTTGGTTTGTGTCACTAACAGTACCAGATTAATCATGACGTGTAATCCACGGGCACTGACAGTACCTGTATGGCTTTAATCTACTGTTAGAATCAAAGAATAAAACCAGGAGCAGCTAAAACTAGAACAGTGACATGAAATAAAATATACAGTAGGTTAAAATTTGATTCAGTCCAAGATCCCCACCAGTGAGGCCCGTTCCTTTGGCATGTGTGGTTTCAATGTGTGACATGTTTGCTGGAGTTCCTAAACAGTGAGCGTCGGTGGGCAGTGACAGCAGGATTCCTTCATTCCTCTGAGACGTCTGCAGTGCATCAAGGCAGCCGTCTGCGCACCACTGTGGAGGAGGACTCAACGTCCATAGGGAGCGCTTGCTTAGCCCTAGAGAAGGGCACGCCGCAAGCAGTAAAATACCCCACTTTACCACCAAGATGGTGCCTGTCAGCGGGGTCGAGTGTAGTGTAGAGAAGAAGTGTCAGGAAAAGGGGGGTGTGGGCCTCCCTTTGATCACAGGAAGGCCTCGGCAGCGGAGCCTCCTCCTGGTGTGTCCGGGCTGACGTCCACTCTAACGCACGCCACCTTCTCCTGGCTGAGACGTGGGAGAGAAAAGACAAAGTGAGCGTTTGTCAAATTCATGGTGATGCAAAGGCTGCAAATGTGAGATTTGGTCAGGTGAAAGAGTGATTATGCAACACTTTTCCACCTGTGGATACCTTCCTGTTGACAGGACTGTGTTAAAATATTCAGCCTTTGGGATTAAAATTCTGTCAGATTTGTCTTTTTGGAAAGTTCTCAGGGAGTTCAACTAGTGTGATCACCACTCCAGGAGAACTCCAGGGAGATGTCATAGCTACCTTCCACTACGTTTCTCAGGTTGGACACATGACTCTGCACTCGAGTTCACTGCTTTCCACGCTGCGGTTTTGGCCATTTCATCAGAGATATTTACAACCAAGGGGTCAGAATCAGAACTACAAAAACATGCAAAGACACACGCAGGCACCACAAACACACACACACACACACACACACACACGTACAAGGGACACAAACAGAAAGAGAAAACAGCAAGTGGACATCAAATCAGAGGGAGTGCAGGACAGTCCAAACAGGCAGACACTGACATGCAGAGATTAAAATAAAGACAGGCCACAAACAGTCTGCTCCATGTCAGAATGGACGAGAGGTGTTAGCGCCAGAGGCTTTAGATGTGGAAGCTGAAGTGTGCACATTATTGGTTAGACTGATTAAATATGTCATCACAGATCCTCAAAGTAAAACCCAACAGCACACAAAGCTGAGTGACATGAAGCTGCTGTTTCTGTTTTTAGCTCTCTGAGGTGTGACAGTTTTAGCCATGCGCTAACTGTCAGAGTATCAGTGAGGTTAGAGCGCAGCCATGTGGGTCAGATGTGTTGCATCAGACACACAGCCCTGCTACCTCGTTTTCCATTGGGAGGCTGTGGGTCACTAGTCCTATTCTGTACGATCTGTTCAAGACAGACATAATAACACAAAACTGACTGCCATGGTCAGGATATCCATTCGGACTCAGTACATGTTTCGTGATCTACAATGTCATTTAATGCTCATCAGGGAAAAAGCACAGTCCTTTTTCTACTTGAACTGTAGTTCATAAAACCTTTAACACCATCATAAAAGTGGATTTTGCTCCCTCAAAAGACCCATAACAAAAAATTAGACCATTAAATCACACACTGTATAACTTAAAGTACAAAACACTTCATGGCTTATTGGTTATTTACAATAAAAAAGCTTTTTATTTCATTACATAACCTGCCAAACTCACCTCCCTGAGAGCGTCTTCACTGGGATGTTGAGCAGGTTTGAGCTTTCATAGCTGACCTTAAGCCCCAGCTCTTCCTCGTGTAGTCTTGACTCCTCTTCCTGGATTAAAAATAGTATCAGAAGCATTTATCTCAGATAGGCTGTAAATGCAACCAGGCATCACGAGGGTGACAGAGGAGAATAATTACGTATGAAACAGAATCTCATCAGGTTGTGTTTTATTAGATTTTATTGCTTTATAGTTTCATGAAACTGTCAATTTGGAGCCTAATGTGGTGACTGATGAGATTAATTTCCATGAAATATTCTTCAGAAGTTTATTATCCCCCTTTTTTCCCCCATGGCTACGCTCACACGGCTATTATAGCTCTAAATTATACAGAACACGAATATCTCTGGTTTAAACACAGCTGTTTATGCAACAAGACAACTGCAGCACTTTCCTTGGCTGAAATTTGTGCCATTAGAAAAAGAGTACCAAGTTGGAGTGTTTAACTTTTTAACATTTTCAGAAATTGCTACACTTATATAGGGTAATTGCCCAAGTCACATTTTAAGGTTTTTGGACATAAAGAAAAAAAAAATATATTTTTTTATGTATTTATTCATTATTATCTATATTTTAGTATTAAATTCATATTATAGTTTATTTATTTCAATTTATTTACAATTCACTGACCCAGGCCAGTGATTCCAAACCTGTGGGCCCCCTGGTGGGCCACAAAGCATTGCAAGTGGGCCACTAAATAATATTTTCCAAAACGGTATGAAATTTTTTGTGCATATGTATGGATGGGAGGTTGGGGGTGACCATATAAAAACAATAAAACATGCATTATATGGCCTCCTTGTCTACGAGGTCAGAGGTGACTTGTGCCATGAGGCCAATATAATGAGGTTTTTGAAGCTCAAAAACTTTAAATACTTAAAGAAAAATATCACACTTAAAACAGAACTAAACAAATAAAAATGTTTTAAATAAAATGATTTTTTTTTTACCAGCTTTTCCTGTGCTTTCTTTTTCTTGTCATCTTCTTTCTTCTTCTTACTCTCTGGCATCAAATCATCCAGCCAGCTCAGTTCTCTTTTTGTGAAGAAAAAGTCCAGGAGCTTTCGGATGAAAACCAGCGCCAGAACCTGGAGACAGTTGACAAAGAAATATGTTACCATTAAGAGGGTGCTAACATCAGAAAACAGATGAGAACACTGTCATAAATGAGAAAGACAGGTAAAAATGTGTGATCTCGTGTTTTTTCTTCTTCTTTTTACAAATTTTCATACATCAGATTCAAACAACTTCATCGATCTCTTGTTTCAGCCATCTATGTCCTAAAATGTACAAATGGCTTTCATTACCATCATTGGAAACACAACAGCAGCAGCAGAGGCCTTGATGACCCAGAGCAGAACCAAACAGGTGAGCTGCACCAGCGTGAAGATGTGGACCTTCCACAGAGGCACGTAGCGCAGGTAGATCAAGTCCGGCTGGTGCTTTGCTGGCATACCAAACAGCTTGATCCTGTCAAAGAACTGCAGAGAAATATGAGAGAAAAAAAAGCTTGGTGACTGTGTGAATGTGTGTGGGTGGGGAGGGGTGTTCAATCCATTATTCAGGAGATGGAATACATTTAACAAAAGCCCCTAAGGATTCTGAATTACGATCAAAGGTTTGGAACTAGAGGAAGCACATTTATCTTCAGTAACAGTTCATGACTGAGGTTGCTGTTGAGAATAAAGGGTGCATTATCTTCAAAGAGCAGCAGTCTTACTTGAATGCCTTTGAGGGAAGAGACACCCATGTAGAGGAAGACTCCATACAGGACTGGCATAGGAATGAACTGTGAGGTGCAGAAATGGAGTGAAAGTGTAATAACAGTATCACGTATTGGTCCCACAGAGAGAAGACGGGAAAAAATACATGCAGATTATTATCAGTCACCCCTGAGTTGATCTCTGCTGGTTTGACTCTGAGGATGTAGAACTGTTTTGTTTCTCACCTTGAGCGCTGACGTCATGAAAACAGAACAACCCATGAGGACAAAGATCATGAATCCAGTGACCCGCTGCTCCCGGATGCCGAGAAACTTCGGCTGTTCTCCGGGGGCAGAGCATCCCGACTCCACCTTCAGGCTGTTGACGTGGGAGATGGAGAGGACAGTCGCTGCCACAAACCACGGCAGACCCATGATGGAGCAAACCCCCAGCATTATCGCCACAACCAGCAGGTCCAGGTGATAGCCACAGCCTTTCTGTGAATACACAAGGAGGAGAGAGATGTTAAGAGTTTGTCAGATGGGTTAGTTGCAGTGCTGCACAATATTGGGAAAAAATCATATCGCCTCTCTCTTCCTTCTTGAACACTATTAGAATTTGCAAAGAGTCTTAATTTGTTGGCTATCCTATTGTTACTTATTGATATTTATCTATAATATTTCCTGCATGCAATCCTTCTCACATCAGGCCAGACTTTTTATTATGTGAATGTGCTCCTGCACAGAGGTTCAATCATTTAGGTTTCCCTCCTCGACTAATAATTATATTTGGATAATCATTAAATCTATTAAAATTCTACACTCCTCCAGCCTGCGCACGAGGCACAGGCTGAGCTGACGCAGAGTTTGTCCTCCTGCATTTCGCCTTTTTTGTAGGCTTGAAAAATGTTTTGCTAGAGATGTGAACCAATGAAAAGGAATGCTCTGCACTGCACATCGCTTTGTCCGACCTTGGTAACAGCAGGTGAGATGACAGAGCGCCAAGACGGTGCTCTAACTGTGCGAGTTGTTGCGTTTATGATCACACTGTGTAGCCTTGCAATGTTACTATTGTGCATGTTCACATTGTGTTAAAGATGCTGGAATGATATATTGTGCAGCCCCAGTTAGTTGTGAAATAAAGAGTGAAACTTCAACTCTGTGCTGACCTTGAGCTTGTGCTCCTTGCGGTTGATAATGACTGCAGTGATCTGCTGGTCCATAAAGATGAGGATGGTGCACAGCAGAGCAGGGAGTGCTGCTACCAGCAGTGTCCACCAGGGGTTGTTTCCTAATGGATCTATGAGCCAGCCGCGGTTCTTGGAAGTTGGCTAAATGTACAAGCAGAGAGCGTAAAATCAGTGAAGGAGAGGCAAAGGTGTGAAAATTTAAGCAGAGGAGTCATTTGTGTGTGACTGTGCACTGAATAGACGCCTACCTCAAAACTGTCAGGGACGTTGAGTTTAGGAGAAGGAATCCCCATTAGATAATCCACCACCACCATGATCATGATGGTTATAAACACAGCAAAGTCACTGATAGTGGATCGCACCTACACATCACACATACACACAAACACATAACAGAAGCTCTGTTTTATTTATCCACAGTAGCTCAGGAATGTTGCAGTTTCCATATTCACTCAGTCTTTTTATGTCAGGTCAGTGAGATACACGGCAGAAATAATCATATTTGAGTCAACAGTAAAACCATAATAACACAGACAATACCAGCACCAGCCTACACAGAACACCAAGTGATAACAGACAAGCTGGAGCTGTGTGGGAGGATGAAAGAGGATTTGTTCTTCTGTACATGCTACCGCCCCTGCATACTAATGACTGACACAATGTAAACATTTGCATAGTCCAAGAAGCCTGACTGCATGTGCAGAAAAACATCCTTTTCAGAAATGAGATATAGATTTCAGATGGTAACAGAATGCATTAGAAAAAAATCAATGAAGCGTCTCACCTTGGTGGGAAAATATCTCTCTGTCTTGAACTGCTTGAGAAAAGAGGACAGGAAGAAGGTGGTGAAGAAGAGGATGATGGACCAGAAGAGAACATCTGGGATGTAGGGCCCATGATGGCCACAGGCTTCACCAATGAACTCCCCTTTTAAGATCTTACACATCTAGAGACAAAGATGATGTTAGGTTAGTGCTGTAATTCAGAGTTTTAGTAAATTGTGCAGTGATGATCACGCTTTTTCTGATTCAAACTCTAAAGCATGGTAGATCTCACCGAAACATTGAGGCTACTCCACGGGATGGAGTCAGGGGTGTATCCTGTGCGGTTCCACTCCTGTATGAGCTTTTCTGAGGCGTTGGCTGGTGGGGAGCAATGACACCTTTGGAAAGGGGAACACATCGTAACTAAAGACTGAATGTTTTAAAGAAAAGCAAGAAAGACAGATGAAAACAGTGGGTTCATTTGAAGGTTAATTGAAAACGCAGGCTGAAGGAATTCTCCTTGCATCACTGTTTTCCAAAGGCTATTTTTATTTCAGCTCTCAGGAGGGTGTACTGGGACCACTCAAGGCGATAAAATAACAGCTGAGTGTTTTCAAAGGGATATTATTTACAGTACTTAATTAGTGCATAACACAGTACTTTGTGTAACCTTTTGGCACTTCAAATGACATCCTAACCTGGAGAGAGCGGGTGGGATGGGACATGTTTTTCCTAATTAAGAGAAATAATCTGGTGTTTATGCATTATTTCTCTAAAAATTAAAAACAAACAAGGACTGAGTAAAAACAGGCTTTTGACCGTGTCCCCCGAGGTGTCTTGTGGCAGATGCTCTTGGAATATGGAGTCAACAGCCCATTGCTACAGGCTATTGATTTTCTGTGTTTCCGGAGTGAGAGTTTGGTTTGTATTGCCAACTGTAAGTTAAACTCATTCCCAGTCCAGGTTAGATTCTGCCAGGGCTGCTCTTTACCAGCGATCCTGTTCATTACTTTAATGGACAGGACTTTTAGGTGCAGCCAAACCGCGGAAAGAGTCAGGTTTTTAGCAGAGTCTGCTTTTTAGCAGATGATGTGACCCTATTGGCCTTGTCGGACACTGACCTCCAGCTTGTACTGGGGCAGTTTGCAAATGAATGTGAAGCAGCAGATGGATAAAGATCAGCACCTCTGTGTCAGAGGTCACAGCTCTCAGCTGAAAATTGGTGGACTGCCCACTTCAGGTTGGGGGAGAGTCCTTGCTCAAAGCAGAGGAGCTCCAGTATCTCAGGGTTTGCAAGTGAGGGGAGGACGGAACAAAAAGGAGGAGCCAGTGAAGTGGCCGAGGACAGGTATCACTAGTCCTTGCTGATAACCTTGCTGCTCCTGCGACCCAGATAAGCAATGGAAGACTGATGGATGTAAATTAAAAACAAAAAAATCTAAATACTCACGAATAAAGCGTCAGGTTGTCCAAGTTGTTGTGCATGTTTACAGGAAAGTGTTCCCCCAGGTGGAAGAGCTTCTCTAGAGCCTCATAGATAAAGATGATGCAGATAAGTGCAGCAAAAGCCTCCTCTGTGAACCTGGTGATGTAGCAGACCAGGGAGCTGGCATCTGTTGCCACCAAAACCAAACACAAGAAGGCCGTCCACAGACCGATGCTGGTACGTAGTGACAAGTAGGACAGGTGGTAATCACTGGGAGAGAAAGAGGGATGAGGATCACTAGAAATACACAAAAGGCAAAAACGCACAAGACCACTGGAACCAACAAGAAATGGTTTTAAACTTCCTTATACTTACGTGCAGAACTTGAAAAGGATCTTCTCAAACACTAAAACAGGGCCCGTGCTGCCAAGAATTGTAAGAGGCTGGCCTGCAAAAAGGGAGTACGCCACTCCAGTCAGTGAGGCCCCAAACAGAGACTCTATGGCACTCTGCAGACACACAGAAGAGGGAAGGAGTGAGGGAATGAAAAAGGAGTGTCTGAGGAGGTCAAACCGCACCGAGGGGGAGAGAGAGGGAAAGACTGAAGGAGAGGAAACACAGGTGAAGAGGAGACCCGACCCACCCAGGACACAGAGAGGTTTGATTAAATGCTTGGCTGTGCTCGTCTGAGAGCAGAGATGGTTGATTGTTTCCACCCCACTGACTTGTCCAAAGTCATATCTGTGATTAGCCCACGTCTGCTGAGTTTACTCAGACGCATCACACACACCAGCACACAGATTGTCCCTATGCCAACAGTGCCTGTCCTGGTAAAGACATCAGACGAGACAGGCACAGAGAGAGGGAGAGAGAGAGAGAGTGAGTGTGAGTCAGGTGATAAGAAGACAGGGACGCTTTCTAGAATAGCTTTCAGCCTGATAAGAGACTAGAAAATCATCTCCTGTTTATGACAGTAAATAGAGACCTCACAGTAAAAGATGAGAGTTAAACAAAAGAGTTGAGATAGTGAAAGATTATAACTTCATGTTTACGCACAAAATGCTTCAATTTGAAAAGAAAATTGAAAAAAGGAATATTTAGAAAAAGAAGTTACATGAAAATCAGATGGCTTTGATGTTGATGGGCCACACACACATCATCGCTCCTGATTTTAATCCCCTCTATATTATATCATTTAATTTCAATTACGTTCACTTCTGTGCATTTTTTAATTATTTGAAATTGTTCAATTAAATTTGAATTAATTGCATTCATTTTACTGAAATTAGTCAAATTTAGTATTTAATTAAAACCATTTCATTTCATTTCATTCAAAGTAATTTCTAATTGAACTTAAATCCATTTTATTACATTTACACTACTTTATTCTTATTTATTTTAAGTGAATAATTCAACTTTATATTAATTCCTTTTATTTCCATTTCATTTGTATGCATTTGATTGAGTTTGAACTCTTTCGATGCATTACTTTTACATTGTTTATTCAATCAATGTCATTTTATTCTTTTTTTTTTGTAATCTATTTCTATGCATTTCATTTAAATTATTTTCCTTTTTTGCTGTTATCTTTTGCTTGTTCTTTTCCGAAGCATTGTGGGCTTTGCATTTGAAAAAAGCATGGTGCTCTGGACAATAATATGTCAACAGATCATTGCAAAAACTGGAGTTACAGCTTCGATTTCTATAGTCCATAAAAAGTGCAAGTGCTAACTCTTGGATGAACTCACTATGTTGTTCTTAGTCGCCTCCCCAAGCAGACCTCCAAATGTGATGACAGGGGACATGCAGGCGCAGTAGAGGAACAGGATGGAGGCGAGACACTGCAGGCTGAAGGAGTCCCTGATGTCACTCCAGTAGAACGGCAGCTTTCGCTTGATGTCCAGGACCAGACCTCCAAATATCCTGAGAGGGAAGGAGGGTTGTTTTAAATATAAGTTTACCGGTCAGTGTATTCATGAAGCAGTTATTCCTGTTGCTCTCTCACGGATGAATATGTTTCCAAAACTCAAAACTGGAATAGCAAGTGGAACTCCCTGTCCACACACCCCTCTCTCTTTTTCTGGCTTTAACTCACCTTTGAAGGATTCAATTTGTCACCGAGTAATTCCTCATCTCCTTCTCTGACACCACTCACATTTCTCTGCTGAATGTCTTCATTTCATTATATTACATTTCTCCCTACACCTCCACAATAACCTCCAGTCTCCAAAATCTCTGCTGTCTTTTCGATACTGACTCTATTTTTATCTATAGCTTTCTTTTTATTGGCTTCTTGCACCTCTATGCCCCTCAGTTGCTCTCTTGTAGCATGAGCCTTTTAAAGAAGCAGTTTGAAGGAACAGTGAATCTGTAAATAATACAGTGCCTCCTAACTGATGTGTATTCACCCAGTGTGTGTGATTGTGTGTGCGTGTCTGGCTGAGGTTTCAAAGAACACATTTTCCTTGCTGTGTGGCCAGGCCTCCAGAGATGTAGCACGAGTTTTCCATAAATGTAAGCAACTGAGGTTCACAGAGTACAGTACGCAGGTGTCTGCAGAGTGTAAAATATTTATGACGTTGAGTTTAATATGTGTGGGACATTTGAGACAAAAAAAACTACAATATTTTTCCAATGATGTCATTTATACTGATCTCATTTTAGATTTCAGGCAGCAAAGAAATCCTCTGTGTTATGTTGACTCAGTAGGGCGTCTTTCCTCCTGTCTGTCATTCAATAAGTTCTTGGTTAACGTAAGTGCTTTAATGAGAAATATTAAGCCAAATGATTTGAACTAACCTCCCAGTCCTCTGCAGCTCAGGCCCTGCATGATGATCGTCCTCTTTTTCCAGCTCCCCGGCTGGAGACGCAGTGCCGTTGGGCTGGGTCGGTCTCTTCCTCTTCATCTGCAGGTCAAAGGAAATTAAATATCACTAATTTGTGTCCACCGAAATTCCTTTGCAGTGATGCTGTTTTGAGTCCATAAGGGGGCACTCTCAGTGAGGTAATGATGGTTCAGGGTTAACTCTTAAATGTAACTAGAACGAATTTCTGCAACCAAACCTCCCACACAACTCTTTGTATGTTTGTTTGTTGTAGTTTAACAGGTCTATTATGTGACTGTAAAACACAGTATTGATCTGAACATTCAAAAATAAAGGACAAATGTAATATTTCTGAAGTAGAGGATTTAAATCTTGAAGACTCTCTGACCTGAGATGGGACATTCTTTGGAGGCTCAATGCGGATCGTGGGGTCCCATTCTCCAGGAGGAAGGACAGTCACTTGATCGAGGAATTCATCTATCCCCGAGAGGAGATCTTGTCTGTCTTTGGCCTTGTAAGCCACATCGTGGAAAATCTATAGAATCATATTTCCAAATCAGATCTTAAAACACCTTGGCAAGAAGTAATTGATTTCTCAAGAAAATCTCTTCCTATTGTGTTTCAGGACACGTCAAGGAATAATACTCAGCTGTTCTCTCACCTCATCTGTCATTAGTGTTGCCATAGATCTCCCAATCTCATGATACTGTGGCCCTTTCCCATGAGGACCCAAAAGCAGGAACAGAAACCTTTGGGTGAGACAAATATTTGTTCAAGACTTCCAGTAGAAGACTGATCCCACAAACCCTATACTCTAATCTCACCGTGGATTATCCTGGAAGAACGTATTATTGCTTTTCTGGACTTTTAAGAGGGAGTATTGTGCATTTTTAGGCTTTAAACTGCCCCTCCGGTGCTTCTGTGGTGGATCTACATGACTTAAAGCTAATTAAATTCTATTTTTTTCTCACACTGGTGTTCTATAGAAACCTTATTTCAGCCTCTTTCTGCAAAACTTCACTTGAGCTACTATCTCTTTAAGGCTTTGTGCTACACAAACCGGCTCCTCTCTGATTGGCAAGCTCTCTGAGGGTCAGATTCAGTGATTTCTACAGCACATGAATACAGAGCTGTTTAAAAAATGTAGTATGAATATCCAGGATTGTCAATTAACACCCATGTTTCAAGTATGACAAAGCACAATATCCCTCTTTAAGTGTGAAAAGCAAAGAATTCTCCCCATTTCTTGTAGACACCATTTGTCTGCTGTACACAAACACAAAGGTGTGAGGCAACTTCAAGAATTACACAAAACCCTTGAGCTAAATTAGTCCCACCCTTACCAGGTGTTTACAAATGACTATGTCAGATCCCTTGAAATTGCTACCAGGGTGTGATAACTAGCCAGAGTGTGAGTCTTTAATTCAGTACCACATTATTTTTTTAATATAAGGCTTATCTCAACATTATTCAATTTCTCATTAATGTACCTTGTGGGCACAGGCACCTCTGTGAGGCCTGTGATAAGGACTGCAGGGGACAGCCTTACAAAGGCAATTATGGGCTTCTCCAGGAAGTCCACTTCTCCCACTAGCACATTGGAAGCTTCGGCACCAGGGGGGATCTTTTTCATGAAGTTCATGTCCACCTAAAACCAATTTAATGAATAACACAGCTGAAATTTAAGAAGCAGATATTCAGCTAAGTGTGCAAAAGTTTAGAAAGAAGATGATCTTGAAAATATAAACAAAGTGTACAAAGAGGCATATGCAAACATGGATGAGTACACTATGTATGTACAGGATGGCAGCAGGTCGCTTGGATGCTTTAGAGATTTGAGCGCTCCACATAACAGAGTACTGAGCAAAGATTGTCCACTGCTGTGCAGCATTTCTTGTATTCTTGAATAAATATCTGCTATGTTCTTTTCTAAAAACAGATCTGAGCATGACAACTTCTTTATCCTTGTGTAAAAAGACTCTGTTCATCCCTCCTTCAGATCCTCTGACTCACATAAACACTGCACCTTGTTTTTTGGCAGTCATACTGGTTTTATAATGATAACTACTTATGGCGGCCTGCCATTTCTTTAATGGATGAAGAGCTTTAAAATGGTGGGATGAATGGGGGCCATGCGAGGGAGGAATTTTCCAAAACCAAACAGTTACATAACTGAGGGACTTTCTCTGTGATGATCAATACTTTGTCCATCACAGGTGGAGCAATGTCTGAAGATGCCTTTTACTGAGCCCAAAAGAAAAAAGGGTCTGATGGGTAATGTCATGGTGGCTTTCATTCAGGCAGTTTTCAACACAGACTGCTGAAGTGTCTGTGGAAGACGCCGATGAACTCATATGCCCCTCCACCATGATGGACTGGTTTCTGTGCTCAGTACTGTGCTCTGGTTACCTTGCTGAAGTCGACACTGCTGCTTTCTCTACTGACCCCTACTTTGGACGGCCTTCTCTCCACCGCCTTGTTGCCATCCAGGTTGTTAGGGACAGAGTTTGGAGACACCATTGATCCTGGGAGGTACACGTAGAGAGGAGAGGAAGGGGAAACAAAGCAGGGACGGACAATATGTAAGTACTCAGGAAGCAAAGCCTGGTCTCCAAAAACCAGTGTGGTGGTTTATTTTTCATCTTCCTCTTTTGTCAGGCTTTCATTTTGAGGAACATGAAAGAAAGAATTGTTAAGGTAATTTTACACCTGTTCTGTGTTGGAGCAGGCTCATCAAACAAGAACCAAATTCTCTGATGTTTTGTTTTCAGCTCTTGGCAAACAAAGCTTGCACAAAATCCCTGAGTCATGCCTCTGCCCACACAGGTTGGCGTTTGACTTTTCTTTGTTTTTAATTCGGATACTTTAACAGAAAAAAACTAATGCCTCAAAGTTTGTCATGACATACCCTCCTTTATTTATTAATCGCCTCTGGATGTAATTAGAAAACTCTCTTTAGTGTTAATATGTGAAAGGCACATAGAGCTGCTACTTAATAGACAGGTGCTTTGATACATTGTTCTACAATGATCAAAGTGTGCCCACCTTTCAACCTGGTTAAAGCAACAGTAGCTCCAAATGTTAACACAAGAACTGTCACTACTTCTACCAGCGCACCAAATCCTTCTAAATTTGTTGATTTGTTAGAGAGCTGCTGGAACACTGACATCTCTCCACAGGGAGCAGAATATATTTGACAAATGCTGGTTTGCTCCTCGTCTGTTGAGCTCATTATTTTGGCACTTGACTCAGTCCTGCTAAGCCTGAACATAGTCAGCTTTGAGTTTAAGGTGAAAGGATGCATTTGATATGCCTGACAGTTCACCTTCCTCAGATTCCAACACTTCAGCGCCTTATTTCAGAGTGTAATTGGCTGCACACTTCAACATTTGCTTATTTGATTTGAGCCATACCAGATCCAGGAAACGCTAGCACTTGAGGTGACATGAGAGTGGGAGATGAAATGAGGGAGCGATGCATTTGAATCCAAGGATAGCATATTGCATACTATCCTCTGAAATTCAGAGTAACACTTCTTTTACCAGGTGTTCCTTCTCTTATTTTTCACATTGACACATTTCTCATTTCAGGAAATATTCCAGCCAATCTCCAAAGTAAAAAAAAGGATCAGAAATATGCCACCTGTTCATGTTTCACTACAAATCAAAACAAATGCGTGCAGTCTCTACTTGCAAAAGTTTGGGCTCTTTGTGATCCATACCCTTGATTTGCACTGTAAAGTAACCCCAGTGAATGCTGGGTAGCTGTGACTGCTGAACAGGAGCATGATTGCTCACATACCCGATAAAGCCTCTTGGAATACGGGGGGGATTAGCTTGGGTTGCGTCCGCCAACACACTTCATTCAGGAAGGCTAAGCCCTGGAATGCTCCCCCATACTCACCGTTTAAACAGCAGAGCTGTGCTGACTTATTCATATGCAAATACTAACATAAATTTAACTGAGTTTACACTGTTTATCCCATTAATGTGCGGGGTTGAGGGCTTTGAGATACAACATTTTATAAAACTCTGCCCTAGCACAGAAAAAACGAGGCTTATCGGAAGTTTTTCAAAGAGAGGATTAGATGATAGAACAATTTTACCAGTAATTTTAATTAAACTGTTATTTTTTTAGAATGATGTCTGCAGTTATAATAAAATGATCAACAGAAGCTAAAATTAAAGTTAAAAACAAGATGAATTTATGTTTTGAAGCTCTTAAACTGAAGAATTAACAGGGAGTGTATGCAACAGGGATTTCTCATATGCCATACGTACCAAAGACCAGCAATCTCAAAGCATTAATTAACTGTATTACCCAGCTTTCTTCTAATCTACCCGCAGTGTAAAATGCTTGATTCTGATTGGTCAAAAACCCTTGATGTTTATGTTCTTACTTTTCATATTTCCAGGGACTTTGGGGGGCAGGGCTTGTAGGCAAAATGTTTCTGATTGGTGATTCAGTCTACAGACACGATAACATCGCAAACAGAGCTGTGATTCACAATCGTCTTCTTTGAACCTGATAGTGCGAATATGTCCCTGTCAGCTCCCGGTGTTACTGTTTGATGAGTGACCCTGTGAACTGGAGATCTTCAGCTGAGCGTATCAGAGGATATCCAGTTTACAACAGCTGTTGAAACACAGCAGAAGTCTTTGGGAATGAACCCAAGCTCTTTTCAGTTGATCCTCTTTTAAAGATTTAAGAATCCAGGCTTTATTATAATTGCAGACATCATTCAAAAAAAGCAGTTTGATTTAAATTAATGGTAAAATTGTTCCATAATCTAATCCCTGTTTACAAAACTTCCAATAATCCTAATTTCTTCTATTCTAGAGCAGCATTGTATTAACTGCTGTTGAATCACTTGGACTGATTTTGAAAATCTGTTTCATAAATAATTTCAAATCAATAAAACAGCCTTTCAGTTAGTATCATTTGGAGGTGTGTTAATATGTGAAGCTAATTGCCAGGTAAATTAAGGATTAATGAATGGTTAGCTGGTCATTATGGGGTGTAGATCCCTGACAGGGTGTGACAGGACCCCTTTGTCAAACTTGAAAGTCTACAACTGTGATCCAGAGAATTACCCAGAATGCCATACTTATGGGGCTTTTCTGTTTAACTCCATATCTCTGTATGACAATCAGTTAGTTAAACTGCAGTTTAAAACCAGAGCTGTAGAAAAAGTACAGATGTACTGTTATTTGGCAGTAATAATGACTGCTTAAACCCTTTCTGAGTAATAACCCACACTCAGAAGGCAAGACACAGGCCTAGAGGGAAATTCTGTGTATTTTCCTTGCAGGGGGTACAATTACACAAGCTATAATCAGACCACCTCAACCTTTCAGATTCAGCTCCTACCGAGAGATTACTGGTACTCAAAGGTCCACACTTTGTTTTGTTTGAATCTCTACATTTCAAACACACACATTCATATGCACACAAATCTAATGATAAACTGATAAGGGCTGGTTTGAGACTGAGAGGGAGGAAAAGTGACTGTAGTTGCCAAAATGATAGTACATACAGTACGAAAAGAGGCACCCTGGTCTCTGGCTTATATTTAGCTATGCTGCTGGCACAAGCTGCCCCCACTACATCACTCAATAGGGTAAAAGAAAGTTTATACTTAGTCATTGATGAAGAGGAAGAGCAAGGGTGCCAAATGATGGAATGGAAAAGACAAGTTGCAAGATATCAATATCTCTTTATACTTAAATAAGGAGGTCACATGAGGAAACAACTCTTACAAATGAAAGGACCTGAGACTTATCTTGACAATCTTGACGTCATACAGCAAAAATATAAGGAAATCAAAGTTCCTAACTGGAATGAATGCATCTGGGGCTTTCAATCCTTTGTATTATCATGAGTTGTGGTCTCAATTTACTACCTATAAAAAAAGCCCTTCAGAAAGACGCTATTTCTGTGAACAGATTGAACGGCAGAGGGCTGTAAAACTAATGAGTCCCTCGGTTTTTCCTGCTAACAAGATCCCCACTAAAGCAGTGCATGCAGAATAAAATCTAGGCCACGTTATAAGGGAACACCGTAACCTGAAAGTGCACTTTAAAGTTCATTTCGTGTTGGTGACTCATATCTAGCTGACGCTGTGCAAATTCTATCCACTGAGTGTCATCAAAAAAGGAAACTAATAACATTTCTCTTGTCTAAATTTGTACAAAACAATAAATGACCAAGCAAAGACCTGACGCATGGCTGTTAATTCTGATGCTGAGCAACTGCATATTTTGGCCCACATATATGTTTAATGACACGAGCAGACATCCAAGACTAATTGATTATGATTGTGATCCCTATCTAAGGTACGTCCTCAAGCCATGAACTAAGACAAGTAAGATGGGTTTTTTCAAGTGAAAATAAAACACTGCAATAGACAAGATGCATTCTGGGGGAGTGGCAGACTAAAATATCTGACAGCCATGCATCCACAGTGAAGGGGTTGTGAAAGGGACAGTGCCAAGCAAGGCACCGATGCTAAAGAATGAGTTGAAAATGTGGAGGAAGTAAAAGGTCAAATGGTAGAAAGAAGTGTAGAAGGGTTAAAATGCAGGAAGATGTTAGACGGAGAGATTGAAACGGGGTAAGGAGAAAAGTTAGAGTCATGAGGTGAGAGGGGGAGAAGTTGGAAAAAGTTTGTGGATAAAAAACAGAAGGAGTAGCATCTTAGCTTGTGAGCCTTGCTGTGAGTTATTAATGAGATGGCTGCAGGTGGGGGGGGTTGGAAGTTAACAGGAGGCAGAGCTCATGCTAGTGCTAGTGTTCTCTGTTCAAGCCGTGACTCACACTGGCAGGCTACACTGATATTTGCCTTCTAAGGGCAGCAGCTCGAGAGCCTGGGATGCCGAGGATGCTCTCCGAACGAACTGTGGCGACGCCGCCTCGTCCTCTGCAGAGTTTGGAGGGTCGTCTTCCTCGGGGGGAGATACCACCACCTCAGGAATACCTTGAGGGCCGGGGCCTGAGCCATGGGAGCGGGAGGGAGTGGGGGTACTTTGAGGGGTGTTGGGGGAGGATGAGCCAAAGGAGGGCCCAGTGTTGGAGGAAGAAGAGGGCAGGAGATGGTTGAGCAGAACGGAAACCTTGGACTCTTGTCTCTGGTAGAGGTTGGAGACAGAGGAGGCCACCCCCGGCTTGTGGAGAGAGAGACGTGAAGAGGACAGGCCCTCTCCTAACAGGGGAAACAAATGCACAAAGAGGAGAAGAAAAGGGAGAGAGAAAGGAGGGAAAGGAATAAGGGATGGAGTAGAGCAGAAAAACACACGAAAGTAGGAGTACATCACAGGGATGGTATCCGGAGGGGGACACAGCCGGAAAGGGGTGGGCAGCAAGAGCGTGGCGGAGGTGTAGTTAGAGAGATTCGTGCTTGCATAAACGTGAGTGAAAGCATGGCTGTGTGCAGAAGACACTGAGGATGATTCAGTAAGACATGTAGGAGGGTCCACGAGGGCCAAAGAACTTGTCTCATTCATCTCAAAACAAACCAATCACGCAACAAGACTAAAGTGAAGCAAAACTCAAGAGTTCAGAGAGGCCTGCATGCAGGAGAGGATGAGTTAGCACGATGTCAGTGCAAACGTGTGCTCTGTAAACACAGACCAGTCATAAATCCTACTAAAACATACACATCTCTCATTCTGGAACTATAACCATCCTCAACCATGGACATTAGATATTCATAATTGACCTTTCACACCTGTGTCTCAGGTTTAATGATATGAAAATGCAAGCCCAGCAGAAATACAAGCAGAGAGGTAGAGAATTTGACATTTCTTTCATTCTTATGACTCTAACATCAGAAATGCACACCATACATTAACACCACTGCGGGCATGCCCAGTCAAAAGAACAAACAATTCTGACTCTGGTTGCAGGTAAAGCAATACTTCCTGCGTGTCACCCTAAGGAGTAAAAACAATCATTAATTCAAACCCCAAGCCAGGCCAGCCATACGGGTTAGCACAGTCATTAGCACCCAGATTTCTCTTTCACTAAGGGGACGACTGCTTCTGTGTAGATCATTCTCTAGATTTTACTCACTTTTACCATCCACCTTCTACGCTGCCATTGAGGGATTTGAACAGTGGATTTTTTTTAGGAACAGCTCCCCAGTGGTGGAAAATATGGAGGAAAAAGAAATGCGAGCGCGTAGTAGTATCTCACCGTTTCTTTCAAGCAAGAGTGGGTCAGAATGTTTCTTGCCTATGTCAGCAATGGAGCGCACCAGAGGGATACGATTGCTGAGCTTTCTCTCATTCTGATGGTGGTGTTTCTTCAGCATAGCTTCCCGCACTTTGTCGCGCAAGTCCTCCTTCAACTGACCGGATGCCACCATGCTGTCTATTAACATGTCTGAGAGGTGAAGAGGCATGAAAGGAGACATGAACGGGGGAGATAAAAAAGATTTTATTTATGCACAATTGAAATGCAGATTCCTGGGTTGGTAAATATCTTTTTTTATTTACCTGCAATTTCCTCAATACTGTTGGCCCTCATATCCAGCATGACTGTGCCATTGAGTATGCAGCTCCGCAGCTCAAATAAGCTGTGTAGTGACAGCGTAGCCACGTAAGGTTTACTCCACCTCTCTCCACCATCTTCTACGTCCTCTTCAAACTTCAACCACCTGCACATAAACAACAAAACACACACATACACACTCAGACACATATGTGGACCAGAAAACAGTTGTATTGCAATTTGAGGAAAATTTTCTAGCAAACTAAAGCAGTAACTCTTTAAATCTATTCTGAAACACAAGCCAGGGTGTGTCACTCAAAAATCATAGTGAATTGACACTGATCAGATTTTGCAAAGAAAGCCAGTGTACTTTCAAATCAGTACAGAAGACTGATTGAGAAATAGAAGGGATGAAATTGCAAAAAATGTATCCAGAAGGATACATATAAGGGTTTTGAGTTCATGTTTGCTACAAACCACAGTTTATCTAACCCCTGAAAAGAGAATATTAGAGCAAAAGCTCAATGTTTTTCATTGCTTCATTTGACATGGATCTCAATAAAGCCTTGTTATCTGACCTGGCAGTTTCCCTCCATTCAGTGGCATTGCCGTCTCTGAAGGAGAGCTCATCCAGCTCAGTGAAAAGATCATGAGGGACGTGCTCCAGGTCATCGTCCTCTGTACCCAGAATGAACTGGACCCGTTGGGATGGTGTGTCTGCACAAAGAGCGAGAAAAAGCCAAAGGTCAGTTTTGCAGTGTTTTTGGTGCGAACCACTATATACTGGAGTTTCAAACAAGCTCCAAGGTGGAACAATATGCAGTCAGTTTTATAACAATAATCTATAATGGGCAAAGATGGAGCCAAAAACAGAGATATGTGGGTAAATGTAGATGAAGAGAGTAAAGCAGGTGACAAATGTATGAAAACTTTGGTTTTACAGATCTCAGTGACACAGAGTGATATGTCATCTTCACTGAACATAAACTCACTAAAGAGAAGTAAAAAGAGAAACATTTTTGTTGAAGTCTCATATCAAATCCATGGCCTGAAAGGGAAATGTACGCATTTCTAAGTGGGGAAAAACTCTCCCAGGCACAAGTGTTTAGATGAGGGAAGTGCTGTTATAGGAGATGTTTCCATCACCTGGACGCTCTAATCCTTTAATGAACAAAAAACACTGACAAAAGTTTGACTGTGTTGCTGTAAACCCTCAATGCTCTTGTAGCATTGTCTGGGTGTATGTGGGTCTTGGAGCTGTGGTGATTCAGCAGCTTCACACACAAATGTGTAAAATGTCATAGCCTTCAATCAGTGTCAGAAGCAGGTACCCTGTGGCCTTTAATGCCTTTTAGAGCTGAAACAAAATAAGTCTCGACAAGTCCCGACTGTGCGTATTTCTCGAAATTGTCCCACCACGATATTGGACCATTAAACATACAACAACTTCACCCACACTAAGATTTCGATTATTTGTGGACGGTGAGAGACGAAAGGATAAGGAAGAAACAGTTGTTCCGATGTTCACTTACTGTTCGTTATACATAACTGAGGTCGAAAACATGTGTGTCTACATGTATTTAAAAAAGTATGTTTCCGTCTAAACCACCAGGCAACAAATCCCACCAATAAAAATACACTGAAAGATAGATCAAGTTTAAGCCAGGCCTGTCTCTTGTGGATTGTAAGAGGTGTCTGTTTATCGTCTTCAGTGAGTCCTGTGGGTGTGTGAATAAACACAGAGGAGGGATTTTAAAGGAAGACATAAGCAGTGAGATGGAAAATCAGTAGAGAAGGGATTTAAATACAGAAATAGAATAAAAAAACATGGTTTAGGCAGTAAATAAAGGCATTTTAGAAATGATTTACAACCATAAGAGGGGGATTCTCGTCCATCGTCCTTCCCTTCCTCGCTGTCTTTTTCTTTCTTCTTTCGATGGTGTTTGTGTCCTCTGTGGCGATGTCTTCGTTTGCTTTCCCTTCCAAGAGGAACATGGACACCTACATACACAGCTCTGTGGCCTGGGGAAAACAAATAATGCATTACCAAATCAGACATCATGAACCACTTCTTTTTATTTGGGAAACTAGAAGATTCAAATGTTAAAGGCATCGCAGTCTCACTCATTGAGCAGATTTTATTTGTGAAAGAAGTATGCTGCAATTATTTGTTTTTGGTGCTCCAGATAACCTATTTGAAGGAAACCGCGGTAAAAACATTTAACTTTCACCCCTCAGTGTTTCATCCACTTCCCCTTGTTATTGTTCCTGCCACACAGGAACAAACCGTGTCCTGAGATGTAAACGCCCCGCTTTCGCCCTACATTTTCTACCAACAGTCATTTTTCACAGATGAGTCATCGCTCTCTGATTCGAGAGGGAACCCGGGAGTGAAACCGAGACGCGGCGCTAAGAGGAAGGCATGAGCGACATCCGCATGGGCTGAACAGATGGAGGAAGAGAAACGGAGGAAGAGGGAGAGAGAGAGAAAACAGATGAGATGAAAGAGTGTGGAAAAAAAAAAGGAGCCAGCTTAGACCAACAGAAAGCCGCATGTTAAAGGAGTGTGAGAAAGGAAAGAATGTGATATTATTGAAGGGCAGACAGAGCAGGTCAGCATAAAAAATGTGGAATGAGTTGGAGGGGAGGAGAGACAAACCAATAGCTATCACTTCAGGGAGGCGATGTGAGGGTTACAATGTTTGTGGAGCTGCCAACGTCTTACCAATTACTTTGATTTGCTTCATTAGTTTCACCTTTCAAGTGTCTCAAGTAAAGCTGTTGCAAGAAACGTTTTCTAGAAAAATAAATTAGCATCGTGCTGCATCTCAGAAACAGAATTTAATACGAGCTGTTTGTTGCTTACTTTCCAAATCTTCTCTTTCGTAGTTTGTGTGAGTGGTGAAGCTGGATTTCCCGTGGTCAACTAATGCCTCCTCATCTAGACCCTGAAATGACAGAAGAAAGAGAGATAGGCAGACAAAGAGAGAGCAGGAGAAAAAAATAAATACGTTATTCACACATTTCTATAGATTATCTTAGTTCTGGCTTCATTAGATGACATAACGTATCGGTGTACAGGTTTGTTATAGCCATCTGCCTAATTTTTTTGTTACAAAACAAGCGTTGGTTTTCCTAGACTTGGGGATATTTATAGCAGACTTGTTTTGACAGCTCACTCACCCCCTGTCAACAAGAATGGCAGATATTGGAATAGTCGGTGAGGCAAAGTTGGGTGGACGGTGACCTTTTTTTTTTTTTTTTTTAACATTAATGACAATAGCAGTAACATTCATCACAACTGAAACATGGCCATCAAAAAAAGATCAAGATCTTGACAAAATACAAGTAAGCATGCTTGCTGAGAAGTCGAAAAACAAATTTGATTATCTTGGAAATTTATTACAAAGAAACATATACTGACAGAGAACATACTACAATCATTTATCTCGCTGATTAACAACCTAAGGATTTGTTTCTTAACCTTCTACAACAGGTCCTAACTGGAATATTATAGGAGCTTATCTGTGTACCAATATCCACTCATTAATGAGTCTGCACTAAAAGATATTAACTGTTGTGGGCTCTGTGATAAACGTTGCGAAGGCTAGCAGTGTTCATTAAAACAAATGATGAGACAAGAGAGGAAATAATTAATCTGATATCACTGATGTGGAAAGAAAGAAGGATGGAATAAGAGGAGCTGTACAGCTGTAAGGATACATTGAAGCAAACAGACATAGAACAAATTGATTTGTTAAATGAATGCTTTTAAAAAAAGCAATCACAGAACCCAAACACATATAATATAGATTTTCTTGTGAGGACATTCATTCTACAGTCTCAAACGTCAAAGTCTGGTCTATGCTTAACTTTGCTCAATAGTTACTTCTCCATCGCATCAACAACGTTCTTCACACCTATAGATATCTTATCCACCAGGGGGCAATTTAACTTAGGGAGCAAGGAAAAGGAACACAGAAGAAAGATTCAGGCAACACAATGCATTACCCAAATTTCCTGGAGATGATAAATGACGAGAGCAAAGCAAAGTGCAATATGGGACTATTTAAGTTTGGGGAACCACCTTGCTCACTGTAAACACTGCCATGCCGCATAAAAAAAACATTTTGGGACCAGAAACAGGGGCTCTGGCGATCATAGAGATGACACAGCCCTCTTATCCTGCTCTTGCATCACTATAGCATCATAGCTGTAGTGTCACACACTCTGAAGCAGAAAGATAAACCAAGTTTTAGCTTACATCAATAGCAGTAAAGAAGATTCTTCATGTTTTTTCTGCTACCCACTTTTATAATATTCTTTGTCGTTTTCCCCATCTTCATATTAAAATCTTGAAATCTTGCTTATCTTACTTTGATGTTATTACACTAACTTCTTTCTTATACTTTCTGATATGTGGTCTTAAAGGCCTTCAGAAAGTGGAACAAGCACGTGACATCTGATGAACATGACTACACGTGACCTTTGACCTGAGTTCAGATGAAGTTCTAACCTTCAAACAAAAGCAAACCCTGAAACTTTGTCCATTTTCAATCTTGAAATAATAAAAGCAGAAGTTAACAAACACAAAACCTGCACCTCTTTAACCCACATCCAACTTAATCTAATTACCAACCCAACTCAACTCAACTCAACTCAACTTTATTTATAGAGCACTTTAAAAACAACCATAGTTGAAAACAAAGTGCTGTACACATGAAGAAACACTGAAACAAAAAAAAAATCATAAATAACACTTAGTTATTGCTCCATTGTTTCATTGTTCCTAAAAACAAATTTAAGAACAATAAAAACAATAAGTAAAACAATAACTAAAAACAAACCATAAAAACACTAAAACAGAGCCGAGTCTCATGCACCCAATTTTCGGTTCCTTATTTTCACCCAAAATTCTGCTCAAAATTTTTGCGACAGTGAGGTGGATACTCTTATGTGGAGGGGGAGCTCGTTCCACAATTTAGGGCGCTGCTGTCTTTTTCGAGACAGGGGAGACTCGAAGGAAAACCTGGAACCATGGAGTTCCTCGTCCTCCAGTCGACTGGACTCCGTGGCTCGTCCTCACATCCCCACCTCCTCGAGTCTCTCCATTCCACCCCGGTCTGGTAATTTTCTAAATTTTTGTTTAAAAAGAATCTTAAAATGGACCCTAAAGTGCACCGGTACCCAGTTATTAGTAACCCCCTGACTCCTATCTTTACAGGCCACAACTTTTAAGGCTGCCATAGAGACGCTCTCCAATTACAGCGGCACGGCAGCCAAAAACAGAACTAAATGTGCTGAGGGAAGTCTTTACTTGGCTACAACAAGGACCGGCAACTGATACCAAGACTAACCCAGGCTGATGGCTTAAAAATAATGAGAGAACCAGAAACCCTTGGCTGCTTCTGTTATCACGCACCAAACCTCCACCAGTACCACCAGCATCAAACAAGCCCCCTCATTCAACAAATGCAATAAATCAAGCTACTGCGTTGAATCACTTCAAATGACGTCTTCATGATACACTGCAGGGCAATTCTTGTGTTAATATGAGGCATTATGAAACGGAAGGAGCTTAATTTAGACACACATTGATACCAGCCTGTGTATAAATATCACAAGTTGGCAGCAGGCTAACACTGCCTCCGACTACACAACTGATGGCAGACTTAAAGACAAATAGATACCAGGTCTGAAGTTATGTGGCACCAATACAATCCCTCTGTGTCTTGTAGTTCAACAGTTTTGACAGTCTGCGGTTGAATAACAGGCTGAAGAAAGGGCTTATGAAAAAAATGCACCACTGCAATTTTCAGCCAATGCACAATAAATCAAAGACGTACATTTCTGGAGCATATTTTCTTATATAGGGCAAACGCTCACTGCTCTTTAACACTTTGACGCAACAAAAGCCCTGAAAGGAGGATAAGCTTACACTCTAAATAAATGGTATCAGGGTCAATCTCTCTTTATGGAAAGCACACGCGTCCATTTCCTGGGCATCCTGTTTTATTACTGCTTTACGACTTTAAATCCGTCATCAAAGACTCTCAGATTCCCGCACAGATATTGCAACAATCTGTCTCTGATGAGGAGCCCCACCTTCACTAAAAGATGCCAGCTATGATCATGTTTGTGTGTGTACTTGTTAGCCTGTGTGTGCATGTATGAGTCTCACTTGCCCGTGGATTTGCATGATAATGAGCCATGTTGCTCTCTGACAGCTCCTTGATGAGGAGCGGTAATAATTCAGCTGAGGAGAGAAGGGGGGAAAGAAATTAATCGGTGTCTCGTAGCTGGTATCACAGCGCACGAAGGGTAAAGAGAACTGAACTGTGCTATTGAGGTTGTGAGATGTACAAATGCACTGAATGATATCTTGGGCTGTTTCCCAAGGCACCTGTTATACTAGCAGTGCCCTTTGATTTTGTGGAAATTTAGTATGTAGTATGTAGTATATGAAAAAGAGCTACATCTGCAGTATGCCAAAAATTCCTGGATGCCTTACTGATCCAAGATAATGTTTCAGTCACTGTTTCTCACAAGGGGCGATAATGCTGTTTAGCCTCTTGTTCTGATTATTGTGGATGGCACTCAGGTTTAACTGAATTATGATCACCTACTAGATTTATGCAAGGCGAAGCAAGTTTACTTGCAGAGCACGATTTGTACACAAGACAATTCTAAGTGCTTAACAGTGACATAAAATCCCTTAACAGCAAGATAAAATCGATCAGATTTCATTAGCCATACAAAAACAATACAACACTTAAGTTGAGATCGTCTCTGGAATAGAGGTGAAGTGAAGTGATTGGAAAGGAACACGATCACATCTTGACATGGAAAAAAAAAATGTTGGCTTCTGCAAAATTCTTTAAAGTTCAAATGAACAACTTTTTTCCAAATCATAGATTGATTATGAGGAGCGTTTTTCATTCGCACCAAGAATAAAAAAATCAAATCTGCTCTTTGATTCTACGCCATTCCAAATGATTCATCTATAAAGCAGTACCATTAAATTTCTCTCCCTGATTTCTTTTTCTAGTTGTATTTTCAAATGTAGTGTTCTTTGCTTGTTTCACAACACATAAGATGGAAATCGAAAAATAATGGCACAATAATCATATTACAATATAGTGAACAATAATAGCAATCAGGTTATTTTTGCAAATCGTTCAGCCCTAACTCAAATCAAGCCAGAAAATCTACATGCACTCTCATTTGTTTTGACTACAGTTGTTGGATTATTGCTCTCAATTTAAAACAATCTAAATCAAAAAGAGTGCAAGTTTTTTTAAAGATTAAAATGAATCTTATTATGTGTTTCTGTTAAAGCAACAGGATCTCTGGCTCTAAATGCTCTGACAGAGACTGTAAAACATGCTCTGCTTCTAATTTCCTCCTCTGTAAGAATCACATTAACCTCTGTTTACAAGCACAGCACACAAAGCTAGCTTTAAACTCTCTCTGCTTCACAGCTATCGACTTATTTGTAAGCTTCTTAAAATACCATGTCCAAACCTGACAATATCAACACTTGTTTATGTACAAACATCAACTGACACGCTGTCATCGCCCTTGTACGGTGCACGTGTTGAAGCCTGTCGTGCCCTCAAATTGCCTGGGTCAAATTAAGAACACATGATGCAATTTGTCACATAGCCTCATCCAAAATAAACCAGTTCACTTTCACACCAGCAGCCCACAAGCCTGAGGAGGTGATTGGCTATTATGTCCACAAACCACAGCTGTGGTTGGGCGACAGGAGCGGTGCCACTGGGGAGGACTGGGAAGGAGCAAAATGTCAGCTGGAAAGCTAACAGTCTGTGACACCAATAGAGGACTGTTGATGGAAGGCAGATGTGTCTCTGGCTGCATGTATACAGGAAAGAGAGCCAGTGGAGCCCAAAGGGGTCCAGCTTTGTTTTCTGTCCTATGGGGACAGAAAAACAGAAAGATTCTTTATGTTATGGACACAATGATGGTTCTTCTCTTTTTTTAAATGCTTGAAAAAATCAGATTGTAATTCAAACGCAAAAATAAATGAGAACAATACCTAATTACAACTATACAGTCGCCAGGAATGTCTGTGATCTTGTAAGTCAGCACCCAGTCTGAGACGTGTGTCCGGCCACATGACAGAAGCATTACTCATGGGATTCAAACATTCCTTTCCCCATACTACTGAGAAAATAGATATCTAGCATGGCGGGGAATTGACATCAGATCCCCTTTGATGTCACACGGAAACATGGCACCTCTTAGAGAGAGAGGGAGAGAGAGAGAGACGAGCTGACAGCATTTGTGGAGTATGACACAGGATATGCCCCGCCTGGCTCTTCTCAGTACACTTCAGTGAGGACAAACGCAGAGAGTGGGATCCAAATGACAATCAAAGAAGCAACATGCCAAAATGCAAGCACAATCATGGCACAAAAAGCTTCACTCTTGTCCTCATTATGTGTTTTTTTTAATGTTCTCCAGCTTTAACCCTAATCCTCTTGTCTTCTCATGTGGTTGTCTTGAAGAGATTCTGTTTCAAAGACCAAAAAATTGCCAACATATTAGCTTGTCATTTTTTCATGTTGAACAGAAACTATGAGCTTTTTTCAAAATGTCACAACCATGACAGTTAAGTGATGGAAGAATGTCTCAATTGTTGAGTTTTGTTGTCCAGGCAGATGTGAGAAAAGTGGATGCTTTTCTGTGTCTGGTTGTTAAAAAAGCTTTTAAGGGTGCTCATTGAGGAAAAAAAAGCTTTCAGGATAATTTATAAAGCAGAAGACATTATGCAAAAAGGAACACATCACAAACACCCAAATTTGAAAAATACAGAGTGTCCCACTATCTGCTTCACTTACCCATACGGGATAACAGACTGCTTAACAATTACGGTCAATGGGTCTACATGCAAGGATTTCTAACACCCTTTACAACAGCTTAGACAGCTAAGCACAAAGTGTGAGTTTGAATGCAAAGGTGTGGGTTTATAGTTCACATGAACTTTAACAGTCAACATGAGGCTTAACATGTGAACACAAGGATTGTCTCAGTATAACATACTGATTCTTCTATGATTCATGCAAAACAGTTACACTCAAGTTCAGGCAATTCTTATTTAGAAAGCCTTAAATGTAGAGATACAACCAAGGATGTCACCAACTTGATCTTAAGTATTGGATCAGGGCTGATTTTGGCATTTTCTAATTGACTGGTGATCATTAATTTGGCAGATGTCGTCAACCAATCACTCACATTAGCCTTCATTGAGCAAAAAGTGTGGCTGAACACTAATGTGTCAGTATAACCAAGCACCTGGGTTTTGCCCAACCTCGTTACATTGATGGTAAAATAATGAAATAACTTGGGGTACACTGATGAGGAACAGCAGCTACGCTTACCGACAAAGACATGCACAGCCACACACATCACGGCAACAACACCTGCTTGACAGCATCCTCCGCTATCTTGCAAAAACATGGAAAAATTTGATTGCTCAGCATAAGCGACTACGAGGCTTGAAAGTCAGTTATGTGGAAATATATTAAGCCAGAGCATGATTATACTGAAACAGCTACAAGTGAAATACATCTGCATGAAAATCTTCTGTAAGGCATTCCAATATTCAGAGCACGTAACCAACGTAAAACTGCTGTGAGTTGTATTTTTTAATTTTTTGTTATTGAGATATCACCCCCTTGAAATACACTTCTGGTTGCAAAGTTAGTTATTAGGTATTGGCCAATTATTGGCAAAGACTGATAATTACTGCAAGTGAATACCGGCTCCAAATATCGGTTATCAGCCTTCTTTGCTAACAATAACCAGTATCGGCCCCAAAAAAACCTTACCATCTATCTCTAGTAGTTACATCACAGGCAGACAGGTGTCTCTAAGTGTGCAGGCTGCCAGAAAACTAGCATCAGAAGAAGAAGTAGCCAGGTGACATTGTCCCATCCAGATTCTACACAGAAGCGTCATAAAGGGATTTCTGCAACGCGAGCAGCTTGTACCCATAAGGAATTCAGTGTCAGATGTTTGGACACACTTACATTAAGAATGTGGGATAATCATTCATCAACCAAAATCAACATCAAAGGTTTGGCTTATTGTGATTTGATTTTTGCCATAATCACCGGCTTGTTCCTTTACTTTTGGGTTTCATATCATTCCGGTCATTTGAAGTTGTTATCCTGTTTGAGGCAAAATGTAGATTTCAGTG
Organism: Thalassoma bifasciatum; assembly: GCA_008086565.1. Taxonomy (NCBI): domain Eukaryota; kingdom Metazoa; phylum Chordata; class Actinopteri; order Labriformes; family Labridae; genus Thalassoma; species Thalassoma bifasciatum. Next base: position 591,597 of record RPOG01000212.1, read on the forward strand.
AAAGGAGAAACATCATGACAAGTGACAAGTCTCGAATCATCTCTCATCTCATTTCATACTCGTGAGAGTTGCATTCAAGGCAGTCTCAGATTTAAGCTTGCTGCATTTCAAGGGGTTCAGGGGGTCTCATGCAGAAGAGCAAGTAAAATACCGAAGATAGGATGACATTAGGCCTAGCCAAGCTATATTTAATGGCTTAATAAGTTCAAGAGAGACATCAAAAAATATCAAGGGTGGGGGCGCCCGTACAGCCACTCCCTACCCTCATCTTGTTTCCTCCTCTGGACTTTGAAAATCTATAATCACAACAACAATGGGGGTGGGTATATTCATTGTGAGTGCTTTGGCTTTTCTTTGAGGCCACAAGATTAAGAGCTCCCTCCGCTCACTGGCTGTGGTATGAATCACAAAGGTGAGCAGGGAAAAAAAGCAGCTTAACAATGAAATGAGAAAACACATCAAAAGATCAGCAGAGCAGAGGAGGAATAGCAAACTCAAACACTCATTGGACTGGACTTGGACTCACTGGACTTTCTGGAGCCAGTCCTGTGACACTACCAGCAAGGCTCCTTCTGTACGTGCCAGGGCTGCATTAACAGAACATGTCATGGCCCTTGGAGTTGTTTTTTTCTTTTCATTTTAGGATGTGATATTCGTTATTAACTATCTATGTTGCAGATATATACTTACCAATTAAAGGCTGACACATTTTTCTGCACCAAATTAGTTTGCAGGCTCTGTGACGGAACAGGTGAGAGTGTTGAAAAACAAGTGGACCAAGTGCTCTCACAAACATACAGTTGGACCTTAAGGGCAGAGGGAAGAAACTACTCCAAGGAGCAGAGTTCTTCAACCCCTCACAAGTCTCAAAGTTATAGAAGCAATCATGCAGGAGAGAAGTTGACAAATGCAGTAGATATGAGGAAGCTGGAAAAGGTCAAATATATCACTCCAACAGATGATTTCCTTTTTGGTGTGTAGATTTATTTTTTAAACACACAATGCATTAGAAACATGAGATTTACTTTTTATGCCCAAAAGGAAAATATAAAATTTTTTGGAGTGTGAAAATTGCTTTGGTCAGGCTGTGAGCTCTGAGGGGGCAACTTTCAAAACAAATGACTAACTCCTAAATTAACTTCATAAGCACTAGGCAAAAAGGTAGCTCGACACTGGATTGTGTAAGCAGCCATCGATTTGAAATAAAGGACGAAACGAAACAACAACAACAGGTTCTGTACTCAAAACCAAGTCAGGCAAAATATGAAAACCCTTCTTTACAGTCGTACCATCTCCTGAATAAACACACCTAATAATGAGTAATGGTGGTCCTTTTCACACGTAGACGTGATTCAGTCGGGAGATCACAACACTACAAAAAAAAAAAATAGCAAGAACAGACAAAGCTTCATCCCTCCTACAGGTTCATCTGAGGCCTTGAACTAAAAGGGATACGCTCCCTTTGGGTTGTTTGTGTTTAGTTATATGCTTCCTGAATCCATAGCCCACTGAATGTGCCCTAGGATAAACTACTGAAATTTAAGCTATGGAATTATATTTATACACCGAAAGGGCTACCAAATGGAAAACATGGGGCACAGAAAGTCAAAGAAACCACACATATTCTGCTTGATAAAACTATAATCATGACTATTACCCACAGTTATTACTCAACAAGACATCAGAGGCCTTCACCACAACAACAGCCACGTTTACCTCCCTTCTGTTATGTTCGTGTGGGATGATTTAACCCAACAGCAGCCAAACACCACTTCAGCCAACAAGCCAGTGAATGAAACAACCAGCGATCCACCAAGCCAACAGGCCTGGTTCCCTCTAATCCCAGTCCCTTTGCCAGTCTTTGCTTTACTGGGACCCAGTCCAGTCAATAAAGACTGACGTAAGAAATGTGTTTCATGGTGAGAGACCTGTCCCTTGAGATTACTGAGGAATTCTCACTGCCAATGCACAATTAAATACTAAGGATGGGAATATTGACATCTATTTACTGCCAATTACTGTTAAATTATGTTACCAGTTTGTTCTGTTTTCAGAAGGAATAATAGAGCTGGACATCTGAGAGGTTACAAGAGGCTGCTGAGCAAGTAATGATCATAGGATGAGAAGTGAAAACATCTCACGAGGCTTACACAGGAGCTTTAACTTAAACCCCAAACACATACCATAATTTCCAGACTATGAGTTGCCTTTTTTTCCCATAGATTGGCTGGTCCTGTGACATAGAGTCAGGTGCAACTTATGTATCAGAATAAATCTATCTAACATGTTTTTCAATGTTAAATCATACTGATAGGGACCAAGGAGTAAACTTTACTGTCTAAGGGCACAAGCAGGCGCTCTGGGCTTGTGATAATGAATTCAATGGATTCAGTGATGTGGCATGAAATCAGGAGCTTGGTGAACTTGCTTGCTGGACCTGCTGGCTTGGGTTGATTTGGCCTTGTTAGCCTCCCAGGTATGTTCTTCACACAATTTTGTAGCTGAATAACTGTCAGTGTGTTAGCAGACAGGACACCTGTTCTATACGCTATAGCCTGGTCTTGGATTTTGTATGAGAAATTTCTCATTCAATGCGACTTACATACATTTTTATGTTGCATTTTTTGACCAATGTGACCTATATCCTCTGGAAAATACAGTCAGTGTATATATTGATCAATTGAGAAGCAATATCTTGATTACATTTACTGACTAGCCATTCAAATATTTACTTGTCTGGTGCATCAGCACATTCAAACAGGGTTTAACTTCAAAGCCTGGGAGAGGCTTGTGTCATTTAATCTTACAGTATGCACAGTTGGAAACCAATTTCGCTTGCTATGAGTGTGAAAATATAACAAGAGATGCTTCAAAACAACTCTTTGTAAACCTTATAGACCCTGTAAACACAAAATATGGGACCATTAAGCTCAGAGCTGACAGTCTGGTGAGGTTAATGTGAATTTTTATTTGAAAATTCACATTTTATATGAATCGATGGCCATCACTGTTGACAGCATTCACCTCGTTTGATTACAGCTATCTTGGCACACTAATATCTCCCTCCCTCTCTCTCTATCTCTGACACTCCTCTCCTCTCTCTTCTCCTCCTTCCTGTTCCCCTTGTCCCACTCCTCCAAGCAGCCATAACTGTCTGCCTCCTTCCCGCTCCTTGAGGCGATCAAAGAGTGGAAAGGAAGCGTTTCCATTTCAAGAGGCATGTCCGATGAGGTAACGGCTTCTCACCCCCATCTCTCGCATTACCTCCCACTGCACGCATCCTAACACCTCTGCCTTTTTCCTTCTGGCCAAATGCACTGACCACCTGCCCTATTCATTAGCACAGATCACCACTCCACTGTACGGCTGGAGAACAAAAGGAGGACAAACCGCTATAAAATCCGTCACACAGGAACATCCCTGCACAAATGAAGCCACTTCACACTGATGATGTGCAGACACGACAGTCCAATAAACATAAAGCTACACACACAGGACCAGACGTACCGTAAGCACATGCTCCCCTTCGCTCTGTTCCTCCATTTAGACTAAAACATCAAAGCGAAGCAGCAGCGACGTCAGCCAGTTCCTTCTTTTTGCTGGTTATCTCTGCTGGAGAAGGTGTGTGTGTGAGCTAAGCACCAACAGAGACACTGTCGCACTTGTATGTTCCCTCATCCTCCA